>JAMPIV010014043.1:0-415828 GCA_024509875.1 Oreohelix idahoensis | reverse complement strand
CCTGGTTGCGATGGATTGTCTCCCTTCAGTCTCTTCTTAAAACAAGGTTCTACCGCTTTGTCGTTGTTGTGAGCTTGTCTCAGCTCTTGCGGATGGAAGTCAACCTCGTCTCCTTGTCTCTTCTCCTTCGCTTGGTCACTTGTCTGCACTGCAGCTGTGACTCTTGATTGACGAGTGTCTCCTAAACTCACATATTTGTAGCCTAAAATGACTTCATATGTATGATCATTTAAAACTGCCGTTTTACTGACACTAACTCTCAGTGTGTCTGTCTTCGCTCTGTCGAAATAAAAAATGTCTCCCCACTTCTTTCTCTTGAGTGACCCACTCCTACTGACATCAAATCTCTTTGTTTCTTTCTTCGATCTCTTGAAATAAAAAGTGTTTCCCCACTTCTTTCTTCTGATAAACAATCTTTGAATCCGCCGACGGATCAAAGTTGGCCATTGTTTGTCCTTATTACGTATCTTGTGTATCTTGCCCGTGGAATGGTCATAAATCAAGATACGGTGCAACCCATCTGTCCTTTTGTATCGAGTACAGTGTGTTGTTACTTTCGCGCGTCGGCGCCTTGCCTTGCCTAAAGCGCGTACACCAAGCTGTTTCCTCTTGTGTCGCCTGGTGTCTTTCCTTCTGTCTATCCGCTTAGTTTTTGTCTCGCCTACATATAGAATCGGAGTCCCGTGGGTGTTGAGCTGCTGTATCCCCGCCGGCTCTACCACACTTTTCTCCTCATGATCCTCTTCTACCTCCTTTTGAAGAGAGTCGAGGGGTGTCTCCGTGTCCGTCGTCCACCCTGTCCCGATAATCGTATGTGTTGTTATACCTTCTAAAGGCACACATTTCTCTCCGTAAGTTTTAAAAGTGGTAGGATCTGACTTTTCCTCGTCCTGGGTAAAGGCAGACTTAGGCGATGTGGGCAACGGTCTATTTCCGTGGATAATAGCGAATGCCCGTTCCTGTCCGGTCGCTTCTTTCCACGTAGAAGGGCCGGTGGAGTAAGGTAATAATTGTTCTCCTGATGTCAGGAGACAAGTGCCTGTTTTCTTCTTCCCTGTGATGCCAGGTGAAATTGTTTTATTCGAAGTCCCCTTGCAAGATCCATCGAAGGTACCGCTTGCAATTAGAATAGGTTCTTCTGTGCCTTCTAATAACTTTCCATTATCTCTGCAGAGGTGTCTGGAATCCACTGAATCCATCACGCCCAAGGAAAGCGGGCCGGGTGAACCCTGCAGTTGTGGTTCAAAGGCGCCCCTAGGGGCCTGTTCATCCGCAAACGTGTGCGGATGAATGAAGGATTTTGCCTTGATTCTCCTATATTTAGCCTCCCTCTCTGTCTTTCTCTCCTCTTTCTCCGCTGCTAATTTCAATCTTGTTTGCTCTACTTCTATTGCTAGTTTCCACGCTTGGGATCGCTTCGTACTCTTCCCAGCGTTGTAAGGGCTGCTTTCCTTACTTAACCCCCTCCCTTGTTTGGGCTTCAGGTCCATTTCCAACGGGAAGTCCATTTCATGAAGCTGGGGCGCAGTTGGAGCCGACAAGTTTTCTACGGGCGCCAGATTTTCAGAGGGGTGGTCCAATATGGGCAGCATAACTTGAGAAATAGAGTGGTTAGATTCATCGTCTTCTTCTTGTCGCTCTTTTACCCTGGCTAGTTGCTCCACCGCGTCTGATAGTCGACGCATCTCCCGTTTCTTGGCGCTTTCTTGTCGCTCTATCTCCCATTTCTTTAAAATGTCCTCCGAGGCTCCAGTTTTCAGTTCCAGAGAACGCATGGCAAGTTCATGTTGTCTCTCTGCTGCCTGCTCCTGTTCCTCTGCCTCCAAGTATGCCTTGGTCTCGGCCTTATCTATTCCCATCTTTTCGACTGCCTCACGCCAAGCAGCTCGTAACTGGACCAATTCCGCCATCTTACTTGTGAACTGCTGTAACTCACAAATTACCGAAAATGACAGAAAGAAGCAAAAGGAAGGAACTACCTGTTACCTACTAGGAAATATGCTGTCGCAAAACCCCGAACTCAGACTAGCACCAAGTCTGAATTCTAACTGCTACCTGAAAAAAATTATAAGTTACCCAGCTAGATTTCAATCTGCCTATTGCTACTCAAAAGTATGTGAGAGAAACAAAAAAATTTAGAGCGACAATAACAATCGTGCCCTTGACCACTGGGGGAAACCACAACAAATTTTCCCGTATACTTCACTATAACCTTTACACCCGTGCAGATAAATGACAATATTTAAACAGTCCTGACCATAAAAAGTCTGACCCTAAACAGTCTGCCTACCAAGAAAACACTGCCAAAATGTATCGTCTCGGTGGCTTAGCGCTATTGTTCACTTGTGAACAAAAGAACTATACAACGTCGGTTCGCTCGTTTCGATGCGTTCGACTTCAACAATGCCTTTTGTTAAAAGACCCACATGGTACTATACATGTACCAAAACTCCAGGTAAATTTATAATGATGACAACAACTCAATAGAGGTAACTAGATGCAGTAATAAAGTGCATATAAATTAATACGGTGTAATCTTCTAACATATGTCAATGTCTTACTTAATATACTATGAATATCTAATCTAATCTAATCTTAATATCTAATATGAATATCTAGTTATCTAATACTCTATTCTGTGTTCTTTCCCTCTACCTAAGTAGAATAAGGAACAGTATAGAAGACAGTGAATATGTTTATACAAAATTTGCAAAAAAGAATTATTTAATGTTTTAGTCTAGGGCAAGTCCCAAGGTATATCCCGGACTGCAGCCCACAATTATGTCACAAGGTTACCCCTGTGAGGGTAACCAAAGAGATTTATCTGTGAGGTGCCGGCTTTGTCAATGGCTCAGATTCGCCTGGCACCCGGTTGAAGATGAGCAGCAGGAGTGGAGAAGGTGAATATAAGACTTTGGGATGAGTTCCCAGCATATAGCCCCAGTGATTCTGGATCTCGTGACATTATACCTCCTACCACTCTATCTCCCTCTCTATATTATAATACTAACGAGCCCCCACTCCCCTATTACACTGAGTGAACAGAAGAGAAAGAGAAGAAGAACAGTATGTCTCTTTCGCACACTTTCGTTCCTTCTCTATATATGTAATAACGTGTGTGGGTAATGTAACCACAACTACAACGTTTATTAAAATACTGAAATATAACAACATTCAGTTACAACAATACAAATGTAATAAGAACTAACCTAACTATGCCTGGAAAAGAAGATAATAGTTAGGCAAAAAATACACTCACTAAACTTAAGTCTACACGAGGTGATGATGATGATGAATTAACCTAATCTTAACCCCAACAAAAAAGGATATCTTGATTCGGGGCTCGGAATGACTGTCAATAAAACTCTGGGAATTTGTATACACGGGCAAGTCTTAGTCTGCATTCAATAACACTGGACGGTCCACTGGATTTCGTCAGGTGTCGATGGCCTGTTCCTTTTGTCGCTCACAAAGCGAGTGTTGACATTGCGCCGCGTGTCTGAGCTGGCGTGTTCCTATGTTGTTGTTTAAACAATGTTATGCGGTGGAGACTTCCGCTGATATGCAGATGTCCCTGTGTGGTGAAGATATTGGTCTCGGGTGGTGATGATGGTGGAAGCAGGTTATATCTTGGTATTTGTTGGCGCATATATTCACTGGGAGAATCTGTCCATTACTACAAGTAATTTTGTATCTCAATAATTTGCGTAGACGCTGGTTTACAAATTCGTCCGTCGGCTCTTGCCCCTTCCGATAATTAAAGTAACGTGGACAGCTCTTTAGTAATGCAACAATCCTGCCTTGGTATTGTCTGCACCCTGTTCTGCGTGGGTGGCTGCGGATGATGGAAAGACCCTTCACCGTCTGGCGAATTCCTTTCTCAAAAACCCCCGTGGAGAATGGGTAAAGTGGGTGCCGTTAATTACATGTGAGATGCGTGTCGTCGCAGTATCTCTGGTCGGCCCTACTTTTTAGCTTGTCCCGTAATTAACGCCCGCAACGTAGTAGACAAAGGCTGAGGTATCTCAAAGGTCCCCGGTCTCTACCACTGCGATGGATAAAAGGATAATCTACCACTTGATGTCCGGTTAACATATCAAGAGACAAAATAAACGTGTCTTGTATTTACTTCATTATAATTAATGAAACTGTGCGATCTTATAAGTATAATAATTCTTTGCATGGTGTTTATTGCAATCTGTACTTATGAGTATGCGATATAATATTATAATAAACGTGACTGTTACAGTGTTATATTTATTTACATATATGGGAAATATGTATATATAATCTGACTGAGGTTAAGATATAAGTAAGGTACAAATCTATATTACACTAACCTTGATGTCCATATCATGAATTTCACTGACACTTGGCCTGAATCTTCCTCGTGAAATATGGAACCAGTATATGCGGGCGGAATGATTTTTCATACCATTGCCCGAACGATAGATTTCGTTCAGTATATACTGTCTGAATCGCCTAGGGCTATTTTTCCGGTCGCTTCTTGGGTCATGTGAAAATTCGTTTGTTTTCCTTTCGTCAGAATTCAGTCCTCATTCCTAGGTACATTTCCTGTAATATTTTTCTATTATCGTTTCCTTGTTGTTCCTCTCCCAGACAACTGTCTGTGTGCGTCCTTTGGGGCACGTACAGTGTTGTTCTTCTCGTTATAATTTCGTATTCATACTGCTTTCATGTTGTCCTTGTGCAGACTTTAAGTCTCCCTTAGTCACAACAATACTTGGTTAACACTGGCCCTGTGTAAACATATCCGCAACTTAGTATCAATTATTCCGATAGTCTGTTGGTGCAATGTCCGCGTGTTGTGAAAACATTTCAGGTGAATGTTGTTGCGTGCTGTCTCAGTGTTCTGTAAACCTTTCTTGTAAAATTAGTGGGTTTCCCACGACTGTCTGGTATGCACACAATGGGTATAGACTCATTTACTATATCTGTCACTTTCCCCAAGTTTACTATCTTTGTAATTTTCCACAAGCCTCTAGTTTACTATCTTTGTAATTTTCCACAAGCCTCTAGTTTACTATCTTTGTAATTTTCCACAAGCCTCTAGTTTACTATCTTTGTAATTTTCCACAAGCCTCTAGTTTACTATCTTTGTAATTTTCCACAAGCCTCTAGTTTACTATCTTTGTAATTTTCCACAAGCCTCTAGTTTACTACCTTTGTAATTTTCCACAAGCCTCTAGTTTACTATCTTTGTAATTTTCCACAAGCCTCTAGTTTACTATCTTTGTCATTTTCCACACGCCTCTAGTTTACTATCTTTGTAATTTTCCACAAGCCTCTAGTTTACTATCTTTGTCATCTTTCCATGGCCATTTTTTTACTATTTTTTGCCACTTTCCATTAGCCTTTCGTTTTCCATCTTTGCCATTTTCCAGAAACCTATCGTTTACTCTCTTTCATTTTTTCAGAAGCCTCTTGTTTTCTCTCCACTGGCGGATATAGGAATTGTCCAAGAAAGAGGCGATACATCAGAATGATAAGGCCCCCCGCCCCCTTTTTCCCCCCATATTTACATATATTTTAGACAATTAAAAAACAAAAAGACAAATTTTGAAAAACTGTCTTCCTCCTGGTCTGGTTCCATTCTAGTCCTTGGTCTTTCGGAGGTTGTCTGTTTATAACATAATTACATAAAAGTAAGGTACAACTACAAAGAGACAAAGTGTGATAACAATTCATACATATTTTATATTATAGTATAGTATTTTTGATTTAGGATTGGCCGCCTGATACAGAAATTATCCAACTCTTGTCACAAAGTCCTCTGTTTTTTGTGTGGCTCGATTGAAATCCCTTTGTGATGCCTGCCTGGCTCCGTCCCTTTTCTCATTGTTGTATGACCGCCACCTTTATTGTCATTCATTGTCCCGCCACGTAGAATTACTTGCAAACTACGTTCGGAACCTTTAGGGTAATTACCATTGTCCAGTACCAGACATGTTTTAATTCATCCGTTGTCCGACCTAACGATTACTTACATTTAAGCCCCAAGTGGGAAGGGGGATGCTGGAGCGATTGATGTGAAATAAAGGTTTTGAAAGTCCCAAGGGAGGGACGCCCAGTCGCCACCCCTTGGATCCACCAATGTTCCTCTCTGTCATAAGCTTTTCGTTTATTATCTGTAATTTTTCAGAAGCCCAATACTATGTATGTCATTCTCCAGAGGTTTTGCATATATTATCTTTGTCATTCTCTACATATTAGATTCATCAATCAGGTTTTTAATCACATGGTCTAGATGTATAACAAGAGTAGGATTTTTTAAAAAATTACCTTACTAACACTTTTCATGATCATTAATAGAGCATTTGTCAGCTACCTGTAATATTAGACACGCCTTTCTGTTAAACCAAGAACGTTACCTTTATAAACAATATTGCTGTCCTGCATAAAAAAAAGATATCCTTATTAGCCCTGAGATTATAATAATAATAATAAATTCTTTAAGCGCCAAACACGGCGCATAAGGCAGAAACCAGTGCTCTCCAGGTTGTTCGTTGTGACGCCACTCCTCTTAGCTCTTGCACATTATTTAGGCCCAACGTTCTTCCTTCTCTTATTATTGTTCTTCTGAGTGTTTCTTTTGGTCTTCCTTTTTTCCGCTTACCCTCAGGAACCCAAGTGAGCGCCTGTAGTGGTATTCTGTTGTTTTGCATTCGTAGGACATGACCGATATATGACCATCGTCTTTTCCTTATATAGTCGGAGACATATTTCTGCCTAGAGTCTTCTCTTATTTGTCGATTAGTCTTGAATTCTTTCCAACTGATGTTCATGAGTTTTCTAAGACATTTGTTCTCGAATGTATTCAGCTTGTTCTCCAATGATTTTGTTATTTTCCAACTCTCACAGCCGTATGTTAACACTGAGATAACATTTGAATTAAACAGACGAAGCTTGGTATGTATATTCAATGATCGTAATTTTCCAAATGTTAGATAATCTATTGAAGGCGCTAGCTGCCAAAGCAATTCTAGTATGGATTTCTCTTGTTGTGTCACCATCCTGAGTCATTTTACTGCCTAAATAATTGAAACTTTCAACTTTCTGTAGTTTTTCCCCGTTCAAGATGATATCAAAGGTCTCGTTAGAAAAGTTCATAGCTTTAGTTTTAGAGGCATTTATTTGGAGACCAATTTTAACCGAGAGATGACACAAATTATTTATTGCTTCTTGGGATTGTCTTGGTGTTGAACTTAAGAATGCTACATCATCTGCGAAATCCAGGTCCCCCAGGAATTTTCCATTTGTCCATTTTATACCCAATTGTTCATTGTGGGTATAGTTTCTCATAACCCAATCAATAGCTATTCCAAAAAGTAGTGGTGACATAATACAGCCTTGTTTCACCCCTGTTTCTACTGTAAACCATTCTGTATTCCCTTTATTTGTTCTAACACAACATCTTGCATTGTCATATAGCGCTTTGATTATATTCACATATTTTGTTGGAAAACCATAGATTGTAAGTATCTTCCACAATGATGGGCGGTGTAGACTATCAAAGGCTTTTTGAAAATCGACGAAGGTGATAATAAGTGGCGATTGCCTTTCCACTGATTCTTCTATAATTGTTCTTAGTGTGAATATTTGATCAATACATGATCGTTTTTTTCGGCCTGAAACCCGCTTGTTCTTCTCTGATCTTTTCGTCAGCATGCAATTTAAGTCTTTCTAACATCATGCAACATAATAATTTTCCAGGTACTGATAATAGAGATATACCACGCCAGTTATTACAGTCTGATAGATCACCTTTCTTCGGTAACTTTACAATAATACTGTCTTTCCATTGTTGTGGTGGTTGTTCTTCTCTCCATACTTCATTTATAATATCTAAAATTCTCAAGAGGTTGTTGTCATTAACTGCTTTAATCATTTCCCCTGAAATTTCGTCAACTCCAGCAGCTTTAAAATTTTTTAATCTTTTAACGGCTTGTTTGATCTCGTCCAGCGTGAATTCATCGCAAGTTGTTGGCAAAGTGGTTGTGGATGTTTCATTATTAAAATCAGGTGTTACTGTTGGTGGTGGTCTGTTTAGCACCTCCATGAAGTGCTCAGCCCATCTCTTCATTTGTTCTTTTTCTGTTGGTATTGAATTCCCTAATTTACCTTTAACAGGTGTTTCCATAGCAGTAGGCTGGTGACATAGTTGTTTTGTAATTTGATAAAGGCACCTACTATTACCAGTTCTTGCAGCATTTTCAGCTTCTACGGCCAGTTCATTGATGAAATGTCTTTTATCTCTTCGAGTTTTTGTCTTCACTTCTTTATTTAACAAGTTATAAGTTAGTTTGCAAGATTCAACTGCATTATGTGTACTTGCCGCTAGTAGTTTAAGTTTTGCTGTTTTCCTTTCTTGTATTTTATCCCAAGTATCTTCTCTCATCCATTTTTTCTTTTTATGTACTAGGTATCCGGTGGTCGCTACAGCTGCTTCTGTCATTGCTGTTCTCAGTTGAGATTATACCTTACATTATACCTTAAAGGAGATAACTGAGAGAATAATGGGAGAAGACGCATGCAGAAGCAAGACGGGACTTTCAAACGTTGGGGTGGCATGTCCTTGGCAAGTTTTAAATGGGGAAAATGATTAGCGCAATAAATTTCAGAAATTATCAGACGAGTGTAGAAGTGGAAGATGATAATTATAAGGACGAGGAATCACGGGGAAGAATAAGGGGTGAGAATTATGGGGAAAAAATGGGACAGAAGAAGAGCAGAAAGAAGATGATGAGATAGAAGATGAGCAGAAAGAAAAAGGAGATAGAAGATGAGCTGAGAGAAGGTGATGAGATACAAGGTGAGCAGAAAGAAGATGAGATAGAAGATGAGCAAAAAGAAGATGATGAGATAGAAGAAGAACAGAATAAAGATGATGAGATAGAAAAAGTCAGAAAAAAGATGATGAGATAGAAGAAGAGCAGAAAGAAGAGGATGAGGTAAAAGATGAGCAGAAAAAACATGATGAGATAGAAGAACAGAAAAAACATGATGAGATAGAAGAACAGAAAAAACATGATGAGATAGAAGAAGAGCAGAAAGAACATGATGAGATAGAAGAAGAACAGAAAGAAAATGATGAGATAGAAGAAGGGCCGAAAGAACATTATGAGATAGAAGAAGAACAGAAAGAACATGATGAGATAGAAGAAGAGCAGAAAGAACATGATGAGATAGAAGAAGAACAGGAAGAACATGATGAGATAGAAGAAGAGTAGAAAAAACATGATGAGATAAACGAAAAACAGAAAGAACATGATGAGATAGAAGAAGAGCAGAAAGAACATGGTGAGATAGAAGAGGAACTGAAAGAACGTGAAGAGATAGAAGAAGAGCTGAAAGAACATGACAAGATAGAAGAAGAACAGAAAGAACCTGATGAGATAGAAGAAGAGCAGAAAGAACATGATGAGATATTAGAAGAGCAGAAAGAACACGATGATATAGAAGAAGAACAGAAAGAACACAATGAGATAGAAGAAGAACTGAAAGAACATGGTGAGATAGAAGAAGAGCAGAAAGAACATGATGAGATAGAAGAACTGAAAGAACATGGTGAGATAGAAGAGGAACTGAAAGAACGTGAAGAGATAGAAGAAGAGCTGAAAGAACATGACGAGATAGAAGAAGAACAGAAAGAACATGATGAGATAGAAGAAGAACAGAAAGAACATGATGAGATAGAAGAAGAGCAGAAAGAACATGATGAGATAGTAGAAGAGCAGAAAGAACATGATGAGATAGAAGAAGAACTGAAAGAACATGGTGAGATAGAAGAAGAGCAGAAAGAAGAAGAAAAATAAGAGACAGAAGACGATGAGACTGAAGAGGACGAAGAAGAGAAAAAAGAGAAAGAAGTAAATGAATAGTGGAAGAAGAACACTCTTATCATACTACTCTACAAAAACGGTATATGGATGAGCTAGTAAAAAGTCTTCTCTCTTTCTTGTAAAATATCGAGAATTTTTGTTGTGTTAGCTCCTAAGCGTGGTGGTAGCCATTCCTCTATTTCGTATAGCAACGTAAGAATAACAGGATCTTCTGGGCATCCGACGAATACCGACGAATAGACACACAAGCTGAGCTCAAGCAGGTATTCTGTTTCCTGAAGTTCGCTCCCGGTGATGAAGTCTCCTTGATTTAAAGATAGAAAGTGAAACGACAGTTCAGACAATGAGATTGTCTAAATTAATTTTAGAAACAATTTAGTTTTACTTGTATTTGTTAAAAATAACGATTCAAGGAAACATTGTTTAAAGTCCATTGTTCTGCCTACGTTTTTAGATAGCAGGAATATATGTTTTTTTATAATTAAAATGTCTGTAACTGCTTCTTGTTCCTCTTTGGACTTTGGTGAGTGACTGACAAAGCTATCAGTGACCATCACGCCTAGTGGCGTCTTGTAGGGCAGCAACAAACTGTCTCCACTTTGCCCGGTCTGCTTCTTCTTCTTTGATCCTTAGCCGCCGACCGTCAAAGCAGTCAGTTGCCATCACGCCTGGTGGCGTCTTGTAGGGCAACAACAAATTGATTCCACTTTGCTCGGTCGGTGGCCATCCTTCGTACAGTGCCCCAACTCTGGTTCATTCTTTGCATCTCAGCCTCCACAGCCCGGTCTGCAGCCATCCTTTAAGTGGTGCCCCAGCTCTGGTTCATACTCAGTGTCTCTGCCTCTACAGTTCTCCGCCAGGTAGCTTTTGGTCGTCCTTGCTTTCGCTTTCTGTCTGGAGTCCACAGCATGGCAGTTCTGGTGATAGTGTCATGTTCTGGTGATAGTGTCAAGTTCTGGTGACAGTGTCAAGTTCTGGTGATAGTGTCAAGTTCTGGTGATAATGTCAAGTTCTGGTGACAGTGTCAAGTTCTGGTGATGGTGTCAAGCTCTGGTGACAGTGTCAAGTTCTGGTGATAGTGTCAAGTTCTGGTGATAGTATCAAGTTCTGGCGATAGTATCAAGTTCTGGTGATAGTGTCGAGTTCTGGTGATAGTGTCAGGGTTTCTTTTGAGGATTTCACCAACCCAATTCAAGCGTCTACCCGCCAAAATGGTGCGCATTGTCTTCTTGGTGGCTCCGAGTTAGTAGTCTATAGGTATTTGTGGAGTAAATGTGATCTATGTGATGCTGGCCTCTGACGTACAGAAAGACGTGTACATCTGCGTCACAGATTACACGCAGACACTTGGCAAAGGTGAAACTTGAGAAAGCTAAAAGTAAAAGGTAATCCCATCTCAGATACTGCCGTAGAAGAGTTAGAGCCTTCACGATACTAGGTCCAGCTTCGAGAAGTGGGGTAACCAGTTCCATTACTCGCTTCTTTTGCCTTCCCTAGATCAAGAGCAGTATCAGGTACCCGTCTACAGCAGGGTAATGAGAATGCAAGAAATCGTAAATTTTTATGGGAGAGATGATGATCATCATTAAAATTTGTGTTGGAAAACAGGTCGCAGCTGTAATCATCATCATGTTTCTTTTCGCTCCTTGTGGAGCTTGAAGCCACAGCTGCAGCTGCAGTCACAATCTCTTGAAGCGGCAGCATGTTTCACATGGTGAGGTGGCCAGTCTCGTGCACAACCTCATATTAGTCATCATG
This sequence comes from Oreohelix idahoensis, assembly GCA_024509875.1. Lineage (NCBI taxonomy): Eukaryota > Metazoa > Mollusca > Gastropoda > Stylommatophora > Oreohelicidae > Oreohelix > Oreohelix idahoensis. The sequence continues at coordinate 404,207 of JAMPIV010014043.1, read as the reverse complement.
TGCCACCTGCCTGACAAAATAAAAATACTCGATGAGAGGTCATAACAAGTGGATCTCAAAATACTCGATGAGAGGTCATAACAAGTGGATCTCAAAATACTCGATGAGAGGTCATAACAAGTGGATCTCAAAATACTCGATGAGAGGTCATAACAAGTGGATCTCAAAATACTCGATGAGAGGTCATAACAAGTGGATCTCAAAATACTCGATGAGAGGTCATAACAAGTGGATCTCAAAATACTTGATGAGAGGTCATAACAAGTGGATCTCAAAATACTCGATGAGAGGTCATAACAAGTGGATCTCAAAATACTCGATGAGAGGTCATAACAAGTGGATCTCAAAATACTCGATGAGAGGTCATAACAAGTGGATCTCAGAATACTCGATGAGAGGTCATAACAAGTGGATCTCAAAATACTCGATGAGAGGTCATAACAAGTGGATCTCAAAATACTCGATGAGAGGTCATAACAAGTGGATCTCAAAATACTCGATGAGAGGTCATAACAAGTGGATCTCAAAATACTCGATGAGAGGTCATAACAAGTGGATCTCAAAATACTCGATGAGAGGTCATAACAAGTGGATCTCAAAATACTCGATGAGAGGTCATAACAAGTGGATCTCAAAATACACAGGGAAAAGAGAATTTAAAAAAAAAGTTAGTCCCACATCAGATACTGCCATAAGGGAGTGAAGTGTTAGAGACTTTTCGATACTAGGTCCAGCATCGAGAGCTGGTGTGGCCAGTTCTCTTCCTCGCTGCCTTTTCCTTTCCTAACTCAAATGCAAAGTCAGGTATCCATTTACAGCTTAGTAGACTGAAGCGTATCGATACCGTGAATCGAACTATGTACCTTTGCCGCAAGAGACTAGCGCCCTAACCACTCTGTCAATCGGACGCTTTATAACGAGAATAAATGCAAGAAATGATAACACGGTCGAATATGAGTAAACAACACTACAAGATGTAGAATCATATACATATTTTGGCAGCAATATAGACAGAAAGTTGGAGGGAAAGACAATGATATCAAAATGAAAATACAAAAAGCAAGAGGACCTTTCATTGCATTGGGAAACATATGGAGCTCAAGATAGGATGAGAATTGAGAAATCAAGTCCAACACAGATATAAGAAACATTGCATTGGGAAACATATGGAGCTCAAGAGAAATCAAGTCCAACACAAATAAGAAACATTGCATTGGGAAACATTTGGAGCTCAAGATAGGATGAGAATTGAGAAATCAAGTCCAACACAGATATAAGAAACATTGCATTGGGAAACATATGGAGCTCAAGAGAAATCAAGTCCAACACAGAAATAAGAAACATTGCATTGGGAAACATTTGGAGCTCAAGATAGGATGAGAATTGAGAAATCAAGTTCAACACAGATATAAGAAACATTGCATTGGGAAACATATGGAGCTCAAGAGAAATCACGTCCAACACAGAAATAAGAATCTTCAACTCAAATGTCAAGTCAGTCCTATTGTATTGCTCTGAAACATGGAGAACAGCGAAAACAACAACAAAAAAGCTACAGACATTCATAAATGGGTGCTTGCGTAGAATAGAAGGTTTGAAATTGTATGACACGGTCACCAACGGGGAACTAATGACAAGAACCAGACAAGTGCCAGTGGAACAAGAAATGATCAGAAGTCGCTGCGATGGATAAGACACGTATTGAAGAAACTTGTTGATAGCATTACAAGACAGTTTGTTCTGAAATCCCCAGGGAAAGAGAGGCAGAGGTAGACAATAAAGCACATGGAGAAGAGAACTGAATACAGAGGTGAAAATAATGAGGAAATCTTGTAAAGAACTTGAGGTGATGGCTCGCGACATGAGAACTTTGCATGTGTCTGTTGAAGACCTTTGCTCCATGGGGAGCTAAAGGGTAGTAATTGACTACATGCGTGAGGAAGCTGTAGCTCCATTCATTTGTTTCTCCTCCCCCCCCCCCCACGAGAACTACTGAGGACGGAAAGTAAACTGGACAGTTTCCCCATCAGCTAAACACTGCTGAAGGGAAATAACTCCAAGTGAATATTCTATGCGGATCGATTGGCAATGTTCTTTCGCGGAGATTACCACAAGATACGAAGCAGGGATATCATTTTTTTATCCGAACTAATCTACCTATACAATGAAAATATCATGATAAATCTTGTGCCATAACCGTAATCAGATCTAAGACCAAATGAGAATACCTGATGGGAAATTACAGTAATTGGGTCTGAAGACACATAGTGACAAGACAAAGATTACGAGAATACATGCAGCAAATGATAACAAGATTGTACTTGATAAAAACATCCCACAAAATGTTGACTCATCGTGATAGCAGCAAAGAGAGAGTTGGAGGAATAGGCAGTGAAATCAAAATAAGAATACAAAAGTCCAGAGTGGCCTTCATTGCACTGAGAAATACAGTCATGCGCCACTTAACGTCCACGATACGTTCTGTGAAATAGGACGTTATGCGATTTGGACGTTGTGCGAACACCATACTTTATACTTAGCAAAGTTATATGGGATACTGTAGTGTACCTGTATTGACTAAATAGCCAAGATACTGTACACATACAGTACTGTATTTAAGCTAATGTACTGTCTTTAAAAGCCTTAAAGCCTGGCATTGACTTGGCCTCCTTATGGATAAAGGTCCTTTCAGGCATTCGTTTCCAGAATAAGGAGGTTTCGTCCATATTAAAAATTGGCTGGGGCAAATAACCTCCCTCTACAATTAGTTTAGCTAGGGTTTCGACAAAATCTGCTGCTGCTTTAGCATCAGCACTCGCAGACTCACCACTCACTTTCACATTATGCAGCGAAAAACGTTGTTTGAAGCGCTTGAACCACCCAGAACTAGCACTAAACTCGATATTGTAGTCTGGTCCTGCTTTTTCTATAAGCATTTCGAACAAGCTTCGTGCCTTAGCAGTGATCGTCAACGTGCTGTGAGGGATTCGCTTCTGTGTTTGGTCCTCAATCCAGGTCATTAGCAATTTTTCCATATCTGATATAAGTCCCTCTCGCATTTTCGTAAGCTTTGTAGCTTTCAGTGGAGCCGATCCTTTAACAGCTTGGTGAATTTTTTCTTTGTTCTTAAGGATCGTCGTGACTGTCGAGGGCGACATGCCCAAATCACGAGCTATAGCATTCACTGGTTTTCCACCTTCGTGATGTTTACCTTTTGTTTCACTTCCAAATCGATACTTTTCCTTTGTCTCTTGCTGCTGCTATCACTAGGACTGGTTTTGCTGCGTTTTGGGAGCCTTGATGTACTTTACGGTAATGTATTTTCGAAAGTTCACATTAAAATAACGATAGTAAGAACAGTACAGTACATACATAGGCCAGTAACATAGGTGTTATAGGTTATATATGTACTGTACCATTATACGCATGGCATCGCAATCGCTTTGTACTGTATACAAGAGACGTGAGATACACGTGTTGCGTGCAGCGTTGCCACTCAAGTTCTAGAGATAAACCCAGATGTTCTTCTTAAAAAAAACCCAGATGTTCTTCTTAAAAAAAACCCAGAAATACCCAGATTATTTTATGCCTCAAATACACGGGATAGACGATGCTTACATAATCTTTTATTGCATCTTTAGCACAAATAATCTGTGTGATACCAATTTTTATGTATTTCATTTTTTTTTTTTTTTAATTACCAAAAATTCACAATTAAATAAAAATGATTTTAATAACACCCCAATATATGAACTCTTGAAAAGGAGATATTTTAACAGTAGTATACTTACATTAGTTACATTAATAAAATGTTCCTCAAATTAAATATAAAATGTTAGTTGTAACTTGTTACTGTTGAAAAATGTCACTTGTCGGAGACTCGGCATCCATGTCGACAACTTCTCCTTTGTCAAGATCATATGCATGAATTGACAACGTGGAATCTTGATTGTGAAGTTCCAAAATCTTTGCATATCTCTGCCGACAACGTCCTTCACGCACATCTTCAACCACGCTTTTACTAGGATTAAACTTATGACAAACTCCATCTTTGGCAACTGCTTGCTTGGCTAGTATTCGATTGGAAACTGTTTCACACAAAAGCTTGTTGATTTGTTTAGTTTTAACTAAGTTAACCTTCGAAAACACTCTTTCGACGCATGCTGAGGAGTGAGGTAGTGCCATAAGCGTGCACATGAGGTCAGCCAAAACATCAAATTTCTTTTGGTTATTAGCATCTGTTACTTGTTGCAGCCCAGCCAGAATGCGGGCGGATCCTCATCCACTAGATGTCCAAGATCTTTTCGGTACGATGCCAGTTCTCGTCATTGATCAGACAGACGATCAAGGCTCTCTTCTGAAACAACTGTTGGGAACTGCGCTGCTAATGGAATGACAGAAGGTTTGTTGATCTCGAGAGCTTGCTTTGGATCCAACAGCTGCATTTGCGCCAGAACACTGTTTTGTCCAAGTGGAAACCTGCGTCGTATTTGAGTACAAAGTTCAATCAGGTATGCCAATGCATCCTTGCGAAACTGGACTTTTTTATCTCATAACAGTTGTCGCATTAACTGCGCTTCACGTCGTCCACCCAGCTCAATGTAATTCAGTTTCTTGTGCACCTGTACATCCGAAGGATCAATGTCGGAAAGAGTGCGATGCTCATGCTGCAATACTTCCTGCCTAATAAACACACTGAGAAGAAAACGATACTCTCTTGTTACACTCGTGTACACTTTGTGAAGACGGAAGTTCTCGAACTGGAATTCCATGTTCATGACGTTAACTTTATCCAGTATGTAGCCAGCAAATAGAAGCATGTGGTTCGTGCCAACAGTGTTCATCGTCTGCAGAATTTGCCCCGCACCGTCGACGTTGTACACTGAAGCTTCGGATTGGAAATACAAGTGCAGAGCATCCCATTGCTCAAGGATCCTCTCAATGACTGCTTCACGGGACAGCCAGCGTGTTTCACACAGCTTCAACAATGTATGTTTCTGGGCCTGAACTACATCTTGTATTAACTGGAACTGGAGATTTCTTTTACTACTAAGCGAAAAATAGAAGCAGATATTCTTTATGAAAATTTCAAGCCAAGACGGTAGGTGGTTGCTGGCAGCATTTGCACAAAGTGCAAATGAATGACAAACATAGCCGAAAACAAAGACATGTGGAATCTCTTTCTTCAGCTGTGCCTGTAAACCACTTGCATTCCTCATCATAGTGGCACAGTTGTCTGCAGCAAAACCAATGACGTTACTAAGCGTGATTGCATGCGTGCTCAACAATTTCTTAACAGATGTAAACATGCCAAGACCAGTCCCATCCTCCACCTCAATGAGGTCTAACCGTGAATCAACTACTTTTCTGGTTTTTGTGTCACAGAATCGCACAAAGACTGCCAACATCTGGTTCGTAGAAATATCAGTACTCTCATCAACGAGTATAGAAAATTTCTGATTTCTGCAAATGTTTATAACTTCAAGCCACTCAAAATGAGCAATGCCGTACTGCATCACATAGGCAGCCTTGGTGCGCTTCAGTGACATTTTTTGAGCAATTGCGCTGTCTGAAAACATCTGCTTGCAACATTCAATCAAATGATCAGCTTGCGAAAACGGAGTATTATGTTCTGCCATGAAAGCCGACAACACTATCTCCGCTTTAGCAATTTTGTCTTGGAGACAATGCTCTTTTGGTTTGATGAAAAACTTGTTAATGGTCAGAGTTTTGCTTTTGGCTTCGAAGTTTTTCATGTGCTTCTGTGTGTTTTTATGTGTCAATAAAGCTGTTTTGTTGGCATTAGTTAATGTACAGGAACAGACCGTACAAATCGCAGCATAGCGATTACCAGAGTCCGGCTTTATCCAATCCTTCAGTTCGCTGTCTGTTAGCCATTACGCACAAAAAGCCTGCTGATACCATGGCTTCACATTTTTACGCGATGGCGTGTGTGTCGTCATGCTACCACAACTACCTAGCGTACCTTCATCATCGCTCATTTTATAATCTTATAATAACAAAACAAAAAAAACAATATGCTGTTTATCTGCTGAAGTCTAAAATGTAAAAAGAAGACTTTATAACACATCGCAAAAATGACTGAGTATTGCAGATGACATCCATTAACAGAATAACAGGAAATAGATAGCTGATGTAAACGAGTCAAAAAACAACGTCATTGATGTGGTTAAAAACAAGAATTAAATTTAAGTGGAATAAAAAAATATATAGCACATAATGTTTTACATTTAATTATAATATACATATAATGTATAATGCTCAGTGTACACGTTATACATACATTGTAAATGCCAATTGTCAAATATACCCAGATTAATGCAGATTTTGAAAAAAAAATTACCCAGATACCCAGACAATCAAATGAAGAAAAGAGACAGACATGAAAAAGGGATAATGACCTTGAACGGATGGCATGGTCCAAGAAAGCTTGTCATGAATCTTTTTAAGGCCTTTACTCATATGAGAACTGAAGAGTAATGATGATGATCGTATAAGCCTTGTGGCATGACACTTGATGATGATTGTATGATGATGGCTAAAATAATGGCAATAATACGATGTTGATGATAATGAACACTGATAATAGAGTTGTCTAGCAAATTAAATTAGCTTTATTTAATGTAATACCACTCACTTGTAGTGTCTGCAAGTCTTCTGCATAAGGTAAAGTCAAAGTCACTTGGTCTGCAGCGATCAATTACTTCCATGTCAATGGGCTTTGAGACTTTGAACATTTTCGTCACGTGATCCTTCAGTTCACCAGCATCACTGCAGAAACCGTTTGACTTGTTCATCATTGAAAGATACAACTCAGAAATACTTTCGTCACATGCCTGAGACATTAACAGATTTAGAACACAATTGTTTGTGTCCAGTGAGTGATTGCAGTAGCTTGCAAACGCGTCTTTCATATCTGCTTCCAACAGAGAAAAGATGCCATTATTGAGGTCTAGTGTCAAGCTGCTGGCGTCTGAGAGGGCCGAACATTCCTGATACGCAATGCTGATATTCTCTGGAGCATATGAGCATGCTGGTTTGACTGTGATTGAACAAAGTTTTATCAAGTAAAAAAAGTTTAACTGGGTTCCATTGTGTCAAATCCCTAACCAACCCCCGAAATAACATGATATTAATTTAACCATTAAGTGCGATTAACCAGAAGCACTCATACTTTCTATAATACATTCACAAGCATTAACCCATTCTTCAGTTGTTATAACGTGGTTCCTTGTTTAACGATTTTAATTACATTACTTTATTTTTTTATATTTTAAATCTATTTTTCGTCCCCTTGACTTTGAAGAGATTATGGATATGGGACAATGAAAATTATTGCTAAACTTCTGTGCCTCAAATCAATTTGCAATAGGAGGAAGCACGTTTCCTCTAAAACAATACATAAAGCAACATGGATATCACCAGGCCACTTAACATACAATCTGATTGATCATGTATGCATAACCAAGAGGTTTAAATCATCATTACATGACGTGAATGCATGAAGAGTAGCAGATGTGGCATAAGATTAACAACGTCTGTTAACCAAGGTCAGGATGAAACTCAGACGATGTAAAACACATAGTTACAGACAATAGCTTAATGGAATTAAAAAGATTTGTCATGTTAAGAAAGTGCCTAACTGGGTCTCATTAAGCCAAATCCCCGATCAAACCAAACAACCAAAATAGTTACTTACTTAGTCGTTCCCCTTCTACCGTGAGGTGTAGAGGTTTGGAAGAGAGAGAGCGCCAGACTATCCTATCGGCTGTCTTCCTCCTGGTCTGGTTCCATTCTAGTCGTCGGTCCTTCAAAGATTGTCTAAAGTTGTCCTCCCAACGGACTCTGGGTCGTCCTGGGGGTCTGGATCCATGGCTCTTTGTTTCCCATGCTTGTCGTGGTAGCCGATCTTCTCCCATTCTGCAGACATGGTCAAACCATCTTAGTTGGGACTGTTCTACTTGGGTCTGCAGGGGGTGGGATTTTAGGCCTTGACGTATGGTTGCGGACCATGTCTCTTCTTGTTACTTCAGCCACCTTCCTCAGATACCTCATTTCTGAGGTTTGAATCTGGCTTGCGTGGGTTGTAGTCATTGCCCATGACTCGCATCCACATGTCAAGACTGGGACATAGGTGGAGCGGTATACAGCCATATTCGTTTTCTTACCAACCTCTCTTTTGCTGAGGAATCCTCGATTTATGGCCTGAAAAAGTCTTCCAGCTGCTGCTTTTCGAGTGGCCAACTCTTCTTTGATGCCTTCCTTTCGGTCTATAATAGCTCCGATGTATTTAAAGTGGTCGACCTGCTCCAGGACCTGTTCTCCCAGCTTAATCGGATGTCTTCTTTCTTCTCGTGATATCACCATGGATTTTGTTTAGAGCTGCTTATGACCATCCCTCTCTTCTTCAGCTCTTCCTTCCAGACCTTCCACACTTTATGGTTAAGTTAAAATACAATTTTGGTTGGATTCCTCAACCAAAATAGTATTTTAACTTAACCATAAAGTGCGGTTGATGAGTAACATTCATACTTCCTTCAGTACATTCACTAGTATTTATCTATACCTCAGTTATAAGGTGGTTCTTTATTTAAAGACTGTAATTAGTCTTCTGTCATCAATGGTACCTATACCTTGTAGCGGCATGGCAGCTTGCGTACCCTGACTACCCCCAGAGCTATGTCAGCTGGAGTTTTACTCCTGGTAGGTTCAACCAAGCTGGACCGGTCTGTGAGGGTAGGAGTCAAACAAAATCTGGTACCCTGGTCCTCCAGGTTGGGGGTTTTAGCGCAGGGCCGACACCCCTGCCTATGTAAAAAATCTGAACAGTTACGGAAACAGCAACAAATGGAAAAACTTTGATCATATATTCACCGCCAGGAACATTATAGAGCAGTGCTCAGATTGGCAGAGACAGTGTTGCGGGTCCTTTTATAATGATAATTGTAGTTGGAGCACACGACGTGTAACTCTGGCCAAGAACACCCAGGTTAAGTCTAGCAGACCACGCACACAGTGAAACAACTCCAAATCTTCATATCAGCACCTAGGCAGCATGGACGAACTTCAATAATATTTATTGGACACAACGTAGCTCTATAGATATATTCTTGATATATATAATAGATTAAAGCGTCAACTAGACAGTCCTTAGCGTCGCTGTACAGCCTGCAACAGGAACAATGTCCTCGACATTTTCATGCAGTTTATTATAGTTCAAAACTCACTTTCACAATATTAAGAATTCCTTTCTTACAAATAATCTAGCTTCAACCCACGGAGGTGTGTGGGTGATCTAGAGGTCGAACACTTTAGGAATCTGTATTGAAGTAAAACATTTAGGAGCTCGATACACATGCGTCCGCGTGCCTTGAACACACACAGAAAAAGACCCCAGAAAGATCGCTCACTTCTGCAAACAGCAACCGTAGACTTTTGCTACTCGACCCAAAAGGCAATGACGTACTTCCTGTAACCCAGAATACCGGTCATCAACAAATATGGTAAATAGTCGAGCCGTATTTGATATCGACAGATATGTTATGAATTTTACTCATAACAGACAGCTGTACATTAATTTTGTTGATTTTGAAAAGGCTTTTGACAGCATACACAGGGACAGCCAATGAAAAGTACTGAGCGCTTATGGAATTCCTAGCTGCATTGTTTCCATTATAAAAAGCCTCTATTCTAACTTTACATGCAGTGTTGATTTGAGCAACCTAACTTTCGAGGTGAAGACAGGAGTACGACAGGCATGCCCCTTATCAACAACTATTTTTGACAGTCATAGACTGGGTGATCCACCATACAACAGAGGGCAGTCCAAGAGGAATTAGATGGACAACATTTTCTACACTGGAAGACCTGGAATATGCAGATGACATTGCACTACTCGCACATTCACATCAACACATCCAAGAAAAAACCGGTAGACTGAATAAGTACAGCCAGCAGGTGGGTCTGAACATCAATCTAAAGAAGACGGAGGTCATGATGCTCAATGTGGGCAACCCTGAGCCCATAACGGTAAGGAATCAGAAACTGGAACAGACAGACACCTTCACATACCTAGGATGCATAGTAACACCAGACGGCGGAGCAAGCAAAGACATCAATAACAGAATGAACAAAGTAAGAACAGCCTTGGTTAGTCTAAACAACATCTGGAAGTCCTCTCAGTACAGCACAAACACAAAATTAAGATTATATGAGAGCTGTGTACTTTCTGTGCTTCTCTATGATGCAGAATGCTGGAGAGTAACAGAAAAGGAAATGTCGAAACTCTCCTTTTTCCACACAATGTGCCTAAGGAAAATTCACCGAATCTTTTGGCCAAATACCATCACCAACCGAAAACTACTAATTCGGAGAAACCAAGAGGACATGCACACCATCATAACTGGCAGACGCTGGAGTTGGGTTGGCCACGTCCTCAGAAGGGACCCTGATGCCATTACAAGAACAGCTATGCTATGGACCCCCGAAGGAAAGCGAAAGAGAGGCCGACCAAAAACAACTTGGCGGAGAATTGTGGAGACTGAGATGCAAAGAATGAACTAGAGTTGGGGCACTGCACGAAGGATGGCCGCCGACCGAACAAATTGGAAGCAATTTGTTGCTGCCCTATAAGACGCCACCAGGTGTGATGGCCACTGACTGCTTTGACAGTCGGCGGCTAAGGATCAAAGAAGAAGAAGAAGAATTAGTCTTACTTTACTTATACACTTGACTTTGATGACACCCTGGGCAACCAAGGACTCGGGACAAAGAACGATAATAGACAAATATTCATAAAAATCTGTGTTACTTATCAACTTGCTATAAGAGGAAGCATGTATCCGTATGAAGCAAAAAAAAAAAAAAATACATAGTAGCAGGTGTAAAAACAGATATCACAGGATTGCAAAGGCGATCTCGGGTAACTGTAGAACGAACGAACGAACCTTATTTTCAAAGGATTAACAATTGGGCGTGCAGGCTCGCCTAACATTCTGCCCTTCCACTCTTACTTATCTTCTACATTATATCCTTTCATTCCCACATGTTACTTTAAGCATTAATTTAAAGACATGCAACATTATTAAGGTAATATAACAGCATTACATATACTTTTTGAAAACAACCAAGAACGTAATGAAAAGGGAAAAACACCGACAACAAGAAAAGCAAAACAAAAATAGGCCTAATAATTAAAAAACACACACACACACACACACACAAATCCAAAACATCCATTCAGTAAATCATACAGTAATTCGAGTATAATCACATTAGGGTGGCATAGAATCAGAACTGAAATATTGAACAGTCCGCTATTGAATGAGCAGAGATTTCGTGTGTTTTTCTTTGCCCTCCCAAATTCATGAGCAGAATCAGATAGATAGAACGACGAACGTTATCTTCGAAGAAATTAGAATTGGGTACGCAGGCCCGTTTAACATTCTGCTCTTCCTTTCTCTCGTCTCCAATACTGAATCCATTTATCCTACACCATGCATTTTAAATACTATTTTAAAAATAATAAAATAAACATAATAAAATACAATAAAACAAAATAAAACCCCAACATTGTAACAGAACGATAACAGTTACACACATTTACAGAACCTTATCATAATCATTATTTAACAGGGCAAAATGATCCTTAAAACACACACATGATATTAGATAGTGATTTGGGAACATGCATAAACAAGAAGTTCAGATCATCATAACGTATGTAGAGGAGCAGAAGTGGCATCAGGTCACCATCTCCTGTCAGCCAAAGTAAAGGCGAAACTAAAATTATATACGACACATAGCTATAGACAATAGTTTACTGGAATGATAATATGGAGAAGTTCTGGGAAAAATAGAAGACTGGCAGCAAACATGGATAACGTAGAGTCGAATAGAGGGCAAGAGTAATATAAGCATTTCTGGAACAACTGGTGAGAAGAAGGCGCTGGCATAAGATAGGACAAACACTGAGGAACCCCCTTGATAGCATTACAAGACAACCCTTGTTCTGGAATCCTTAAGGTATGCGGGGTAGAAGATTGTCTTCGACACTTACTCTCTAGCGCCTTCATAATTCACTATGAAAAAGAATGTCTTCGACATTTACTATCTAGCGCCTTCATAATTCACTGTGATAAAGATTGTCTTCCATACTTACTCATAAGCGCCTACATAATTCACTGTGATAAAGATTGTCTTCCACACTTACTCTCTAGCGCCTTCATAATTCACTGTGGCGGAATAATTCCCGGTTCTGCACACTTTTTCAACTGATCTCGGATTTGTCTCCTTTTTTTTCTCCTCCTTTTTTTCGACTTGTTTTTACCATCTCTCTCCATAATGGTTTTCAGTCGAATATTTTTGTCTTCTACTATGTCAAAATGTCTTGGGAAACTCGTCAATGTCTCATCCGATATTTTAAACTTCATTGCTTCTAAGTATAGTTCATGATCCGTGGCCCTAAAACGTATAGTTTTGTCTCTGACGGTGTAGCGTGAATTTGAAAAAAGACTAATGCTTCATGGCGAACTAGAGAGTACTGCAATGATAATTATGATAAATGTGTCAAAATAGTTTATTAATCTGATTTTATGCCCTTTTGCCTTCTTGTTATTTCTAGTTTTCGAATTGTTTCTATTTCTATTAATTACATTGGATTTTTCTGCATACTTTTATGTAAAAATCCGTATTTTCGTGACTTTAAATAGACATAGGTCATAGGTTATAAAAGGTGCAAATATCTTCATTTTAAGAGCTTCAGACTGAATTAGATAATACTTACTTACTTACTTAGTCGTTCCCCTTCTACCGTGAGGTGTAGAGGTTTGGAAGAGAGAGCGCCAGACAATCCTATCGGCTGTCTTCCTCCTGGCCTGGTTCCATTCTAGTCCTCGGTCCTTCAAAGATTGTCTAATGTTGTCCTCCCAGCGGGCTCTGGGTCGTCCTCGGGGTCTGGATCCTTGGCTCTTTGTTTCCCATGCTTGTCGTGGTATCCGATCTTCTCCCATTCTGCAGACATGGCCAAACCATCTTAATTGGGACTGTTCTACTTGGGTCTGCAGGGGGTAGGATTTAAGGCCTTGACGTATCGTCTGGTTGCGTACCATGTCTCTTCTTGTTACTTCAACCACCTTCCTCAGATACCTCATTTCTGAGGTTTGGATCTGGCTTTTATGGGTTGTAGTCATTGCCCATGACTCGCATCCATATGTGAAGACTGAGTTAGATAATAACGACACGAAAATAACTGTTTTCACACTTTAAGGCTAATAAGACATCAGCCTCTAAAACTAAAGCTATGAACTTTTCTAATGAGACCTTTGATATCATCTTGAACGGAGAAAAACTACAGAAAGTTGAAAGTTTCAATTATTTAGTGTCGTAGATTTTCGATAGGAGAATTAAGACTAGGTTTGGTCCCTTCTGAATAGGTTTGAATAGGTGATAGACTCAGTGAGAGTTAGTGAAAGGTAATAGAATTTCCACACACGTGAGATGATAGATGTTGATATAGTGGCTGTCTCTGAAAGCGAAAAGAATTCTTCTCTCTCTCACCTATCTTCTACAACAGTTGTTACAGCGTCAGACAGACTACACCAATATACATATTACGTATATTTCTATCACTCACAGGCACGCACCTACACGTGACGACAGGTAAACACACAGACGTGGGAAAACTATAACAATGATATATATATATCTAGAACGAGCTGACCAAACACGATTTTTAAGTTCACGAGCGATTTTAATATCAAGGAAAATCGGCTCACAACATCAAAGAAAGTACATCAAGGAAAATACATATACACATAGTCATAAAAATTCAAGGAAATGTTGCAAGGATGATAGCCCCGTTATAGTGTTAACTCTAGGTTTAGCCCGGCCCCGTTAAGAGAACAGATGATGGCGCCAGAGTCACAGATACATAGGGTTTGAGTCTAAGAGTTTTCTTTGTTTTATCTCGTAATTATATGCACAGAGTTTGGAAAACAAATCTGATTTAACCTAAGACAACAACACAAGAACTCTAGCCTTAGCAACAGATTATGCAGATTGAAAAGAAAATTTGGACAGCAACAGGGTGTCAAAGATATAATAGTGAAAATATCACTCAGACCAGCGTACACTCATTCATTCCGCCATGGCTTCTCATTCATGTACTCACGACTTTGCTCGCTGCCTCTTGGAACACACTGATTTTAGATCTTTACACAGACTCAAAAAAAATGCAGTCTTCTGCCAAGAAGTCCCCAGTTCCAAAAGACGTATTTAACTCGGAGTCTCCGGGAACGACTACTTGGGTGTGCAAATTTGTTCAAATGTCTGATTAAGTCACCTAACAATTATTCCAGGCGCGGGAGTTAGCAGAGCACAGTGTCAATAGCGTAGGTTTCTAGAAATGATGAATGTCAGGTCGGTGCCTTCCCTCAGTATAGGATTCACTTTAGTCACACCACAGATTTTGTCCACAAAAATATATATATATATATATAGTCGGGAAATGTTAGTTAATACTTGAAGTATTTCGCGCCACCAGGCAGAAAGATTACGTAGAGTTTTCTAGAAGAAATTAAGATCTGGCTCCAAGGTCCAGTATTTATCATTACAGTCTTTGAAAACCCGTTATTGGGATATTAGTGTTTCTGTCTAACTTGCACCGTCAGATCAGTGTTACTTGAGAAAACCCACGTGGTTCAAAATAAGGACTGTCTATTTCTTCACAAGTATGGAAACTACTACTAGGTGCTGGTAAAGTTAGGGTCACCCCAAAACTTTCACTGTGTGGAGGAAAAATAACACATATAATATAATAAACAGAATCTGAACTGGTTATAACTTACATTTAAACTTGCAAGCAGAGAGCTTTGCTTATCATTTAAACTTCCCGTGACGTAAGTTATATTTAAAAATCAGCAATTCTCATGAATTAGGAACACGTGCGTATCCCGTCACCATTCATGAGGCTCGATTCTAGAGTTTATACGTTAGTTTAGAAAAATACACTCGACTGAGTATTAGCAGTTAAATTAAATTCATAAATAGCTACAATTGCCGTTATAAGCTAGAAATTTTAATTTTATTCTGCTTTCCACTGAATGCTTCCCTAGAAAATATAATAGCCTACCACTTTATTTCTCTTCTGCGCTAAAGAAATAGATTAAAATGAATTAAGCGATTTAACACTTTAACACTCACAAAATCTATATATCTATCATATTAATTACCTCAACCACAGAATTACAGGTAGTCGCACAACTTAAGAATAAAAAATGCTGAAAATATTTCTGGAAGTCTAGAAGTTCGACAAATTGCCGAAACAAACTGAGATCTTCGCTAACAGCTATTCTGTTACGAGCAACCTATCTACTGTGAGTCTATGAGCCAGAATGGAATTAAAGTTTCAAACTTGGCCAATATCTTAAAATCAGACAAAGGGCCCAAACTTATTTCGCCAAGCGAAATTATCTCCCCTACTCCCAACATTTACGTCCGCTTAACGCGTGTCGTAACTGTCACCTACTGACCACGATGTACGCATGTCAGTTTCAAATCCCAGACAGCCTGACTCCAATGTGGGCAGTTTTCACACTACAGCTGACCATGGCCCAAGTGAGCGCCGTGTCAGTTTGGGATTTTCCAGACAAATGTCTGGATACTGACCGGTGCAGATGTAAAGTATCACACCTCACCGGGACTAATGCCGAGAAGAAGCTCGCGCGCTCGGTGAGAATGTAGACGATTTGCTACGTCCTATGTTCAGCGAACCGACTTATCACGCCTTCTGACGCCCTGCAGCCCTGACATCTACGTAATATCGTCCTAGCGCGATTCTCAGTTTTAGAGAAAGGAAAACAGGTAAAGTTTGCGAATTATATGTAAATAATATTCGCAAAACGAATGGATGAAAAATATACAGGAAAAAGGAAAATACAGAGATAATAAAAGAGAGAATTCGGTGAAAGAATAGGAAGAAGGTGTAGGAAATTAAATGAATATAAACCCTACGTGACAGAGCCTCCCCCTTTAAGATATGGAAGCACTCCATGTCTACGTTATGGAGTTTAATTTCCTATAACCGTAGCTTCAGGGTGTCTGTCCTCTTCCCTCTCATCTTCCCCCTCCATCTCTGTCCAATTCCTACTCAAGTCCACTCCTCAAAGTTTCCTTCCCCTGGAATGTCTCATATGCGCGCTTGAAAGAGCGTCGCCGCTTCTGACATTTTTGAAAGATTTCCTGTGATAGCGGTGGAATATCCCTGCCACTATCGTCATCTTCGTCAGTTTTGGCGATCGTCAGGAGATGGTCGGAGGTTGGCACTGGTTTTTCCAAGTATCTCTTTAAGAGATTTAAATGGAAAACCTTCTCCTTTCCTTCAATAGAGATCTGGTAGTTAGCCTTAGAAATCTTTTTCAGGACGGTAAACGGCCCTTGCCATCCGATCTTCAGTTGGTTGTTCTCGGTAGGGAGCAACACCAAAACTTTCTCTCCTGCTTCCAGTTCTCTCTCTTCCGCGACTTTCCTGTATCGGTTAGCGTGCTTGGTGCGTGCTCGCTTAAAGTTAGTCGTTGCTAGGTCCCACCCTAGTTTCAACCGTTCCTTTAAAACCGACACATATTTACTGGCTGAGACAACTGTCTCATCAGCCTTCTCGTCTGTCAGAGACTGAAGTAAGGCTTCAAGCGGGCCCTTAATGGGTCTGCCGAATAAAAGTGTAGCTGGCGGAAATCCTGTGGAAGTATGAGGAGATTCTCTGTAGCCAAATAATGCTGCAGGAATACAGAGATCCCAATCTTCAGGTTTCACTTGTGCCAGCTTACTTAGCATCATGGTGAGGTTTCCATTAGCACGTTCCACGAGCCCATTTCCGGCCGGAGTATATGGCTTAGTGTGGATGTGCTGGGTCCTCAAGATCTTAACGATCTCATCCATCAACAGGTTTCGGTATGGAGATCCATTATCCGTCAACACTTGCTGAGGGAATCCCAACCGAGTGAAAATCTGCACGAGGGCTTCTGCGACATGCTTGGCATCTGCGCATGTTAGCGGGATAGCTTCTGCCCATAAAGTGCATGTATCGACTAAGGTCAGGATGAACCTGTTCCTTCTTTTAGTCCTTTCGAAAGGCCCTAAAATGTCGATCACAACCCGTTCGAATGGTGTTCCCATTATTGGCATTTCACCCATGTGGACTGGGGGTGTCCGTTGCTTGGGTGGCACACGTTGG
Organism: Oreohelix idahoensis; assembly: GCA_024509875.1. NCBI lineage: Eukaryota > Metazoa > Mollusca > Gastropoda > Stylommatophora > Oreohelicidae > Oreohelix > Oreohelix idahoensis. The sequence goes on along the minus strand of JAMPIV010014043.1, from coordinate 386,956 downwards.
CACTGGGCACAGGATTTGACATATCTGATAATATCAGTATTTACTCCTGGCCACCAATAATGAGTGGTTATACGTTGGTTTGTGGCGTTCTGTCCCATATGTCCGCTAAAGGGAAGAGAGTGCCCCCATTTCTAGGATTTGGCTTCTGTACTGTTTCGGTACTAGGAGCTGGTTGTAACCTTGGTCAGGCTTGCCCGTTCTCCGATAAAGTACGCCATCCTTAGAAAAAATGTCCCCGTGCTGTTTGGGTTCCTTAGCCATGGGCAGTTTCCTAAAGCAGGGTGCCAAAGTAGGGTCCTTGTATTGCGCTTCTTTAAGTTCCATAGGTAACAAATTAGGCGCAGGCTCCCGTTCCTTCTTGGTTTGCCCTCTTGTAGTTACCGCTGCCACAATCGGCTCTTCCGGTTTCCCAATACACACGTATCTCCCGCCAAGTATGACTGGGTAGATGGGATCATCCATAACAGCCGCTTTGATCACGCCTCTGACAAAGTCAGAGTGTATCTCCACCAATGCGATGGGAAGCGCTGTAGGTGCATCACTCTTACGAACTCCACAAAGTTGGACGGTCTCTGCTGTCTCTTGACCGGGTTTGACCAGGTTCCTGGCAACAATGCAATCATAAGAAAGCCCCGTGTCAAATAAGCAAGAAGTTTGAGAACCGTTCAAAGTAACAGTACCTCGCGTTGAGGGTCTATCCCCAACAGGTTGGGAATCACTGTCAATAATTCCGCCTTGCGAGACTGTCAATAAGCATCCGATGCGTTTCGGCTCGGTGTGCTCGGTCTGATCATATGTCCCGTGCTCAGGGGTTCTCCCTTTGCCACCTTGTCCTTTCTGGCTACGCTGCCATGTAGGGCGGTCGGGTTGATCGGACTGTTTGGGGTGGTTGGGGTACTTGTTCTTGTAGAACTTGGATTTTTCAGGAGGGGGGTTTTGAGGTCCAGTTTCTCTGTGGTTATTTAGGTTAGAAGCCTGAGAAGATTGCTCTAGGTTATGTTTTCGAAAATGCTCCTCTGTCGGTTTCCGCTTTGTGGCCGGTAGTTCAGCCAGCGCATTGTGATAACGCTCAGACTTTTCCAAAATGTCTTCAAGTTTTTCTGCCCCCTGCTCAGCGAGAAATCTCCGGGTATCAGCAGACAAAGTGTTCTTTATTTGTTCAGTTAGAACAAGTTCCTCAAGACCTTCATAGGTAGAGGGGAGCTGCGAAAGCTCAAGGCACTTTGTTAGATATCCCTTAAGACGAGATGAGAACTGGTGAAAAGTTTCAGAATTCTCTTTCCGGCTGTTGCGAAACAGTTGCAAAAACTTGCGAGCGTTCATTTCAAAGCGCTCCAGTAAACGCTTTCTTCAACACATCGTAGTCGTCTTGTTGGCTACTTTCCAGCTTAGAATAAACATCATAAGCAGAACCTTTTAGGGCCTGGGAAAGTTTCATATTCCAACGCGACCTCTCTAACCCGTACAGAGTTGCAATTTTCTCAAATTTTTCTAACCATGTGTCAATCTTCTCATTTGGACAAGGAAAAGATTCAAGAGTGAAAGACATAGCATTTAGTTGAAGAGATTGAGTGTTAGCAGGGTCAGTTAAGGAAGAATGAGGAGAAGACTCTCCATTGCTGGAGGTAGAGGCGGCACCACGACTTTGGAATTCCAGAGTTTTAAGAGCTAACTCATGCTGTCTCTGTTTCTCTTTTTCCTCATGCTGTCTCTCCTCCCTCTCCTTCTCGTGCTGTCTCTCCTTCTCTTTTTCCCTCTCCCTGCGGATTTCCATTTCCTCATCCATCTTCTTCTGCTGTAATAGCCGGTCTTCCGCTTCTTTCCTTCTAGCTTCTTCTTTTTCCTCTTTAGCTTCAGCTGCTTTCCTCTCCGCATCATATCTCTCGAGTTCGTCTCTGACAAATGCTTTCGCTTCCTCTCCTTCCAGTCCCTCCTCTCTCGCTTCGTCCCTGAGAAGTTGTCTAAGCTTTGCCCTCTCGGCCATATTATGTCAGTGACTGAGACACGTGGAGATAGAAAATAGGAAAAAGAATAACCTGGTTCCTACCACTTACGAGAAAAAAAATTCCAAAAATACAAAAGATGATATCCTTAACCCTGGGATACCTCCTCCAAAATAAAATCTAACTATCGCTGCTATTATCGGCAATAAAGCACTCAATGCAAAACACGACTACGCCAAATAAATGGTAGTTAAGATTACTTCTGAAAAATAAGTTGCTACAGTGGAAAAGCAAAAGAATATTGCAAAAATTAAAGAGAAAAATAATCCCTTAATTTTTAAAAATCCACTATAAGTTCGCCCCTGAAGTCAGATCGGGTAAGGGAGGGAATTAATCTGGACAAAAAGTCCGAAACACACTCCTTAACTTAGTTCAAACGCCGTTCTGCCTCAGTACCCAGTGAATGTTATACACTCACCACTTTACCAGCATTTAGTATTACAATCAGCAGTTAACATATATCCCGACAAAATCAACCTGTAACCAAAATGTATATTATTCAAAGATGCTGTGGAAAAAAAAAACTTATTAGTTTGTGTGGTCAGCACGCCCGTAAACAGATCGCTAGTCTAGGGGGTAATTATTTTTTTTTTTTAAAGATATAACAACTCACAAGACATCACACTCTTACTCTATATCAGAATACAGAATCTTAAGTTCAAAATCCAGATAGACGAGTCCACGTTTGTCGTACTCGTCTTCCTATTCTAAGTTCAAAGACCGGAAACGAGCCCTCATTTGTCGTAGATTTCCGATAGGAGAATTAAGACTAGGTTTGGTCCCTTCTGAATAGGTTTGAATAGGTGATAGACTCAGTGAGAGTTAGTGAAAGGTAATAGAATTTCCACACACGTGAGATGATAGATTTGATATAGTGGCTGTCTCTGAAAGCGAAAAGAATTCTTCTCTCTCTCACCTATCTTCTACAACAGTTGTTACAGCGTCAGACAGACTACACCAATATACATATTACGTATATTTCTATCACTCACAGGCACGCACATACACGTGACGACAGGTAAACACACAGACGTGGGAAAACTATAACAATGATATATATATTATCTAGAACGAGCTGACCAAACACGATTATTAAGTTCAAGAGCGATTTTATTATCAGGAAAAATCGGCTCACAACATCAAAGAAAGTACATCAAGGAAAATACATATACACATAGTCATAAAAAAATCAAGGAAATGTTGCAAGGATGATAGCCCCGTTATAGTGTTAACTCTAGGTTTAGCCCGGCCCCGTTAAGAGAACAGATGATGGCGCCAGAGTCACAGATACATAGGGTTTGAGTCTAAGAGTTTTCTTTGTTTTATCTCGTAATTATATGCACAGAGTTTGAAAAACAAATCTGATTTAACCTAAGACAACAACACAAGAACTCTAGCCTTAGCAACAAATTATGCAGATTGAAAAAAAAATTAGGACAGCAACAGGGTGTCAAAGATATAATAGTGAAAATATCACTCAGACCAGCGTACACTCATTCATTCCGCCATGGCTTCTCATTCAGGTACTCACGACTTTGCTCGCTGCCTCTTGGAACACACTGGTTTTAGATCTTCACACAGACTCAAAAAAAAATGCAGTCTTCTGCCAAGAAGTCCCCAGTTCCAAAAGACGTATTTAACTCGGAGTCTCCGGGAACGACTACTTGGGTGTGCAAATTTGTTCAAATGTCTGATTAAGTCACCTAACAATTATTCCAGGCGCGGGAGTTAGCAGAGCACAGTGTCAATAGCGTAGGTTTCTAAAAAAATGATGAATGTCAGGTCGGTGCCTTCCCTCAGTATAGGATTCACTTTAGTCACACCACAGATTTGTCCACAAAAATATATATATATATAGTCGGGAAATGTTAGTTGTACTTGAAGTATTTTCGCGCCACCAGGCAGCAAATTATATAGAGTTTTCTAGAAGAAATTAAGATCTGGCTCCAAGGTCCAGTATTTATCATTACAGTCTTTGAAAACCCGTTATTGGGATATTAGTATTTCTGTCTAACTTGCACCGTCAGATCAGTGTTACTTGAGAAAACCCACGTGGTTCAAAATAAGGACTGTCTATTTCTTCACAAGTATGGAAACTACTACTAGGTGCTGGTAAAGTTAGGGTCACCCCAAAACTTTCACTGTGTGGAGGAAAAATAACACATATAATATAATAAACAGAATCTGAACTGGTTATAACTTACATTTAAACTTGCAAGCAGAGAGCTTTGCTTATCATTTAAACTTCCCGTGACGTAAGTTATATTTAAAAATCAGCAATTCTCATGAATTAGGAACACGTGCGTATCCCGTCACCATTCATGAGGCTCGATTCTAGAGTTTATACGTTAGTTTAGAAAAATACACTCGACTGAGTATTAGCAGTTAAATTAAATTCATAAATAGCTACAATTGCCGTTATAAGCTAGAAATTTTAATTTTATTCTGCTTTCCACTGAATGCTTCCCTAGAAAATATAATAGCCTACCACTTTATTTCTCTTCTGCGCTAAAGAAATAGATTAAAATGAATTAAGCGATTTAACACTTTAACACTCACAAAATCTATATATCTATCATATTAATTACCTCAACCACAGAATTACAGGTAGTCGCACAACTTAAGAATAAAAAATGCTGAAAATATTTCTGGAAGTCTAGAAGTTCGACAAATTGCCGAAACAAACTGAGATCTTCGCTAACAGCTATTCTGTTTACGAGCAACCTATCACTGTGAGTCTATGAGCGAGAAATGAAATTAAAGTTTCAAACTTGGCCAATATCTTAAAATCAGACAAAGGGCCCAAACTTATTTCGCCAAGCGAAATTATCTCCCCTACTCCCAACATTTACGTCCGCTTAACGCGTGTCGTAACTGTCACCTACTGACCACGATGTACGCATGTCAGTTTCAAATCCCAGACAGCCTGACTCCAATGCAGGGCAGTTTTCACACTACAGCTGACCATGGCCCAAGTGAGCGCCGTGTCAGTTTGGGATTTTCCAGACAAATGTCTGGATACTGACCGGTGCAGATGTAAAGTATCACACCTCACCGGGACTTATGCCGAGAAGAAGCTCGCGCGCTCGGTGAGAATGTAGACGATTTGCTACGTCCTATGTTCAGCGAACCGACTTATCACGCCTTCTGACGCCCTGCAGCCCTGACATCTACGTAATATCGTCCTAGCGCGATTCTCAGTTTTAGAGAAAGGAAAACAGTAAAGTTTGCGAATTATATGAAAATAATATTCGCAAAACGAATATGAAAAAAATATAGAGGGGAGAAAAAGGAAAATACAGGAGATAAATAAAAGAGAGAATTCGGGAAAGGAATAGGAAGAAGGTGGGTCCTCAGAAAGGATGTTAAAGAGAATATAAACCCTACTGACATTTTGGTATAAAATGAATGGGATAACAAGAGAAATTCATACTAGTTATTCGGGAAAGAATGGCAAGAAGGGAGGAAATTACAATGAATATCAAGTGACATTTAGTTAGTAAAATTTTGGGGACATCAGGATGGTTGACACAACAAGTGAAAATTCATAACTAGAATTGCTTTGGCAGCTAGCGCCTTCAATAGATTATCTAACATTTGGAAATTACGATCATTGAATATACATACCAAGCTTCGTCTGTTTAATTCAAATGTTATCTCAGTGTTAACATACGGCTGTGAGAGTTGGAAAATAACAAAATCATTGGAGAACAAGCGAATACATTCGAGAACAAATGTCTTAGAAAACTCATGAACATCAGTTGGAAAGAATTCAAGACTAATCGACAAATAAGAGAAGACTCTAGGCAGAAATATGTCTCCGACTATATAAGGAAAAGACGATGGTCATATATCGGTCATGTCCTACGAATGCAAAACAACAGAATACCACTACAGGCGCTCACTTGAGTTCCTGAGGGTAAGAGGAAGAAAGGAAGACCAAAAGAAACACTCAGAAGAACAATAATAAGAGAAGGAAGAACGTTGGGCCTAAATAATGTGCAAGAGCTAAGAGGAGTGGCGTCACAACGAACAACCTGGAGAGCACTGGTTTCTGCCTTATGCGCCGCGTTTGGTGCTTAAAGAATTTATTATTATTATAAAGAGGAATAACAATGTAAGATTTTTTACAAATAAAATTGTACAAGACTTCTACTGAATTTAAACAATTTGCTCACGGTATTTTCAACCAACATACTTACCGCCATTAAGAAACGTTGCAGCTATGTAAAACTGAAGAACAGTTGCGTATAACAACAATAATACAGCTCCCAGCATCCTCTCTAACAGGTTAGGTTCTACTGTTCTACCACACGAGAATCTGTTTATGTAACAGTGGTTTTGTAATACATATCCTCTTGAAGACTTTAGGTTCTAATTTTTTACAACACGAGAAACAGATAAAGAAACGGTGACGAACATTCTGTCGAAGAGGTTTATTTCTAATGTTCTACCACACTAGAATCAGCTAAAGAAACAGTGGCTTCGCAAGAAACATGCTGCCGGAGAGTGTTACCTCTAATGTTCTACCAAACAAGAATCAGTTAAAGAAATAGCGCTTTTGTAACAAGCATCCTCTTTGTGGCGGGATAGTCTCCCCTGCTCCGCGGTAGTGGTCCATAATGGTCAAACTCAGAGTATAATGATAAGAGTCTTCAAAGGTATTAACCTTCGCTTAAGATTACTGTTGAAAGAGATATAAATAGACGAATGGTGCTTCTACTTATGGGAGTCTCAAAGGATTTTAAAGAAAAGCAAGCATAACAACTGAGATCATCTAAGCTGTTATGAACTTATTATTCTCTCGACCCTTCTGTGAGGAAATATATTCGCTCGTATTTCTGAGCCCTAGCTGAAGGTGATTCAGCAACTAATGATTTTATAGCTCTATATGGTTATGTATTTAAAACAATATGAGTCATATGGGTTCAGACATACAATTCACTCAATAGTTATTGATTCCAACTATAGATTTAAAGTTACAAACGGGTTTAATAACACTGACTAACAAAAAAAAAATTTTTTTTTCTTTCTCTAACATTTCTATGTTTTTCTGGTCAATTTTAATGCGCTGTTTTTAAATCTGCAAACCGTTTTTCTCTATCAGGTCGGGATCTCTAGAAATACGCAATTGAAGTTTTTTAACAACGCATACAGTATTACAACATCATGTGTACTGTACAAGAAGTATAACAGTTATGTAGGCTTGAATTTCTTTGCAGTCGACTTTCGTCGGTGAATGGCATGTGGTACATCATGATGAAGCATCCAACAATAATCGGCAAGCATGGTCACACTCCACCGTCCTTGATAACGTGACTCCATTACGGCGATATCTTGATGGAATCGTTCTCCATGTTCATTGCTGATTTCGCCAAGATGCGAATCGAGCAAATGGATTTTGAGGGACATGTTTACAGCCCATAATTCTGTATGCATCTATGCACTGCTTAACAATATGCACATAGTCGACAGATTTGTGATTTCCCAGAAAGTTATCGACGATCGATTTGAATGCCATCCATGCGCGAAGTTCACTACCATGTAACAAGTTCTCGAATTGTTTTTGTCTGCAATAACTTTTCCTAATCTGAGGTCCTACAAAGATACCTTCCTTTATCTTTGCATCGCTAATTTGCGGGGAAACTTTTCTCGATGATAAGTGAAAGCTTTGCTCGTTTTATCTAACGCTTTTACGAAATTCTTCATGAGCCCCAAACTTTATATGTAACGGTGGTAAAAATGGATGCTGTCTTTGTTAACTAATGGCTCGTGTATTACATTTTTTTTATGCCCGAGCTGCATACGATTCCCTGATAGGCCACACCTTTCTTGCATAATGTTCCTGTCTGTTGCGGCTGTCCCATTCACATAGGAAGCAACAAAATTTAGTATACCCAGTCTGCATGCCCGTGAGAATTGCAATGACCTTTAGGTCTCCACAAATCCGCTATTGGTAGTCATTGTACTTTATTTTTGCCAAAAGTATAGCCATATTGTCATAAGTTTCTTTCATATGAACAGAGTAGGCGACTGGAATTGATGAAAATAAATTTCCATTATGCAATAACACGGCTTTTAGACTAGTCTTGGGAGAGTCGATGAAAAGTCGCCATTCGTTGACTATGTGCTCATGACCGAGGTGCACCATTAGACCTTTTACATCTTTGCAATAGCAAATGTCATCATCCATCTCAAAGTATTGAACAAGTTCTCTGTGTCTATGACGAAATTTAGATATCGGAGTATTGGGCGCTAAAAGATTCCATTCTTTGAGTCGCGAACCGAGTAATTCCGCTTGTCCTTTGGTGAGAGCGAGATCACGTATTAGATCTGAAAGTTCTGAATGGTTAATTAAGTGAACACCATCATTCACCGGTACATAATCCGAGTCAGAATTAGTTTCTAAAGCAGGTAAACTATCACTTTCTGATGGTTCATTCACGTCCAACGGATATTGTTCTGGTGGAACTGGGATCGGACACGTGATTGGATCATGAGGCACTGGTTTCGAAACCGATTCAATATTTTGATAAACCACAGACTTTCTAGTTTTAAAAGTGAAACCATAGATATTTGTCAAGCAGAAGTAACAATCAGTAGCGTGATTTGTCGGTTCACGCCATATTACTGGCACTCAAAAAGGCATCGACTTATGCTTCGGCGATTTTCGTAACCAACCTGCCAATGTATTTGCACAAGTCGAACAAACTGCATTTGGCTTCCAAGATTTATTTGCATCATCAACTTTCGAATCGAAATAAAGTTCATATGCTTTCTTTAGCAATGGTGTAAAGTTTTTCTGGTGAACACGATCGGTAAAATATCCGCACACGTAACAAAACAGATCAGCCGAATTTCTACAACTTCTAGAAGCCATATTTCACTCAGAATTATTTCAAAATACAGTAACTATTTGAAATATAACGTAACATATGTCATGCATCTTTTAGCAGTATAAAAAGTAGAATTATTTTGCATTTTATTAATTTTTAAAGTTATATAGTAAAAATGAAACGGAGCAAATAACAGTCTTATGGATTCACAATGTAAAATAAATAAAGTTGTTTATAAAAAAAGAAGCGATGATATTTCTCATCATCGGATGATGTTAAATTTTGATGGCTGATAAGACAAATTTTGAAATGTCGAAGAATTTATGCTCTAATGTTCTACTACACAAGAATCAGTTTTTATAAAACAGCGGTTTCGTTACAAAAAATGCTGTCGAAGAGGAAGTCTCTAATTAACTACAACACAAGAATCAGTTAAAGAAACGGTGACAAACATCCTGTCGAAGAGTATTGACTAATACGAAAATAAGTTAAGGCAAAATTGGTTTTGTAACATACATTCTGTCGAAGAGTTTAGACTCAACTATTCTAATACACGAAAATCAGCTAAGTTACAAACTACATGTAAGATGTCTCTGATAATAATAAATCTATATCTGAATAGATTTGAATAATGACATGTTCCAAGCAAGAAGTCGGTTCATTTGGATGTCATTTAATCGACTAACGCGTGCTGCGACACGTTGAATCCATCCACAACACATTGTTCTGCCCCTCACGTTCTTTTCCTGTCCAACGAATACCAGTTTTCAATTGACTATATAGCTGCTTTAAAAAAAAACATTTTTTAAATAACTGACCATCTTTCTGTGTAACCTGGAGGTCCCGTCCTTAAACTCGTCAATTTCTCTAAGTGGTTGAAAGAATTTCGTGTCATTTCTTTGTTTTAGACGCCCATGTAACTTTTTTTAAAATACACCAGAATGTCAAACATAATGCCACAAGTCTAAATTGTGAGCATCCGTAATGTTAGGTCATTCTACTGCATCCCTCCCTCCCCCACTTTTTTCGTCCAGCTTGACTTTCATTCACGCCATAGGCCCTTAGTCCCACTCTTGTGGGTGAATACCGCACACAGTATGCTGTCAACTTCACGAAACAATTGTTCGTTCAACCTTTAGGTCTGCTGTCTAATGTGCTTGTCTCTAACTCTCTGGCAGAACGTTTAACCTTTGGCTAACAGCCTGGTCTTTTTTTGTTTGTTGAAATGTCAGGGATAGAAAACAAAAACTGTAATTTACATAGCATGTAACGTATTGCGACATTCATTAAATATGTGTAAATAATGAAGGGAGCTGCTGTTAAATGGTAATAGAAAGAAACGACATGAAGAATTTCATTGTACTCAGTTTTACAAATGAGCAATACATTAATGCTATTGTTGATCAGGATCGACGTCATTGCACTCCGGGCAAACCCATAGGTGCTCAGTCTCCATTAGCAAATGTCGAATGGTATGAATGCTAATTATATCTGTTGCGCGCTGGTTGTATACACGCCGGATGCCCCGTACGTCCATCTCTGCTGGTCTTAAGTTTGATACCAAATTCCAGCAATCTAACCCTTGACGTTTCATCTATTGCAGTGTCGTTCTCTAATAGGAGATCATTAATTGTCCTCAGGATCTCTCCCTTATCCATTGTCACATAATTATTGGGTCGATCTCTTTTCCTCTCCGGCAGTATTTGGTTACTTTTTGTGTACTAAATTACTTGAAATTCCCGGGGTCGCCCATTTCTTTCTCTGCTATCAAGCAGATATTTGCTATTTTCTTATAAATTTTACACTCTCTTCAGTGATAATTGATCATGTTTGCTTTGCACTTCTCGGTTTTGCTAAGATTAAGACGCAGGCAAAACCAAGATGGGCAAAGTCAACTTTCGTATAGTGACCGCGTGTCATGTTTACCTAGGAGTGACCCGCGATAAATTATCGACCTGTCGGCCTGCACACTGCTGAAATGAATGACATAATCATTCCCTATACACCTTGTTACAAAGACATTATTTTAGATGAAAGTAAGATGTTGTATTTGAGAACACATTGCCGAGAGAGGATCTGATGTTTTCATTCCATATTTGGGAGACATGACCTTTGCAGTAACGCGCAGAAATTTCCATGTGGAAATAATTTTAATTACCCCACAAAAAACGCAAGTTTTGAAACGATTGGCGGGGGTTCAAAACAGAGGAACAACCAAATTCCTGATTGGACCCTGCTTAAATCGTAATAAAGTAGACAAGTGCAATATATCCTGACACTTTAGTCGGTTGAAAGCACTGTGAAAATCTACCTCGCGCCATGAAGACAACTAGACCTTGCCAGAGTTAAGACTAAAATCAGCTTTCATTTATTGGACTGGACCCTTGTTTGAGCGTCTTGATGACTTACAGCCCAGGAAAACTCTACTATTTAACACGGAAAACCGGAATCTGAGGGAACTGAGACACAAGTCAAAGTGGGAACTTATTGCTAAAGTAACAACACCCCAGACCAAGTGTAAGAAGCCTCTACAAGTGCCTTTATTTCTCTGAGCCAGCAGTCTGTGACCCTAAAGATTGGCGTAAGTTGTACATTTTGAATTCTATATTTTTTCATTATTAACACGTGAACTAATACGTATTTATTGATATGTGAATATTAATATGTGAAAATTGCTAGTGGATGTCCAAGTCATTTAAGGCATATAGAATGATGATTTCATGAACCACCACTGCCAAGGCTGGTGACTGCTTTATTGCGAGTTTCTTATAAAGATCCAAAAGCAGAGGTAGTCCCAAGTTCAATATGAAGCAGGAAGGGAATGATGAAAGAAATGATGCACATACTTGTTATATTGTTAACCTTTTCAACCAGTGTAAATGTAAAACATATTCATTCTAAATGTAATGAAAGTTTCAACCTTTTCAACCAGTGTAAATGTAAAACATATTCACTCTAACTGTAATGAAAGTTTACAACCTTTTTAACCGATGTAAATGTAAACATATTCAAACTATATTGTTAACATTTTCAACTAAAGTTAAATATAAAACTATTCATTTTAAATGTAAAGATAGTTTTTCGCCCACTGGGATTAATATTAATTCTCAGCGAGGGTACAAGTTCTGAGATAGATGAGCTGGTGGAATGAATAGAAGGGGACACATAAGTATGTGTCGGGAAACTCAATACTCAGAGGGTATTTGTTTCTCTTCTTTTGCCATACTAGTTGGTGGTACCAGTTGAGGGTACTATTTCTGGAACAAGTGAGGGTATAAGTGGCCTGAAGTCGACGCTAGACACCATCATTTAATGGGTCTTAGAGACGTGGGACCAGCTTTGCAGTTACTCCCTGATTCTACTTGGAACGTGTTGCAACTCTTAATCTTAACCAGGGACGCGAGCGATCCAGTCACCTATCTGCGAAAAACAAAAACACCAGCGGGAGCAGAAACCTCATTGGCAGCTAAGTAGTCAAATAAAAGCTGCCAAGTAAACTCTTACCCAAACCTCCATAACATCATTGATGATGAACATTTTTTGTTAAATTATTATTCATTTTTTAATACCTGTTAAAACCTAATTGATTATTAAATATGTTACTTATATCGATCCAAATTTAAAGTTGATTTAATCATTTTGAATGTGTCGTATCCGTATGTTTCAGGCAATTTCTTAAATACACGTGAACAGAGCTAAATAATAATAAGAGGAAATTCGCTGAATTAACTCAGCTGGTGGCTTGAACGAGTTAACGAATTATAAGATAACCTTATTCTTCACAAAAGTTGACGGCAGATACTAGAGTTAACGTGCTCAGCCAGTGCAGCATTGTTCTCGCCTTTCTGAATATCTTATGAACACACCCTGGAGGTAGAAGCATCATTATCCTTCTACCTACAATTCTGCCAAAAGTAGTCTTGTGTGAAGGTAGACACTTTTGAAGACCCACATCAGTTACTCTTGCGTTTTGGCCACTGTTGGACCACTACTGCAGAGCTAAGGGGAGGCAAACCGTGACATCCATATCCAATGTTCCCACTATGGGTGCTCATGAGGCTAGTCTGTCAGCTCTCTCATTGCCGTGTACCCCTGCATGACTAGGACAGTAGATCCACATCAAGTCCTGAAGATTTGAAGCTTCTATGGATGTTTTCCATTCATGCCGTACCGGTACCGTCAATTTTGAACCTTCCGAAGCATGTACTGAGTCTTCCACAATAACTGCCCTGGTTGGCGGAGTTTCATACAGCAACCTATGATCTACAGTAACTGCCCGTATCTCCATTTTCATGCTGGGGGTTGTTATCACGTAAGCTGCGCTCTGTTCAGCGACGATCCTACCCTTTACTCTAGCCGAGAAGCCTCAGCCTGAATTCTTACCACGGAGTACACACCCATCGGTGTACACAATGGTATCATTGTCTCCCGCATGTAGCAGTTGATTAATTTCTAGTTCTGCTTTCCCATTGCCCCAAGCTCTGCACTCTTTGCCAAGGCTGATGTAGGGAGCTACTGTGCAGTGCATAGCAGGTTACATTTAGTAATCACGGTTATGGTTTTGCACCGCAGAGCACTCCCATAAAGGATAGTGTAAATATGCGATGCATGGGTTCTTTTCCAAAGTGTTGGCCTAGAAGGCAGATGTATGTGTTAATCGTCTGAGGACTTAGCGTCCTGTAATATTATGATGGTTGTGTTCCAGTTCGGGAAGTAATATTAATTGTGCAAGCCGGTGGAGGCAAAGTATTATGTGCTCCGGGAGAGAACTGGGCGTTCTCTGTGTTTGCCGTTGAGGCAAAGTGAAGTATTCCTGACTAGCGGGACTACTAGTCGTTTTAAGTCAGTGGTCAGCTGATGGTACGTGTCTAAAAGCCATGGTGAATATAGGCCTGGTTTAAACGTCTTGATAGAAAATGAAGCTTGACTGGAAGATGCGTGCCTGCATCTGATTGTATATTCATTGACTTGCCATGTTCATCGTGAGTATCTTCGTATTGAATATGCAGAACCGTTGGCCAGGTGTTACAGACTGCTCAGTAGAGTTGAATTCAGTTGCCACGTTCAAGTTATGTTTACAACCCATTTCGAGTTATCATACATGAATCCGGAGAGAGCTCGGAGTTTACTTTAAATGTCTACCACACCCAAAGTAACACTTCGTTTGTCACCACAGAGATCTTAACAGCTGATGATGACTTGCTGGCAGTTCGTCCAGTTATCACCTGACATACTCCACTCTTCTCCCTTGGATATATTTTAAGCCGTGGTCATCTGTCTAATCGTGGCCTCTGTTTTTGTTTGTGTGATTATTTATTTTTTTAACATACATGCAAAATTGGTAATTTTGATTTACCCTATTTACAATGATTTGAACAGATGTGATGCCACTTTTCCGTATCGGCAGTTACTCGTATTATTTGGGATTGAAAATAATATATATCCTAATTATAATCCATCAGAGGCTGAACCAGATATTTCTCATCATCAAATTTAAAAAAATATCATGGCCTCTGCCTGTGCCATCCATGACATCCCTCTCGTTACTCTTGCTATCTTGATGTCAGCTATGTTCCTATGCAGGAGGGTGACTTCTGTCTATGGTTATTAGAATATAGGCTTTTGCCTGGACCATCTAATATCTGGATCTAATCGACAGCACTCAGAGCATGTACTTCATTGGTACAATGGAGGTATCTCACGTACAGCTCCAGACTAAAATCATCATCAGCTGCCATCTCCGCAACGAAGGTCGGCTGCAATGAATCTCCAACTTCTGTCTCTTGTCTTGATGGTGCACTCTGATAGACCTTTTTCCTGTCCATATCTTGATGATATCTTCCCACATATAGCGCTGTCTTTCCCTTCATCTCTGCCTTCTATTATGGTCTTCTTCAAGGTGTTATGTCTGTTTATGTGGCCAAAATATTTTAGTTGCCTAATTAATTTTCTTTTCATACTTAGGTTTTCTAGGACCCCTTTATTTTATTTATTTTGTTTCTCTTTCCATGAGATGCGCCCCATTCTTTTGTATCTCGAGATCCTCAATTCTTTCTTCCAGTTCTCATTCATTGTCCATGTTATATATATATAACACTTGATGATTCTCAATTTTAATTTGTGATTTAATTGCTTAGATGTCTCATGTTGTCTCGTGTTGTCTCATGTTGTCTCATGTTGCTGAATGTAGTTCTAGCCATTTTTATTCCTTTATATTCCAAGACTATAAGCATCCCTTAATTTTGAATGCGTTCCAGTCGTTCACATTAATATGAATGGATGCACATGTCTATTCAAGATTTCGTGATAAATATTAACAATATGAAATTATTAGTAAATTAAATATAAACCCACATACCCTTGGCTTTCATTCCCCTTTCTTTTTTATATGAAAATTATACGATACAACAAGTGTTAAGAATCTACTGTTTTAGGAAGAGAAAAAAACGCGCACATTAGTATACATTTTCATTTAGTCCCCAAATAAAAGATAACGAGGATAGATAGGGCCATAGGCATGTACGTAGTAAATTTCAGACACTATATATTTTAATTATAATCCATCCGTGGTTAACCCGAATATTCTTCTTCATAAATTAAAAAAATAACTGTTACTGGTGATGACAACGATGAATTATAGAACGGTAGAAAACAGTGCTAAATTACTTCTATTTCTTCTAAACTGGCACTAGAATGGAAGTTTTCTTCTTAAATGATTTCCTAAACATTTGAAATCTAGTTCTCGGTCATCGAAAATAATGATTATTCGTAAAGTTATCTTTATGTACAAAGATATCCCCATCTTTTAGTGAGGCTTATAAAACGTCCGGTTTTCAATATAACTTTGTCACAGAAGAGTTCTAAGCGGCATCTGATATGGCTTCTGTTGTACTGAAAGTGCTGGGTCTAACCTTAGGTCTCTTTTTTATTTTTGTAGGAACTATCAAGTTGACCCCTTCAGTCAGCGGCGATATATACAAAGAAATGGTGAGACACCAGTATTTTTTTTTTAAATTAATGAAGATAAACAGAAATCCCGTTCAACCTCTGATGGATTATAATTAGGATATATAGGGCCTATTGTTTTCAATTCCAAATAATATGAACAACTGCCGACATGAGAAAGTGGCATCACATTTGAAAATAGGGATACTCACAATTGTGCTTAGGCCTATACGTTAAATAATAAAATAAAAAACAAACAAACAAAATCAAGAAGAAACTATGAACAAGAATAATATTAAAGTGGAGGGGTGTATAGGCCTGGTGGTTCTAGTTATATAACGGACTTTACCAGATATTTAATTGACTTTCATCTGTTTAAAGTCACATGTATTGTAAGAACAGCATCAGACCTTCACATTCCCAGCCACTAATAATACACCTGAAGTCCAGTATAGTGTGTCTTTCAAGTCAATTTCAGCTATAGGCCTATTCACCAGGCTCAATTTTATGAATTTAATATCATGGCCTAGGCATAGGCCTATACGGAGGATAATGTGAAAAGTTTAGCGTGAAGTTGAGTATGAAAGAAACATGTTACCGTGAGTAGGGTATTCCTTTATCCGGTAGTTTTATTTGGAGTGGGCGAAAGACAACTCGGGTAATGACTTCAAAATGTTATATTTCTCATCTTGTTTTCCTGTTTGTGGCTGTGACAGACACGGTAAATTGCGAAAAATCTCATGTTTCTCTTGGGCAGTTGACTTGAAGCATAGTGGGCCGTTTGATCGATATGGCCTTTAAAAAATAGTTCAGAGACGCAGCAAAATGGGGTAAGGGTTAGGTTTAAACGTCCTAACCCTAACAACGTTGGTGACTTACTCTAGGATGTTTACTGTTGTCTATTTAAACCCTTTTGGACTGTTTATTTACAAAAAAGGACAAAAACCATTGTTCATGTGTTTCTTGCTGTTCTATAGCTTCATCTTCCTGTTTACAACCTGTCTGAGCTGATGAGATTTTAATCATACAAAATCGTTGGAGATTTATTTGTTTTTTCAGTCTTGCTATTTAATGATTCTTTGGTATTTCATGGAAGGATAAAGTGATAAATGTCGAGATGCTGGCCTTGAAAGCATGTATACACAGCTTAGTGCAGACTATGCTGGTTTGGCTTGGCTATGTCCAACGCATGGAAGATGGTCGCATCCCCAAAGATATTTTCTATGGATATCTGGCAGATGGCACAAGAACAGTCGGGTGACCGCAGCTGAGGTTTAAAGATGTGTGCAAAGGAGACATGAAGGCGCTGGACATAAATCCAGCAATCTGGGAGGATGAAGCTGCCGACCACACCAAGTGGGTATGCTCCTTACATTTTCACCTCAGATTGAGTGAAAAGAAGAGAAATAGTACACACCGAAAAGAATGCCAGGAAATAAAGCAGCTGAGGGCTGTCGCCTCAGGGATACATTCCCATAGTCAGTTATGACTGAAAAGGGCTACTATACTATTTAACAATTGCTGTCAGATTCAGTTCCAAAAACCAGCTACCAGATGCTATAACTTTCTCAATAAGAATAAAGTTCTCCAAAATGTCTGTGGTCATCTTTGTGCAAATGATCACTGTATGTGAGCAAGATGAAGTGACCAAGTTTTATATTTAATTCAGTAATCTTGATATCAGTACCACATCAGAATAGTATTACTCCTTTTAAAAATATGAACCAGCCACAGTTAAGTCATTGCTGTTAACTTGCCAAAATACCAGTAATCATTTCATACTGGATTACTCATGAGTTTGTGCAACCTCATCATGTAAAACAAATTGCCACATAAACCACAGCTGCAACAGCATTGCAAATGCTTGGTGCAGGGCTTCCTTTAAGGGGACCAGCTGTGGTGGAGTCTCCATGCTCCATAGGGAGGGCAAAGGAAAATTATAATGATACAGACAGTTTACAGGACTGTAGAATGAAAAAAGCAAAAACACAAATAGTGATATGTCTTACTGGGAGAAAGGACAAGAAAAAGCCTATGTTACAGTCACAAAGCCTTCGTCAGGGACAAATGAAAAACAGAAGGGAAAGAAAGTGAGAATTAAGTAGAGAATATAAAACTATAAAAATAAGAGAAAACACTCCCTGATGTGTGTCACGTGTTGGAAATCACAGTTTAAAGGAAGGGAGTAGAAACAAAAACAAAAAAATAAGGTTCATATAAATAAATATGACTGACAGTTGCAAATTAGAGAGCCCACCTGAATATCAACGTTATGATGTCAGTCACAACAAATGTCTTTTTAGAAATTACACCTCTGTTGGAGACACATTTTTTTTTCTTCCCACATTAACATTAATTTCTAGTACTGTTTTAAATTTCAGAGAAAGACATATATACGTAATTCTAAGGTGTTTCCATTGGTGAAGCAGACTGGATGGAAACCGAATCCTCATACTTACAGAAAAACTGTAGGTTCTACCGAGGTCATCTGTGGTGCATTTCTTGCATTTCTTCCAGGTAATGAAAAGTTAACACTGGGTATAAATGTCACAACTTCCTAGATTTAGTGGAGGGGAAAAAATTGAACAGAAAAAAAGTACATTCCATATCATTATTGTCTTTTTTTTTTCACTCTTTATGGAACATGGAAACCAAGAACTGCTTACTCTGAGCTGTCAATAAGATATGCATACCATTGTGGTGAAATTACAGTGATGCAACGTTAAAATTCCTCCATTTAAAAAAATAACAGGTAAAATAACATGTAGGGATAAAAATATAGGTAAGATATGCCACGGCTTCTTCACCTACGCCAGCGTTTTCTAGGGTCATTGAACACTAACTAGTTAAGACATGCAAACTAACGGACTATCCTTTTAGACGGGGTAGAAACGGAGATAAAAGAAAAAAATGTGACGGTCTGAACACGTGTTTGAATCTAAAGTCTAGAAGACGCAATTTGTAGTTTTTTTAAAGAAAAAATTACGCCACTAGTTGACACAATGTAAGGAAATGGACAAAAAACGACCTTAGCTCTTGTTAGAAACAGACATATCTTGGACTTTCTACGGTAATTAGTCGTTTTTAGTTTGAATATAGCGGCAAACGCCGTACACGAAGGTTCAAAAACAAATTTCAAAACTAACCTTGAAAAAAGTAGGTTTTTTCTTAATAATAAGTTTAGGAGAATAAAAACTAGCTAGTTTGATAGCCCATCTTAATCTGAGAAATAATATACTTTTAATTACACAGACAGTGCATATTTTCACTAAAGTTACATTTTGACGTCCTTGAGCCTAACGCATAAAAACAAACTGCAGGTGGACTAGGGGCAGGGTAGGAGGATAGTAGCTAAAAATAACTTAGCATAGAATCTTAGAAGTAGGGGGAGACAAAATTTGTGTAGTTTTTTCTTGTAGTTGGTCCAAAAACAAGTGTAATTTTGGGAAAAACCAAGTTGGGACGGACAGACCGACAGAAAAATACTACACACTAGACTGAGACTGGACCGAAATTGGACTTTATAGTTTGAATATTTGAAAGGTAGAGGGGAAGTCCGCTGATTGGACAGAAACTTTCATATTATAGAAAGAAAGACGCCCGCTAGTGCCATTTTATAAGAGACTGTCCATATACACAGTTCGTTAATGCTAGAAGAGTGATTTCCAGGAAATATTATAAATATTATCAGTGGGACGCCATAATCTAGCCAGCAGCTCAGCTGAGTTTTGCTAGTACAACGTAACTGTGTTTTCAATTTTGAATTGTGGTAAGGAGAAAAATTCATTAACCCTTTTATGTAACATTTAATATTTTGAGTGATTGATACTGCCATGTCATGAAAAATGATTACGACAAGTGAGTGCTTATTCTAGGTCCCCAGCGACAGCCCAGGGCCTAGAGGCAAATAAATAGTATAGGAAAACATATCCAAGACTAGAGAAGACAGATCTATATTTAAGATCAGTGGGAACATATCACCCACCTTATTGGATGGAAGAGGAGACTATTGAACATATTTCGGATGCAATGCAGTCATGGGAAACTGGTGCTATTTGATACCACCTGGGTGAGATGTGCTGAGTTGGTCAGAGAGATCTGACCCGATCTTTGTAATTGTCTTTTTGCTTTGTTGTGTGTAAAATTGGTGCAGTAGGCAGTGTGTTGACACATGGCACAAATTTTGGTTTCAGAGTTTCTGATCTGGCACTAGCACAGTGCCAGATGCTTGAAGAGGTCCAAGAGTGGATGCCTAAGAAGCCTATCATTTTACTCCAGCTACTGTGAGGAGTGGGCCACTTGAATTCTTTACTGCATCGTCACAGGCCAGATAAGTGAAAACCTGGCCTGTTGTGGATTCATCAAACTCTTTCCCAAATAAATAAATAACTAAACACAATTCTGGTGTGGAAAAACCATACTTCAGTTCAATATTCCAAAGACAATGACTCGTGTAAACAGAGATCGGGTATGATGACACCACCCCGACTAAACATCCAGTGCTAGTTTTCCAAAGACACTGTAGTTAGTGTTAATATTAACCAATGTAAACATATATCTATGTACAAAAATTTCATTTTGATTATGCAATATATATATGCACTTTTATTGATAAATACATATTGTTTCATACGTCCTGACCAGAAGAAAATTTGGTTCAGGACTAAATAAATTCAAAAAATTATCAAATTTAACTTCTAAAGCCAGTGTTAGTTGATTTGATCATAGAGCTTATTATTAGTATTAGACTTAGTGTTTACATGTGTGTGTCTGTGTATTTAATTACCTACACATCACATTTTTCAGTACCCTAGACATTAAACGTAGCTAACATACATAATAGCAGAATAAGTCTGTTTGAGGTTGTAAGTGGTAGCAGAAAGGCATTCTGTAACTCACATAAACTTTTATTTTCAGGAGCCTTCACAGCTGACCTCATCCAGTACACTAGGTAACATAGCACCCATACAATAACATCAAAAACCACTACAACCATCATGGTGAATAGACACTGAAATTGGTCCTGAGTTGACAACCTGATGTCATCACAAGAACTGCTATGCTATGAACCCCAGAAGGCAGGTGACAGAGAGACCGACCAAAAACAACTTGGCAGAGAACCATGGAGGCCAAAATGCAAAGCACGAGCCTGAGTTGGGGCACTACGTGAAGGATGGCCGTCGACTGAGCTAAGTGGAGACAGTTTGTTGCTGCTCTACAAGGCGCACCAAGCGGGACGACCACTGACTGCTTTGACAGCCAGTGGCTAAGGATCCAAGAAGAAGAAGAATGGAATGTCAAATAGAACCTGCAGAAGAAATGAAGGAATGGTAGCCTAAGCAACTGGAACCGCATTAGCAGAGCTGAAGATAGCCCAAAAGAAATATCAATGGAGAGAAACAAATGCTGCCTTATATTATGTGGGGAAACAAAAAAATTTAATACTGATATTTACACTCAACATTGTTTGTAATGCAGTCCTTGTTGTGGAATCAGCAGGGTTAGAGGTCGAGGAAGACCACAGAACACATGAAGAAGAGCTGGAGACAGATTTGAAAGGGAAGAAGAAGATGTAGAAAAACCTTTCCGTAATGAGGCAGGACAGAAAGATTTGGCATAAGTTTGTTGAAGGCCTGTGCTCCTTGAGTAGTTGAAAGGTGAAGAAGTTGTTTGTAATACATGACTTTCTGTATATGACTACTTTGAGGTGGTATCGCAACATAAGTTTTATGACTACTTTGAGGTGGTATCGCAACATAGGTTTTTCACGTTCACTGCATTGGTTGATCATGATATAGGTTTGTCCGGCTCTTTTCCTCAGTTCCACACTGGTGATCATGTACCATTTCATTACTTTTATTCTGCGCAAGCACCCATCTATGACAGTTTTTATTCCCTAAGTGAGGCACTTTTCAGCCTTTTTGCGTGTCTTTATCTTTATTGTGCTATGTAGTTCCCAGGGGGTTTCTGGGCAGACAAAGAAAGAATAGTGCTAATGCTCACTCAAGCATATCTTACTTACTTAGTCGTTCCCCTTCTACCGTGAGGTGTAGAGGTTTGGAAGAGAGAGCGCCAGACTATCCTATCGGCTGTCTTCCTCCTGGCCTGGTTCCATTCTAGTCCTCGGTCCTTCAAAGATTGTCTAATGTTGTCCTCCCAGCGGACTCTGGATCGTCCTCGAGGTCTGGATCCTTGGCTCTTTGTTTCCCATGCTTGTCATGGTATCCGATCTTCTCCCATTCTGCAGACATGGCCAAACCATCTTAATTGGGACTGTTCTACTTGGGTCTGCAGGGGGTAGGATTTAAGGCCTTGACGTATCGTCTGATTGCATACCATGTCTCTTCTTGTTACTTCAACCACCTTCCTCAGATACCTCATTTCTGAGGTTTGGATCTGGCTTTTATGGGTTATAGTCATTGCCCATGACTCGCATCCATATGTCAAGACTGGGACATAGGTGGAGCGGTATACAGCCATCTTCATTTTCTTACCAACCTCTCTCTTGCTGAGGAATCCTCGATTTATGGCCTGAAAAAGTCTCCCAGCTGCTGCTTTTCGAGTGGCCAACTCTTCTTTGATGCCTCCCTTTCGGTCTATGATAGCTCCGAGGTATTTAAAGTGGTCGACCTGCTCCAGGACCTGTTCTCCCAGCTTAATCTGATGTCTTCTTTCTTCTCGTGATATCACCATGGATTTTGTTTTAGAGCTGCTTATGACCATCCCTCTGTTCTCCAGCTCTTCCTTCCAGACTTGCAGGTTGGATTGGAGATGTGCCTCTGATTTAGCAATCAGGGCAACATCATCAGCAAATGCCAGCTCCGAAATATAGACCTGTCTCATCTTCCAGTACCCCACTGAATACTTTCTTGTTCTCTCCTTACATGCCTTGATGACATCGTCCATAAGGAGTATGAAGAGGTAAGGTGATAGGATATCACCTTGTCTTACACCAGTGGTGGTCCTGAACTCTTCTGACTTATGGTTTGCTGTCCTCACATAATTTCTGCAAGACTTGTAGAAGCTCTGTATAGCATGAATCAGAGGTGCTGGAATATTCTTCCTTGCCAAACAGTCACAAAGTTTGCTCCAGGGGACCCTGTAAAGCGCCTTTTCCAGATCTATGAAACAAAGATGCATCTCGCTCTTATACTCAAGGGCCTTTTCACTCAGCTGTCTGAGTGTGTGAAAATTAGGTCTTGAGTACTTCGGTTTGCTCGGAATCCGCACTGGACCTCATCCAATTGTGGCTCAGCTAGGCATCGGAGTCTCTGCTCTAGGATTCTAGAGTAGATTTTACCAGGGACACTGAGAAGGGATATGCCTCTATGGTTTCCACACTGTCGATTGTCACCCTTTTTGAAAATTGGTGTTATGATGGCAATCTCCCAATCCTTTGGTATGGTCTTGTTGTACCACGCTGCCTGTAAAACCCTTAAGAGTAATAGGTCGCCTGATGCTCCCATGAACTTAACCATTTCTGGTGTTATACCATCATGCCCTGCTGCTTTGCCCATCTTGATTTTCTCCAGTGCTGCCTTCAGTTCTTCCATCTTTATGTCATCTTCACCATCATTGGTTTTCTCTTCTGTGCTAGTGTTTATCATTTCTGATGCTTCACCATGCTCAACATCCAGGAGTTCTGAGAAATATTCTTTCCATCTTTCCATTACTTCCTTCGGGGCAGTAAGCAATTTGCCTTGCTTGTCCTTTATAAATTTGAGAGGGCATTGTTTTTCCTTCCTCATGTTCTTTAGGGTCTTATAGAACAATTTCTGGTTTTCTTGTGCATCTTTTTCTAGCTTTTCTCCAAATTCTTCCCAGGACTTCTGTTTTGCTGCTAGCACCTTGTTCTTTGCTTCTGTTCTGAGTATCACATATTCTCTATTTTTCCATTTGTCCTGTTGTGTTTTTAGCTCCTAAGTATTGTTTCCATGCCATTTTCTTCTCTCTTATTTTCTCTTTGACTTCCTCTGTCCACCAAGGTGTCCTCTTTCTCTGGTTCCCAAGTCGGACTTCACCGCATGCTTCTGCAGCAGCTGTCTTTATGATATCCTTGAATTTAATCCAGAGGGTTTCCAAGTCATCAGGTCGTTCTTCTGTGTTGCTCATGGCTGTAGCAATAAGCCCCTGATATCTGGTCTTAATTTCTGGCTCTCTCAGCTTGTAGGTCCTAATGCTCATTTCTCCTGCTCGTTTACTTGGTTTCTTGCGTGATGTTGGGCAGTTCCTAGGCTGAGCAACTCTTTCAGTTGTTCTTTTGATTGTTAGCAGGTAGTGATCACTTCCAATCTCTGCCCCCTCCAGACTCTAGCATCTCGGACATATTTGAATGAGCTTCTCCGAACAATGGCATAGTCGATCACTGACTTCTCATTCTTTGTTGGTTCACATCTAGTGTATGCATGTATGCTCTTATGGGGGAACTTTGTGTTTGTAATGATCAGATTCTGCTCACTGCAGAATCTAATGAGTCACTTTCCATTGTCATTGATAGTATCTTCTCCATATCTTCCGATAACTCCACCCCATCTAGCATGGTCATTTCCAACTCTGGCATTAAAATCTCTGAGCATGATAACTTCATCTAGGCAGTCATCCAGTGTCCTTTGAAGCAGCTCGAAGAATTCCTCCTTGACCTCTGCTCTCTCATCCTCATTTGGCCCATACACTATGACCAGGTTGACTATGGTTTCTCCTTCTTTTAGTTTAACAACCATAATGCGCTCTGAGACAAAGTTCCATCCCTTGATACTATCTTTTTGATTTTGGGCCACAATGCAACCCACGCCCCCTTTAGCTCTTTCAGATATGGGTACACCACTGTAGAGCAGCGTGTTGCCATCGAGATCCATGACTCCTTGTCCTTTTTTCTTTGTTTCCGTTATAGCCAGGATTTCTAGTTTTGCATTCTTCATCTCTTCCACCAGCTCCTCTTCCTTCCCATTTATACTTCTTGTGTTCCAAGTTCCATAAGTCGTAGTCCGTAGTCCATTCCAGTTCGTCGCCTTTAGAATCAGTCCAGTTTTCTCTCTTGTATTGCTCGTAATCGTGATTTAAAGCAAACAGGTGATTGGCTTGTTGTGCCTTTGCATGGTGGAGGGGCTGCCTCCTTACGGCCTCCATGCAGGCCGCCCTCCTCCTTTTTCATCCGGGCTTGGGACCGGCATAGGCGGACTCAAGCATGTCATAAGAGGCAATTGATGTGAGTTTGTGCATTGGGATGGCAACCTCATGAGGTAAAACAGATTGCTTCAGAAACCACTACTGCAAGAGTATATATGAATGCTTTGATGCAGGCTTCCTACAAGTGGACAAGCTGCAATGGTGACTCCAGGCTTCATAAGAGAAATGATGATTGATATTATCAAATCATTTCATATGACCAGATCATCTCTGTGTTATAATTTGACACATCTCTAAGTATATCACAGTTTGATTTTAATATTTTAGAAATGATAATTTACCACCATTATAATCACCTCATGTCATTGCCAGGGGTTACTTGTTACTTTCTCAGGCATTTCATACAAAGCAACTTATACGGGGGAGAGGGGGGGGGGGGGGGGTGTTGTGTTGATAACATCGTCAAATAAGAGAAATTGCTACAGAAACCACTGCTACAAGAGCATGTGACAGCTTGGTGCAGTATTCCTGTATGGAGGCCAGCTACAGTGGCCACGTGCTCTATAGAGAGTGAAAAGGAAATTGATGAAGATGACCATATCTGTATAAATATAAAAGGCTTAGGTATGCTACCCAAAACATGCCAGGTAGCCCTGTTCTTCGAGCCACCAACCGCACCACCGGAGAGCTAACGTTAGTGGAAAATTGATAAAGGGCAGAGTCAAAGTGGACTGCACGCCAATTAGTAAAACCTAAGTGAACAGTCCTGCATGTGTGTGGAGAAAACAAATTTTGGAGTTTCCTTTTGTTGTAATTTGCAATGTGTGCTGTAAGAACTTTAAGAAAAAGTAAAAGAAATGCTAATGAAACATTAGAGGAGAGATCTGATAGACTAAGAGACTGAAATGAGACTCTGCGACTACAAAGACGGACAGAAAACATTGAAGAAAGAGAAGCAAGATTGGAAATGAGAAGATGGGCGAAACACTGTAGAACTAATCAAATAGAAGTACCAGATGTGAATAATCAACAAGCTGTAATTAATATGGAAGAGCATGATTTAGGAAATATGTGTTACAACTGTGAGTATTGCAATGCAAGATATTGGGGACATGAGTTACACACATTGAAATAAATACACTAAATGCTGTCATGATGGAAAGGTTTCACTCGACCTCTACTGTTTGAGACACCTACTCTGTAATGAGAGCTGCTTACAAGGGATAACTACTGAGAACATATACGAGAATACAACTCAGCAATGGCGTTCGCATCAAAGGGCACAGATATTAAATCACCGCCTAGAAATGGTCCATACTGTTTTAGAATACATGACCAGACTTACCATTTGGTCTCACCGCTATACCCAAACGAAGTACATAAGCCATGATATGGACAACTGTATATTTTCAATTATGCTGAAGCAACAACAAAATGGCTTGAAAAACAATCAAACCAAGCGTGTATGGTCAAAGTAATGCAACAATTGGACGAGATGCTACGACAAGTTAACCCATTTGCTGAGTCATATAAACAAATGCATCAAACAACCCAGGCCAATCCATCAATTAATGTACACATGATATTTATAGAAGAGATATTTATAGAAGAGACAATATAATGCACCTACATCCAAAATGGAGGTTGCTGCAATATTTGTAGGAGAAGACAGGGAACCACCTTCAAATAGAGACATATGCATATATCTCACAGGTGACTGCTCTACAATTATATAACCGCTATACAAGAATGGGAGCCACAGTAGCACAGTGATTAGTGCACTGACTTCCTAGCTCAGTGGTCCATGGTTCAATCCCCAGCTGAAGTGGGATTATTTTAGGCCGCAAACAGCCCCGGGGTCGACCCGGCCTCATGGATTGGGTAGCAGAGCAACTCTGGGAAGGTTAAGGCGGCCGGCGTAATGCTGACCACATCACTCCTAGTGTGCCGATGGTCAAGAAAATATGGGCCTAACACCATATTCCCATTATGCCTCAATGGGCGTGTAACAGGATCCTTTACCTCTCTTTGTTTAAACAAGAATGGAGACCCTATGGTGTATCCGTTACTATTACCGTGCGGGGAGGGTGGTTGGCACGATGTAATTATGAAATTTATGAATAAATAAGTAAAATGTGTTGATATTTAATTAATAACTTTTAAGATATGATGCTGATGTCGTATGTTACGCTGGGGACAACTAGTACATCATTAAAATTTCTTTGTAGTTAGAATTTAACATCATTAAAAATCATATTATTTCATATTTAATTAAGAGTTTAGCTTCATATTCTGCAGGTCCACTGAAAGAAGCAGCTAACATCTGCCTGCTCCTAATAACACTAAATGACATCTATGCCCATTTTGCACTAGATGAAGGCTTGGACAAAATGAGCCCAGCCATTGTTTTCTCTCTCCTGTTGACCTGCCGGCTCATTATATACCTTCAGAGTTTAGCAGCAGAACCCAAGTCTGTATTTGAAAAGAGTCAGCTGGAGTCACCAGCAGCGGCCAGTTCAGAGCATGTGGATGAAAGGCAGGATGACAAAAAGGACCAATGATTTCTCATCACATAAGTTGGATGATTATTTAAATTATTTGTTTGCAGTGAGTCTAATAAATGTGATGGAATTGTGAATGTTTGTGTGAATAAAGTGAACATGAAGTTTATATGTCTGGGTGAATCAAAGAAATGTTATGAACCATAATATGTGATATTTGTTGTATGTTTAAGTCAAGTGATTCTAGTGGAATCTTATTAGCACATCTATTGCACGATTAAGTAAAAGTGATCTGAAGAAGAAACAGGAGACTCAATTGAGAGCACACAAAAAATGTTTCAAACTTGTAAGGCCTTTATATGTTATTCTTGTGTGCATTTTTAAGGCGCAAGTTGTTCCATAAACTTTAACTTGTTTCTGTGCTGGTACTTTCAGGGTTACTTTTTTTGGTATTCTTTAGTTTGCTCTTTTTTTTTTTTTTTAAATTGTAATTTAATAATAGTGTCAGATTTAGCATATATCATCATCATTTTAGGACAGAAAAGTAAAAATACACACAAAGGCAGTTGGAAAATCTTTATTAACCCTGTATACAGTAATTATATATTTTGCCCTGACAAAATTTTAAAATTAGAAACCTACCCATCACAGAAATATTTATAGAATGTGTGATTCCTGTATACTAGGTCGAGGAAGTTGAGGGGAACTGCGGTAAGACGTGGAATACAATGGATGGGTGTGAAAAAAAATTGAAAAAAGGTGATTCGTCTTACGAGGACAAAAGAAAATAGCCAACGTTACGGCCACAAGGCCTTCGTCAGGGAAAGGAAAGAAAGTGAAGGTTAGATAGGACACATAAGAACCTAAAAAAATATATAAATTAAAAATAGATACTTCCCTGAAGGCGTCAAAAGTCCTAACACTTATAGGCCCGTGCCAGGAAAGGGAAATACTGCAGTCATTTCTCTTTCCTGGCACGCGCCTATAAGCGTTAGGACTTTTGACGCCTTCAGGGAAGTATCTATTTTTAATTTATATATTTTTTTAGGTTCTTATGTGTCCTATCTAACCTTCACTTTCTTTCCTTTCCCTGACGAAGGCCTTGTGGCCGTAACGTTGGCTATTTTCTTTTTCTTTTGTCCTCGTAAGACAAATCACCTTTTTTCGATTCCTGTATACACACACTGGGATTCTCCCTGGTGCTATGGAGTTCATGTACTGTGCTGAGATCCCCCTTGTGTGATCTAAGGGAGGATATCGGAGCACTGATGGTGTTGTCCATGTACAATGAAGATGTTCCTAAAACCAAACCATACAGTAATTAGCAAGGAGGTATAATGCGACAAGAAAATAGTGGCACTTGAACATTATTTCTAAAATTATAGACATTATACATCATAAGTACTTGTATGACCCATCAGAGGTTGAACAGGATATTTTTCTTCATTAATAAAAAATTCCACTATGCCTCATGACAAGGTTGGACAGAAAAGGTGAGTGAGTAATTTAAAAATTATATTTTTATTTTAGACTTTTTAATCTTAGTAATAATATATTATCAGAAGTACTTTAACACATTAACTACCGAATTGAAAAAAACACTGTGGCCGAATTAAATTTTTCCCCATTTTCATCCTGTAGGTGTTTGTACAAAGTAAGCTGTAGTTTTCGTAATTGTTTACAGATTTTTATGAATTACACGTCATTTTAAAGATAAATGAATGTACTATTACAAGAAGCACCATTTGTAACTCTAATAGAGGTTGTTGCTATTTAGTAGCCCTCTGATAGCCGAAGACGTGCAATATTTTCACAATTATAACTGCTTGCACCCCATCTCTTATCAAAATCACTATTTCAATCAATGTGCACACCGTTTTCACTCTTGTCCTCGTCGCTAGATCTATCAGTCAATTGTTGAAACAAGTTTCTAGCCTATTCAGCCGTTAGATGAGATGTACAAGCATTTTTTGTGGACCTATCACTAGTTGCCATGGTAAACAGTTTTATACGATTTGGTAACCAACCCAAAACGCTGAAAAATATGAACATAATATCAATTTTCCAGTGTTCTACAACAACCATGCTTTGGGAATTTGTTTTCCGGTAGCAATTTAAAATCTCAAACCAGATCAGAAAGTGTTTCAGTACATTTTTCATTCGTTTTATTACTAAAAATAGATCGACGCTCAGAGCGGCTTGCGGTCCAAATGATAGGATTTCAAAAGCCGGTCCCACCGGCTCGCGGTAGTTAATGTGTTAAATAATCAAATACATTGGCTTAATTGCCTGCTTGAATACATGGATTTTGATGAGAAAAAGTTTACAAAGTTTTCGTAAGATTATGTATTTAAATGTTAGATGCATTGTAACTTTTGAAAATTGTAACTTTCGTACTACACCCTTGTAAATGTAACATGTTATGATATTTTAAAATATGTCTTCACAATGTTCTAATCACTGCTGTAAGTTTGTACATACATTGTCTTATATTTTATTATCCCAATATTTATGGTTATTTGGAAGTTTTATTAATTTTATCTTAGTACTGAGTTACCTTGTTGTTTTTGTTTGTTTCTTTGTTTTGTTTTTTTGAAGTATTGAGTTGCTCATTGTAAAAAGCTGGGTTTTTTTTTTAATAAATATTTTTTGCCGTAAAAATGTCCATTTTGAATCTCATGTTTTCATTCTGTTTGCAAAATCATAAGTTGATGCATTGTATTGTTTATAAACTGACTGATTAATGTTTGGAAACGTTAACTTACCTGCTGAAAATGCTGTTCTGTTACAACTGTGTTCGTGGCTTTTCATTCTATTTTTTTTATATTTTTGTTCACCCAGTCACAAAAACATCTGACTAATACTGACTTGTCTTTTTTGCTTCATGTTCCCATTAAGAAGCATGGGGGCCCACTTACAGTTGGCCCTCTCACAAGAAGCCTGTACCAAAGAGCTTCATGAGGTTCTGCACTAGGGGTTTCCTAGCCACAACCAGTTAGCACCACGCCTGAGGAAGCAGTGGTTCAGCTGTGTCTTTGCCTCTTCATATATTTATAGACTATTGCCAGAAAATCTATCTAGAACAGCGTGGCTCAGCTGCAGTCCCTGGGGCCAAATGTGGCCCGCTTAAAATTGTTTTGTGGCTCACGCTCATACAAAAAATATTTCTTTAATTATATGATATAATTAATACTTTTGAGATTAGACTTAAAACGTCCGATGGAAAGCAATGTTTTACTGCCTGCAGTCAGCATCCAAAACCGTTTGATTGATATCGATATCGAGACTCTGGTTAAAGAAAATCCACACCCCCAAACTTTCCATTAAGACGCAAGAATAAAACTAAAATTATGTCCATATAAATTTAATATGCATTGTCATTTTTAATTATTATTTTTTTCATTTTGCACTCTTCGATTTTAGTCCATTTTTGACTGAGCTTTTATTTTGAATAAATTTTTTTTTTTAAATCATGAATGGCCTGCAAACTTTAAATGTTTGATTTATATGGCCCTCGGGGTTGAATAAGTTGGACCACCCTGATCTAGAGCATAGGCAGATCTGTATATAGAGCAAAGCCAGAGAGGCTATATGGAACATAGCCAGCAAGACAATACAGAGCATAGTGATAGCTTCTATATAGAATATAGCCATAGTTGCTTTTTGTTTTCAAAGCTTGAATAATTTTACAAAGTTTTCATAAGATTGTTTTTAAATGTTAGATGCATTGTAACTTTTGAAAATTGTAACATTCGTATCACACCCTTGTAAATGTAACATGTTATGATATTTTTTAATATGTTATCACAATGTTCTAGTAACTGCTGTGAGTTAGAACAGGGGTCGGCAACCCAGGAGCTGTGGGGATCTACTCTCAAATCACTGAGCTCTCTGAAGATCTAGCATGATAAAATCAAGTCTGTTTTTATGCTTCAGAATGTTTAGAATTTGGAATAATGGAAGTATTATCTCTGCCGCAGGATCTGCGTTTATCTGTTGATAGATCAGTGGATAATTTAAACTAAATTATATTTTACCAAATTTTAACTTCACTTCACACAAAAGTTCACTTCCTATCTTATGCAGTTCACAAATAAAGTTAATTTTAGTAAGATAGCTGGTAGGTTTTCACAAGAAATGTTGTAAAAGTGATTTTAAACATGGGAGCACAGCACTTGTAAGTGCGGAAAGGAAAGGGATAGTCCACAAGTTGCCTAGTAGAAAAATTTGTTCTCCCTTTCCGCAACAGAGATTTTGTTTTCCATCTCCAAATCATTTCATGGTAGGTACCGGTAGATCAAGATTGACTGGTTGCCGATCCCTGGTTTAGAACATAACCAAGAAGTTTATACAAAACACTGTGAAAATGCAGGACTTATAAAATAGCCAGAATGTGGTTGTAAAGCATAGAAGTTTGTTTGCAAAAAATGAAATTAGAAATACAGTAGAGCGTCGATTATTCAAACTAATTGGGACCAAGGTTGGTTCGGTTAATCAGATAGTTCAAATAATCAAACATACATGAGAATACCCAGTTATGCGAAACAAAGTGTAATTAGGCCTACAAGTGTCATGTGAGACTGTCCTGAGTCCTCACAGTAGCTAAAGCCAAAATTTGATTTTTTTAACTCCTATAATGACAAATTAAGACCATTTCTAATCAGTACACATATCCTCAAATAAATAATAGGAAAAGAATGCCTTAAGTGGCAGGAGTAATGCTTCAGCATAAAAATTAGTACACTGAAAGTAGATAGTGTAATTTCTTTTGGCAGCGGTAACATTTCTAATCAGTACACATATCCTCAAATAAATAATAGGAAAAGAATGCCTTAAGTGGCAGAAGTAATGCTTCAGCATAAAAATTAGTACACTAAAAGTAGATAGTGTAATTTCTTTTGGCAGCGGTGCTGGTTCAGAGAGCTGACATTCGGATAGTCAATGTTCTACTGTATGTAAAAGATATCAGCAAGGACCAAAGAAGGCAGATGTTTGTTTGTAGCAAAATAACAAAAGGGATAATAGCCCAGTAGAAAAAGAACATAATACAATGTGAGAGCTTTATATCCAGATATATTGTTAAAGTCATAATTGTCTTGTGAGAATCAGTTAAGGTACATTACTTTTACCTCATTACTGCCTGAACTTTTTATGCTGGTGCAGAGATTAGATGTTTCATGTTTTTTTAAGTATTTATGGTGGATATCAATGATATTGTAAATGGTGTCAGATGTTGCCTTTATGTAAATTGTACTGTACAGGTAGCCCTCGATTTATGCCGTTTATGCATTCCAGCACAAACTGGCGCAAATGGAATCAGCGTAAATAACAATTATTTTATAATGTAAGTCAATTATCTGTGTTCCATGCATCCAAAAAGTGATTAATCTCGCAGAGCTCATCAATGAGTTTCTTCATGTCTACAAGAATGCGTTGCAGCTCGCTGGTCTTCATTTCTCTTATAGGAAGCTCATCATCCTCTCTTTCCTCCACCTTTGTTGGTTTAGTTGAGCGATCAGTTCTTCCAAGTCTTCATTTGTACGCGGTATAGCTTTCCAACAGTTCTGTTATTTCTTCATGCTAGCATCGTCCAATACCTTTTTTTAGAAATAATTTTTTTTTAATGTATTAATTACATGTAATAATAATATTTCATATTACCGTAAAATCTCGCGTATAATACGCACTCGTGTATAATACACATGCTTGATTTAGCCCAACATTTTGTGGTAAAATGGAAATTCGTGTATAATACGCACCATAATTTTTCAAGATTTTATTTTATGAAACATTTGTTTAAAAACTGAAAGAAGATGGAAGATGCTGCATGATAGTAGTTCTTTGACGAACTGAAAGACCATGTCGCTTCATAAAACGAACTGCCCATCCATATGACGCTTTAAATGCTGTTGTGCCTGCACGAGATTTTGTAAGTTCCAGAGCTTTAAGTCGGATTTCAATGCATGAAACACCGATGCCTTGTTGCCTTCTATCCACTACCCACTCCAATAATGTTTTTTTCTAGGTCTGGAAGATCTGGTGGTGACCCACGATTCGCCTTTTTCTTACTAGGCAACACTTGCAGCGCCTCTTTGTTTTTTTCGCCATAATCGAATGTTGCACTTGTTAATGGAAAATGTCGACTTGCTGCCCGATTGCCGTTATATTCTGCATATTTTACCACTAAGAGCTTTTCTGCTGCAGTTAATTTTCTCGAATTCATTTTTAGAGCTCAAAATAATCAAATGACAAACTTCACAACCAAGCTTAATATCAAAACAGATTGAAGACCAAGAGTGCGAAATGCGTTTTGCAACAATGTCTGACACATAAGAAAACACATGGCACATTCAATTTTGCGCCATTTTCACTATCAAATTGTGACAAAAACTTGACAGACTTTCCAATGTAGTTTACTTTCGATATCGAAAATTACGTATTTTTTAGTACTCGCGTATAATACGCACCCGAGTTTTAGCGGGCAAAAATGAGTAAAAATTGTGCGTATTATACGCGAGATTTTACGGTAGTTTAATCAAATATATATATATTTATATATATATATATTTTTTTAAGCCTTCGGGTTTTAAAATATGCATTATTTTGAATCAGCACAAATCGAGGGCTACCTGTTACTTCTTTCATAAGCAACCCAAGCCAGTCATGTCCATTCAGGTTCCTGGTGCAAGCATAATTTCATATCATCCCTTTCTGTTCTTAGACTGTCTTTCCATTTCTGTCTTCCCAGTTCATGAACGTCCAGATTTAAACCCGTAATCTTTGTGTTCACCAACATCATCATTTATACAGGAATCCTTCATTTACATTGGGATCCAATTGCCATTAAAATAAGAGATTTTGGCCTGAACTTTTGAGAGCTTTGACAAGCAGTAAGCCTTTATAATAACTACAAGTACATGTTGACTAGCTTTATGAAAACCGGAGAGAATCACTAGCCAGATGCTCACATCCTCTGGCATCTTGCTTATGTTTTTTCTTTTGTGTGGAGATTTTAACACTCAAGCAAACAGATTTTATCAAGAATAACTGCTTCCTTTCTTGTAAAACAACCATTTTAACTCATAGGAGATGCTTTGTTTATTGTTTATTTCATTGTTTGTTTGTTTTTTTAAAAATGAATCTTCTAAGACTTGAAATGGCCACACTTTCTACCCTTTTAAACCCAGTTGATTTGTTTTAGATAAAGCCAAAATAGCTAGCTTAAGAATATAATCATAGATACTTAGCTTGAGGACTGTCTTGTAATGTGATCAGCAGGTTTCCTCAGTGTGTGTCCTATATATCGCCAGCATATTCTTCTCATCTCTTTGTTCCACTGGCACTTATGTGGTTCTTTTTTCAATGCTTTACCATTTTTGTTTTTCCCCAGAAAGTACTCAAACATTCAGCATGATAGTAATACACACACATGTATCACAGCATAAATATTTCTACTTATGAATGCCACAAATGTAAGTTTAGTAAAGGCCACATTAGTTTAGCTAAGGTCACTGTTATGGTACAGTGGAGAGGCCATTTCTGCTGTGGCTAAACCCACATTTTACCTGGTACTATCAGAGTTAAACTAAAGGATCAGCTGTTATCATGGAATCTGAATATGCTGTTGTGAGCACAACTTTTCAGTTATTGGCTATTTGGTTGATAAACTAACACATACAATAAGCTCACAGATAGATCTTCAACCAGAGATTGAAGTCCCATTCTTTTTTTTTTTTTTTTTTTCAAGCTGCATAACCAAAAAGCTGCTGTCATACAAATAGTATGTCAAAAAATGACATCAGAATTTCAATGCATTATTTTTGGTTTTTTTATTTCATGCTCATTGCATGAATATATTGAAAGGAAGGGGATTGTACTGTTAGGAAAGTTTGTTTAAGAGGTCAGCTGCAGAGTCAGTCAGTTTCATAATATACCTCATGGACCCTCGTGACACAGCGGCAAGAAATGCTTGCTTTATATGGTAATAGCTGATCTGCTTCCCTCAAATGTTTTTCCAAAGAACAGAGTGCTACCAGTTTTTATTTTATATTTCTCGGTGCTAGTTCAGTGGTATTTTCTCAGTTTAAGATTTTCCTGGTCAGGTTTCTGTGAGAGCCTGCATAGGATATTAACTGATGCATGCATTCATGTCATATTTGTCAGTCTTAATAGAGTGCATTGGCTAGTTTTGGCTTATGTTTTCAATTCACATGTTTCTGGACAGTCACTGTAGCAGGGGTGGGCAATACATTTGCCATTCAACACTTGTGGTGAATAGGCAACAGAAGTGTAACAAATTGGATTACTAGTCCTGGCATGGTGCTGAATGAAAATTTCATAAAAACATATGTGTACTGATATTTGTGGCCTGTCCTGAAAGCTCGGAGTGGTACTTTCAAATCCACGATTCAACATTTGAATGAGCTCAGTACGAAGCTTCAATGAAAAGGAAAACTGATCTGTGCGATCAAGCACCATACATTTGAAGTTCAAGTTGAAATGATTCTTCTTGTGTCCTTTGTAGAAAATGAAGAATTCATGCACGTGTCAAAACTGTATCATGTTATAGTCATCTTCAGAAACTGTGAACTGGTCGAAATATTTGATTCAGAAATGCGTGTCACTCTTTTCTGATTTTATTCTGTTCAACTTGGCATTTGAATTCTTGAAAAATCCATTTCACTTTAACATTGAAAATTCAACACAAGAACGTATCACTTATGCTGTTCTTGGAAAAGCGTATCGATGAAGCTGGCATGTTCACGTTCCAAAGCATCCAGGTCCACTCCTGAAGTGCACCACAAGGGTTGTTCATTCAATGAGGTGTGAAAATATCGTCTGAAACATGAGGAACTTTTTACTTTCAAACTGGTCGTTTCTAAATTATTAACCTTGTTTTACTCGACGTGGCTCTGTGAACAATGTTTTCCTCAATCAGTCTGATAAAGCTGAAATACAGATCTTGACTAATTGGACTTGAATTTGGAGGCAGAGCTGATGTGTGGGCTGAGTTCAGATATTCAGCCAAATTTTGACCAGACAGCAAGTTTTCACATTCATGTTTTGATCATTGAGCTTCTTTGATTTGTGTTTGGCTGATTAATAAAACAAAAATAATTCTTGAGTAAAGTAATTTAATGGCTGTATAACGCTCCCCCTATGTTCAAGTCTTGACTTATGGATGTGAGACATGGGCAATGACTACAACCCACAAAAGCCAGCTCCAAACCTTAGAAATTAGGTATTTGAGGAAGATGGTTGAAATAACAAGACGAGATATGGTTCGCAACCAGATGATACGTCATGGCCTCAAAACTCAGCCCCTGCAGATCCGAGTAGAACAGTCCCAATTACGATGGTTTGGCCATGTCTGCAGAATAATGGCAAAAAATTGGAGATCCGATGTGCAAGTTGCGCACGTCAAAAATGCCTCGGCAGTTGGAAATCGTAAAGAGTATACCATACGGTTGCTACCCTGGCAAAATTTAAAAACCTACCCGCCACAAAAATATTTACAGAATGTGTGATTCCTGTATATACATTGGCATCCTTGCCGGTGCTACGGAGTTCCTGCTCTGTGCAAAAAAAAAAAAAACATTGCTAAACATGAGAGCCTCGGTAGCGCAGTGGTTAGTGCACTGGCTTCCTAGCTCGGTGGTGCATGGTTCGATCCCCAGTTGACGTGGGATTTTTTTAGACCGCAAACGGCTCCGGGGTCGACCCAGCCTCATGAATCGGGTACCAAAGCAACTCTGGGAAGGTTAAGGCGGCCGGCGTGATGCTGACCACATCACCCCTAGTGTGCCGATGGTCAAGAAAATATGGGCCTAACACCATATTCCCAATATGCCTCAATGGGCGTGTAAACACACACACACACACCCCCTCCCCCCATCCTTTCGCTAAACATGAAATAATCGATGAACATTTTTTTTTAACCAATTAACGTTCACTCTCTCACTTCCAAACTTCTACACCTCACGGTAGAAGAGGAACGACTAAGTAAGTAAGCACATTAAAAACGCACCACCTGTATAATCCAGGAACAGAGTGTGAAATGTAAATATAAGTGTTAACAAGTTTACATATTTGGAATCTTTATTCATTTTCCTATGAATAAATGCTGGTCATTAATTTGTACATTTGATTGTTATGAAATTATGTGCAGGCAAGAGAGAAAACCAAAAATGCAACCAATAAAAAAATTCATTCACACTATCCTCAGTATCTGGTATGTCCACCGTGTGCTTGCAAACAAGCTTGGCAGCGGCTCCGCATGGAACGCACAAGTCTCTGAAGGAAATTCCGGGGAATCAAGTCCCATTCACGTGTAAGAGCATCTTCGAGCTGTTGCAGATTAGCTGGAGAACCTTGCCTGTAGACTCTGCGTCCAAGCTCGTCCCACAGATGTTCTATAGGGGACATGTCTGGTGATAGGGCAGGCCAATCAATCGTCACAATGTTCTGCTGCTGTAGATATTGCTGCGTAATGCATGGGGTGTGCGCACGTGCGTTATCCTGCTGGAGAAGCTGCAAGTCTGGATAATTTGTGAACGCAGGACAGGAGCAACCAATGCATCCAGAACCTCATCTCGATATGTCACAGCATTAACATTTCCACGGAAGACGTGAAGAGGCAAGCGATGGTGAAAACTGAATCCTCCCCAAATGTGAATACTGCCACCTCCAAATCGGTTGTGCTGACGAACACAGCAATCTGCAAAGCGCTCTCCACACCGTCGCCAAATCCGCATACGTCCATCAGCAAAGGATATGTTGAATCTGCTCTCGTCTGTGAATAGGACAGCATTCCACTGCAGTCTAGTCCATCTGACATGTTGCTCTGCCCATTGCAGGCGCTGCTGACGATGTCTGTGAGTCAAGTTTGGCCCAACATAAGGTCGTCTTGCAGTAAGGCCTGTATCTCTGAGCCGTCGTATGACTGTTATTCGAGAGACTTGCCCACGTCCACCCACTATTGCTCTTGCTGTTTGACTTGCGTGAGAGAACGATTCCTTAGGTGACTCAGCACAATATGACGATCTTGCGCAGGAGTAGTAACTCTTGGTTGGCCACTCTGAAGTCTATCCCGGGCACTGCCAGTGGTTCCGTAACGTTCATTGAGACGTACAATAGTGCTGTGGTGGCAATTCATCCTTCTGGCAATGGCCCGCGAGCTCATTCCGGTTTCCAACATACCAATGGCTCGTTAGCGGTCGTTTTTAGATAGTCGTGGCATTTCAAGCACATGTACTGGGTGTTTTTTCTCAACGGCCTTTTTATACCGAGTATACTGCCACAACGCGTACACATTTTCAGGGTCATAGCTGTTGGGAATCGTGTTGCACGTGTAACTTTCATTGTTTTCATGTAGTCTGTACACAAACCCGTGCGTTGAATCATGCACTTTCCATTCCAGCAGCCATTCGCTCTCTACCTCATGACAAACACGGGGAAAATCCATTCCCACACTTTTTTTTCCAGCTTCTCGGCATCAGTATATATAATAGTGGTGCGTTTTTAATGTGCTTCAGTATATATATATATATATATATATATATATATATATATATATATATATATATATATATATATATATTATTTCCTTTGTCCCCGTGCCTAACATGTCCCAGTTTCTAGTGACAGAAATGAAACAAAGATGGCATGGAAAGACGTTGAGCGTATAACAAGAGAGGAGGACCTGGCCTATGATCCTTTGGGAGCTGAAGGATTGTGATGAACAAAGTAGTTATATTTTGTGTACAGATTTGTTGTACGTTGATTATAGTTGTTGAGCCAATTACATAAAGAGGGCGGCCAAACTTAATTTGTCACTTGTGCCCCCTTACATTGTAGTTATGCCTCTGGAGCGAAATGTTGGAGACTTCTTTCTTTTTCTCGGATCCTTAGCCCCTGACTGACAAAGCAGTTAGTGGTCATCACGCCCAGTTGCGTCTTGTAGGGCAGCAACAAAATGTCCCCATTTGTCTCTGTCGGTGGCCATCCTTCGTGCCGTTTCCCAACTCTGGTTCAAGCTGTGCATCTCCGCCAGGTTGTCTTTGGTCTGCCTCTCTTTCGCCGTCCTTCTAGGGTCCATAGCATGGCAGTTCTGGTGATGGTGCCAGTGTCCCTTCTGATAACATGGCCAACCCAGTTCCTTCACTTTACTGGGTCCAGCTTAAGTAGGTGGCGTGACCAGTTCCCTCCATAACTCAAGAGCAGAGTATGATACACATCTACAGCTGGGTAGACTGGTGCATGACGCTACTAGGTTTCGAACCTGGAACCCAGTAACTTTGCGGCGAGAGCCATGCGCTCTAACCACTCTGCCAATGGGGCGCTCATGAGATATCTGCAAGCGATAATTTTCAGACTGCGAGAGAACCAGTAAATACCATTCTTCTCAGAAAATTAAAAATGGGAACAGGCTCTCATGTGTAGTACAAAAGTAAGATAAATTTTTAAAAAACATTACAAGGCAGTGCATTACCATTAGAAATACATGAGTCAATCTCAAAGGCAATAAATAAGAAGGTTAAAAAAAAAAAAAAAAGTGGTGACGGGAGATATACTCACAGATCTTAGAAAACGCCACACCAAACGCCAGAGAATTTACAGTCTGCGAAAACAACTTATGTAATCTACTATATAGAAACAGGAACACTATATACACAAATTAAAACCTATGTGGGGGTTCAACCGGGTATCCCATGCACAAAACAAAATCCGAGGGACGGTCAAAAAGTAATGCCTCGTAATTTTTAATTTCATTCAATAGGCAAGAAAACAGATAAAATTCACATTGAAATGTAGCCCCCAAGTCTGAACTTCAAAAATTTATTTCTCAATGTAGTCTCCGTTATTTGTTACAGTTTT
This sequence comes from Oreohelix idahoensis, assembly GCA_024509875.1. Lineage (NCBI taxonomy): Eukaryota > Metazoa > Mollusca > Gastropoda > Stylommatophora > Oreohelicidae > Oreohelix > Oreohelix idahoensis. The sequence goes on along the minus strand of JAMPIV010014043.1, from coordinate 346,669 downwards.
TGTCCATCTTCTCACAAGGGCATGTATCCCCGCATAGTAAAAATGTGTGTCCTTTTTCCTAAACCACTGGCGTACGGCGCGATTAGGGGCCTCGGTGTCCTCAAAGTGATGTCCGCGAAGATCTTCTTTCAGTGGTCCAAACAGATGGAAGTCAGAAGGTGCAAGATCGGGACTGTAAGGGGGATGTGGTAATAATGTCCAGCCAAATTCTGCAATCGCATCAATGGTGCGTTTAGCGGTGTGTGGCGTGGCATTATCGTGCAACAGTAGTGCAGTTCTCTGATCTTTTAATGGGTAAAGTCGCCGAAGACGACCTCTAAGCTTCTTCAAAGTTTCAATGTAACGGTCTGCATTCACCGTGTTTCCCTGTTATAAAAAGTCGAGAAGAATCACACCTTTCTCAACCCAAAACACGGAGGCCATAACTTTCCCTACAGATGGTGAACTTTTGAACTTCTTTCTTGTCGGCGATGTTGTGTGATGCCATTCCATTGACTGCCTCTTGGATTCTGGTTTTAAAAAAAAATGAATCCAAGTCTCATCACCTGCCACAATATTCGATAAAAACTCTTCTCCTTCAGTTTCGTAACGGTGCAGGAGGTTGATGGCTATGGTTTTCCTTGTTTCTTTATGTCTGTCTGTCAACATTCTGGGTACCCACCGTGCACAAACTTTTGAATAACCCAGGTCTTAAATGATGTTCTGGACACTGTCTTTACTAATGGACAACATGGAAGAAAGTTCATCCAGTGTTACCCGACGGTCACCACGAATGATGCCATCAACTCGATGAATGTTGTGTGGAGTCACTGCGGTAGACGGATGGCCAGTCCGCTTTGCGTCAGCCATTGAGGATTGACCTACTTCAGCTTCATCACAATGATGTACCCAACGTCGGACAGTGCTAACATCCACTGTTGAATCTCCATAAACATTCTTCAAACGTTCGTGGATGCGAATTGGGGTCTCGCCTTCAGCATTGAGGAATTCTATGACATAACGTTGTTTTAACCGAACGTCTTTGTCAGCCATTTTTATACTGTTACAGTGGTGCCACCTGTTACTGAAACAGGTTGGTAATGCTATACAGTGCAGAAGAGTGTTTAAGGAATCCTGCTAAATTTACAAATTGCACACCGATGCAGTATTTACATACATAAAAAATAGGAGGCATTACTTTTTGACCGTCCCTCGTCCAATGGTTTTTGCAAGATCCTAAAACCAACATCAACAGTGGCCATACAGTGAAGGTAAATAAACGGTAGAATGTGTCCTCAAAGACTGTCGGCTCCAAGAAAAGAGCAAAGTGACAACCTTCACCAAACCATTTGTGGTAGAACCTATATGGCGATGAGAGAAGCCTGCAACAGACTCTCAACTTTATGAGAGACTGTTACGGTGTTATTTTAAATGACGGCGTCTGCTGGGGTTAGCAGTGCGCAACGTTTGGGGTCAATAACATTAATAGAATATGTCGATATTTTACGGACTACTGAACGCGAAATATATGCTAAGATTATGACGTGTTAGCGTTGGGAAGGTCACTCTTGGTGACTTGGTTACGTTACCCCTTTTATGCTATCCGTCGAGCAGAGAAGTCGTGTCTTGTATTCCTTCCAATGAGAGGCCTTATTATATAGCCATAAGTATGAATTCAATATAGAACTCAGGGTCAGTTCGGATAATAGTATGAAGTATGAGATTTATTATGTAAACTAAATGATGGAAGGAGAATCGAATTAAGATTCATTTTGTAGCTGTCGAGAACTCATGCGCTCATTTCTGGCTGTCTGATTACAGCAGAGCATGTATACAGCCATGATGTTCATCTGACATATTATTTTGACACGGACGGATACTTACTTGTATTACTTGGAATTTATCATTATGCTGAACTGTATATGAAGTTTGTGAATGTTGGATATTATCTATGTGAAAACCGCCAATACATGTGGACTCAAACTGAAGGCTTGATCTCTTCATTACGTTACGGGTTTGGTTCCACAGCTGTTTAATGTTTATATTTCTCAGCACGATAACTCTCTCACAAGAAAGATCAATTATTGTAATATGCAAATCAGAACGTCGAAGGGACTTTCTTTATGGTCAGAGCTAACCAACAAAATAACAAACATTAAACAAGTCAAGAGAGTGATCTTAATATTCAACCAACAAAGTTAATTGAAGGAACCCGCACCCGTTACAACTGGTAGGCCAGTAGTGGTCTTGAAAGTTTTCAAAAGAGCGAACCTCAAGATTAGAACATTTTTCCTTACGAGCCGAAATGGACATTGTTATACGAAACACCGGTGACGTCACGCCCTTGGTACCGGTATGAATCGTTTGCAATGCCGGCGACAATCAATGCCCTTCAGAAATATGTTTGCAGCTCTCAAACAACGAAGGAAACGAATTGCTAGTGTCTTCCTTATTACAAACAAGCTTACGAGTCTGTTGGCGAAGCAGATAATGTACTGAATTGCTGCTAAAAAGGTAAGTAACTTATTTGAACGTTACAATAGTTCGTCCTATTTGTCCGACTTCACGCAATGTTCATTTTTACCATGCTAAATGTTAAATGTTGTTTCTGTCTTTTTACATGTAGTGGGAGGTTGGTGCGGCGATTCGGAATCAATAATATGGCTCTGAGGATGCCGATATTGATTCTGAATGTTCTTTAAGGCAGTTAAATATTTACATTTTTGCAGAGAACCCTATCGAACCGATTGGACTCTTCGTCTGCATTTGTAATCATTTGACTTCAGTGTTTTAGCTGTGAAGTCGTGTTAATAACTGGTGTATTCTAAATTGTATTCAGTTGTTATTTTATTCAGTTTTGTAAAATAATGTTCGTAATCTATAGTGTTATTCTGACCTTGCTATGTTTTATTTCTAATATAATAACCGTTAATGAGTCCACTGTTATGTCACCATTTTTTGTGTACGCAGGTTCATTCTGAATTTGATTTCAACCTTGACCTTCTTACTTCCGATTATTCTGCTTGTTTTGGTATATTCATTTTTAGTCTGAAATTGTAACTTTGTGATGTGATACTGTTTTGTAAAACCTTGTTTGATGAATTGTATTGTTTCTGTGTATTTCATACATTAATAATATGTTTATAGTATGATAATTTGATCAATAATAAGATATTAAATTGATTTAATTAAATTTTTCTGAAAATGATATGGACTTAGTCTATATTATAAAGCTGCAGTAGTAGTCCAAGACTTTAATAAAGCATTTTATAGATGATGAATAAGGCATAAAGTCATAACTTGATAATTACGAGTAAATATTAAATTAAAATAATTTATTGAATTATTTTCTTGTATTCACACCATGGATAGGTGTTGAATTGAAAAACTATATCTATAATATAGTAATTTGTACACTTTCATAGTACTACAGTGTTGACTTAGCACATATCTTTAATTGATTAATATAATTAAGGAGGGATAATGCCCATAATTATTTAATCGTGATATTAGGTGTATGATATAAATTCGGCATCCTAAATAAATAAATATCATAACTATTTATGATATATATTATTGATTACATATAATATTAGTATAAAATATTGAATAGTTGTTGAACTTACAACAATTATTAAGAGGATATTATAGTTGGTTATTGAGTGTTCATACGTTGAGTATGTACAAATAATTACATAGATTCTATTGTTGACTATTATAGATCTGTAATTTCTTACAATATTAACGTCAAGATGCTTACGTTAGACCATTTTGTTAAAATTGGAAAAGATTATGGTTACAAATCACAGGAACTTCGTCAGTTTGCAGAAGCGGAACTTGCTAAATATGAAGCCAAATTAGCAGAACAGGAAATGAAAGAAATTGAAAAAGAAAATAGGCAAAGAGAGATTGCTAGACAGGAAAGGGAGGAACGTCGACAAGAAGAAGAAAATAAAAGGAAAGACGAATTGGAATTGGCACGTCTTCAGAATGAAACAGCAAGATTTCAGGCACAAAGTGCTGCTACAAACCAGAATGATAACACTCAAAATGGATCGTCATCCAACCAAAACAAACATTTTTACAACTTCAAATTACCCCATTTTAAATTAAATTTCGACGATTTATCATCATTTTTATCAAGATTTGAACAGACATGCAAAACAAATCACTTGCCTAAGGATGCATGGGTACTTAAGTTAAATGAATTTTTAGATGGTGAACCATTGACGGCATCTCTGAATGCTGACCCAGCAATAGCTACTAATTACGATGCTATTAAAACCTTACTTTTACGAAGGTTTCATTTGGACGAAGAAAATTGTAGGTTAAAATTTAAAAATATCCTACCTGAATCTCCTAAAGACTTTGCAGGGCTTATTGCGAACATATGCAAAACATTTAACAGATGGCTTGAACTGGCAGATGTCAACAAATCATATGACAAATTAGTTGATTTGTTGCTACGTGATAAGGTATTATCCTCTGTCAGCCCACCGTTCTTCGCATATTTGCAAGAACGAAAGCCAGCTACCATTGACGAGTTAGAAAAAATTTCATTGAACTATTGTACTGCGCATCCGAATGCGAACATTTCTAACTCTTTGATAAGAGAACCTCTACATGTGGCTTCCAATATGGCATACTACAACCATAACAAACCAAGAACCCACAGCGTAGACAGAAGTAGGTTCAAGGGAAATTACAATGTTAATTTTCAGAAAGGACATAATAATAATAATTTCAGCAATAAAAATGATTTGAACAGAGGTAGATCACGGAATAGGAATTATTCACCTCAGTCAAGCTACAACAACAGTCAACATAACACTAATTATAATAGATCAAATAACCACAATAATAACAGCAATTGGAATGGTAATAATCGTGGCTCGAGACATCGAGATAACAGTTACTACAGGGGACAACGAGATAATTCTAACGATTATTCTCGTAATCGATCTCATTCTCGTGGATCGTCACATTATAACCATAATACTGGGGCAGCAGTTACAAATGATACAACCCCTAGGGTTCAGTTTCCACCTAACGATAATGCAATACAGTCTTCTGCTGCATGTTTTGCTATAAATTATAACGTGGCAAATAGTTGCCCACAATGAAATCTTGTTTTTCAGAAGGCGAAGGAGACAGTGCTAAACTGCGGACACATTCCACCAGAAGTAGGTCTTGCAGCCAATGATGGAATAGGCTCTCTGATTTTTAACAGAGGGATAGTTAATGGTTCCATAGTTTCTGTATTGAGAGATTCAGGGTCCACCACAATTGGAGTGCGGCAGTCTCTGGTACATCCTAGCTGTGCAACAGGGGAATATTTCCGTTGCATGACTTTCGGGGGAACTATTGAGTTCTACCCCACAGCTATTATCCATGCCAAAACACATTTTTTCACAGGGAACGTGAAGGTATGAATGTTGAAAAAGCCTATTGCAGATCTTATGGTGGGTCGCATACACGGCAGCAAGGATTGTACACCAGAAGAGATTATTGAATGGGAGAAACACAATCTATGCACTGGAAACGCCGTGACGACTAGAGCTCAGACTCAGCTCATGGAGAATGTCAATGATAATAAGATGGATGCAGACAAACAGGAGGATATTGAGGTCAATTCACCTATTGACAGGAAATCGTTTGCAAACAAACAAAAAGATGACAAATCTTTAAAAAAAAATTTTTAAACTGGCTAATAAGGTTGATAATCTAACCTCAGGTAATAAGAACAAACATTGGTTTATTATTAGAAATGATATGTTGATTAGATGTTTTAGTGATAAATCACAGGTAAAACTACAAGTTATGGTACTGTGTGCTTTTAGACGGTACATTCTTCAACACGCGCATGATTCGCAGTGTGCAGGGCATATGGGATAAACTCGAACACGATCTCGAGTATTGTCTTCATTCTTTTGGCCAGGAGTGTCACGAGATATTTCGCAGTATGTACGTTCCTGTACTACATGCCAGGAAGTGAAAGCACGTGGAGCTTTCCACACGGCGCCTATTCAGGCTTGCGATATCTCAGTAAGACCTTTTGACAAGATGGCCATAGATATAATTGGTCCACTTCTACCATCTGCCAGAGGACATAGATTTGTTCTCACGTGCATTGATTTATGCACACGATGGCCAGAAGCCATTCCATTGAAGACCACCACTACCACAGATGTAGCTGATGCACTACATCTTATCTTTTCTAGAATAGGGTTTCCTAGAAAATTATTATCCGACCATGGGTCGCAGTTTATATCCGATACCATGAAGGAGGTAATGAAAACCTGGAACATTGATAGGAATTTGAGTAGCATTTATCATCCCATGAGTAATGGTGCAGTTGAAAGATTTAACCGTACGCTTAAACAACTGTTACATAAGGTTACGGTTAAACACCCTCAGGACTGGGACAGAGCACTCCCAGCTGTCCTGTTTGCTTACCGAGAGGTGCCGCATGAACAAACCGGCTTCTCTCCCTTTGAGTTAGTTTTTGGTGCTCCTCCGAGAGGTCCTATGGGACTAATAAAAGATTTATTAATCGATGCAGAGATGACTCAGGACACTCAGTCATCTTACGAGTATGTGATTAATCTTCGGAATAATATTATTGAGTCTTGCCAGTTGGCAACAGCTTCTTCTGAGGCTGCAAAAGCTAAGGCTCGATCTATACAAAACAAGTCTAGACGATTACGTCAATTATTCCCAGGCGATGAGGCTTATGTATTACTTCCTCACAATAACAATAAGTTACTGATCTCATGGAGTGGTCCTTATAAGGTTATTGATAAAATTTCCGACGTTGATTACGTCTTAGATATCAAGGGACACAGAAAGATATTCCATATTAATATGCTCAAGCAATTTCATACACGTCCTGAACACTTACAGTCAATTTTTCATGAACTAGATGACAATACGGTATCTATTTGTCATTATTCTAATTTATCTGTTATACAGGAAGAAGAATCTTCTTTTCCGGAAGTGCAGATGCCTTTACCTGTACTTATAGTCCAACCTACAGAATATTGGCGTGATGTAACCATTTCTTCTACGGTTACACCGCAACAGCATCAACGTATTGCTGATCTGTTACAATCTTTTCCAGATGTGTTGACTGATGTACCAGGTTGCACATCGGTAATTCGTCACGATATTATTCTTAACGATGATACACCAATACGTGTTCATCCTAATTCTGTACCTCTACATTTTCTGAGTAAGACATCTCAGGAACTTGAACAGATGGTATCTTTAGGTATTATTGAGACTAGTACATCTCCATTTTCTTCACCTTTAGTCATTGTCCGGAAAAAGGACAACAACATACGTTTATGTGTTGACTATAGGAAACTTAATGCGCAGACATTACCTGATAGCGAACCGCATCCTATCCTTGACGATTTACTTCCTCGTCTATCCAATGCTACACTTTTCACTAAGATTGACTTAACCAAAGGTTATTGGCAGATTCCACTAACCGAAAGAGCCAAATACTACACAGCATTCTCAACTCCACAAGGTCTTTACCAGTGGAACGTTATGCCTTTTGGGCTAATGAATGCTCCAGCTACCTTTATTCGCATGATGCGAAAAATTTTATCTGGTAGATCAGATATAATTACCTACATTGACGACATATGTTTATTTAATTCATCATTTGAGGAACATTTTTTAGGTCTTAAATCTGTTTTGGAAATATTGCGGGAAAACCATTTAACCGCTAAACCGACTAAAATTCAAATAGCGTGTCATGAGATAACATTCCTGGGACATATTATTGGGTCGGGACGTATCCAAACAATTCCCAGTACGGTTTCCAAAATATTAAATGTATCTGTTCCTCAAACGAAGAAACAGGTTAGGAGTCTGTTAGGGTTAGTCCAATACTATAGCAGATTTGTACCTCACTTGTCATCCATCACGGCTGTCTTGTCATCTTTGCTAAAGAAGAACATGCCGTTAAGGATAAATTGGACAGACGAATGTGACAGAACCTTTCGAAGTATCTTAAAAATTTTCTCATGCCCACCAGTTTTAAGATTACCAGATGCTTCTAAAAAGTTTGTCCTTCGTACAGATGCGAGTAATTACGGCCTCGGGGCTTGTCTACTCCAATATCACGATGATATCCTTCATCCTGTATTATACATCTCACGCAAGCTAAAAACACCGGAAACTAAATATTCGACGGTGGACAGAGAGTTACTGGCCGTGATATGGGCAATTACTAAGTTGGAAAAGTTTTTGCTTGGATCACCATTTCTGATCCAGACCGATCAGAAATCTGTGGCAGCATTACGTCGTTCAAACCATAAAAGTCCAAAGCTTGCACGATTTGCTATTGCACTGCAACCCTATGATTTCGAAATACAGTCGATACCAGGAACTGAGAACATAATGGCCGATACTTTATCAAGACATCCTACGGATTCTGAATGACTATTAGTATTTCAAGAAACAATTTACAGACTAATCAAGCATTACATTTGAAATGAACATTATTAATGCTACGTAAGAATATATAATACTTCATATGGACATCCTACTTCGATGAAGAAATTTCAAAATGAACTGTTGTTATCAAAGTATCAAGTTTTACAGATCGGTTGAAAATTTGGACTTCACTTGGACTTTGTGTATCACTCATTTCTATTGCAAAGTAGTAAAAAGGTAAAATTTCTGATAAAGAATGGACAGATACTGTGATGATACATAAACTGAAATGACTTATTCAAATTACGTTCAAAATTTCAATAAAGGAATTAACGACGGTTGGATCATCATATCAGAATTGGATAAGATGAACTTTGTTTCTTAAAGAACTTTCATACAAGTCAATAGGATGTAACAACGATTGGATCTTCATGTCCAATATTGTTAAATTTGCTAGTTCTTAAATTAATATAGAATACAATAAAGTTGAAGTGTGATGAAATTTAAAAAATAAAATATACAGAAGAAAAGATGAAGAAGAAAAAAGAATATCACACCAATTAAACATTTTAAATAGTTTAATTATTAAGGTGATAGATATTAGATGATGATATTTCATATGTATACTTAAAATGTATGAATTTTTTTTTCTGTTCTCTTCTTTCTGATTGCGTTAATTTAATTAGGTATCTATCCTTATACTTCATTTTCACACACATTACTAATTTAATGTATACTTTAATATTTAGTTTTAATTGTCCGTACTTCTCAATTTTTTATTTTTTTCTCTGATACTATTTCTCATTTTCTTTAATTAGATATTAATTAGTTAGTACCATACGTACATATTATAATTAATTATTTTACTTTTAATTAGTTAGAATAATTTTAATAACACCTCACATTATTAGTTAGTCAATACATACATCAAATTAATTAGTTAATTAATGACAGTGACATTTCTTTATTTAATATAAGTTACATGTATGATATGACGTTTATTTTATTATAAGATATTACTGACATGACCACGACACTGTTCCAGATAGAACATCGTAGGCCATACGTCGGGTTTTGTTAAATTTTTGATAATTTGATTAATATTGTTCAAGAAAAAAAAAATCTATCTAATAGATTTTTTTTCCTCCGTCGTACAGGAAATCTGTTACGGTGTTATTTTAAATGACGGCGTCTGCTGGGGTTAGCAGTGCGCAACGTTTGGGGTCAATAACATTAATAGAATATGTCGATATTTTACGGACTACTGAACGCGAAATATATGCTAAGATTATGACGTGTTAGCGTTGGGAAGGTCACTCTTGGTGACTTGGTTACGTTACCCCTTTTATGCTATCCGTCGAGCAGAGAAGTCGTGTCTTGTATTCCTTCCAATGAGAGGTCTTATTATATAGCCATAAGTATGAATTCAATATAGAACTCAGGGTCAGTTCGGATAATAGTATGAAGTATGAGATTTATTATGTAAACTAAATGATGGAAGGAGAATCGAATTAAGATTCATTTTGTAGCTGTCGAGAACTCATGCGCTCATTTCTGGCTGTCTGATTACAGCAGAGCATGTATACAGCCATGATGTTCATCTGACATATTATTTTGACACGGACGGATACTTACTTGTATTACTTGGAATTTATCATTATGCTGAACTGTATATGAAGTTTGTGAATGTTGGATATTATCTATGTGAAAACCGCCAATACATGTGGACTCAAACTGAAGGCTTGATCTCTTCATTACGTTACGGGTTTGGTTCCACAGCTGTTTAATGTTTATATTTCTCAGCACGATAACTCTCTCACAAGAAAGATCAATTATTGTAATATGCAAATCAGAACGTCGAAGGGACTTTCTTTATGGTCAGAGCTAACCAACAAAATAACAAACATTAAACAAGTCAAGAGAGTGATCTTAATATTCAACCAACAAAGTTAATTGAAGGAACCTGCACCCGTTACAGAGACATAGATGTGGTTTTAAATTAAAACGAACAAATAGGGTATCTACAACATGGAAAAGGTCAAACCAGTGTATTATTAATCTTCTCTTTTATTATCAGATCAACTAGACCACAATGTCTTTTATATTTGAATATGCGCCCTAATATAACCGACGGACCATGTGTCTGGGTTGGAGGTGCGCATCTTGCCAAACGAGGCAAAATTGTATTTAACATTTTTTGTCCTCTTTATCTCTCTCTAATATTATACGTAAGCAAGTGAAGACTCTCTCTCTCTCTGTGTCTCTCTCTCTCATTTATTCCTTGTTACGTCGATAGTTATTGTTACGGTACCTGATTATTTTTAATCTTCATTGTGTAAGTAATACTTTCATTCATCATTTTCTTTGCCCTTATCATCGTGAAAATTGTACCACATCACGTGTTATCTTATGGTTTTTTTTTTTTTTCATCGTTCTTTTCGAAGTTGCCAGAATTCCTTCCAGTGCACGAATGCTGTAGAAAATCAATAGTTTATGATCTGTGTTCTTAATTCCACGCTTAATATCCTATTAAGTAGGGTTACTTTCTTATTGTCCGTTTATTTGCTCCTTCTCTTCCCCCCCCCCCCCCCTCCCCGTTTCCATGTTCTTTTATTGTTTTTATCTATTTATTATTTTCCCACCCGCTCTCCTCCCGTTTTTGAAACTTGTACACAGTGGTATGTATTTTTGGCACCAAGTTTCTTCGATCGTACAGTAAGGTCTCTGGTTACGTGGTCTCGACTTACGGCAATCCACCGATAAGAACGATCTCTTATAGCCATTAATTTTTTATATCGATTAAATCTCAGTTAATGTTCCAATTACTGCAGCGTGGCGAACTTGTACTACGAGGGGGAATAGCTGACGTACGCCGGTCGGTCACTGACCTCACCTTAGTCGCCTTGTACTACGAGCGGGAATAGCTGACGTACGCCGGTCGTCACTGACCTCACATTAGTCGCCTTGTACTACGAGGTGGAATAGCTGACGTACGCCGGTCGGTCACTGACGTCACATTAGTCGCCTTGTACTACGAGAGGGAATAGCTGACGTACGCCGGTCGGTCACTGACGTCACATTAGTCGCCTTGTACTACGAGAGGGAATAGCTGACGTACGCCGGTCGGTCACTGACCTCACATTAGTCGCCTTGTACTACGAGGTGGAATAGCTGACGTACGCCGGTCGGTCACTGACGTCACATTAGTCGCCTTGTACTGAGGGTGCAGTAGCTCTATTATTTTTTCGTCTCTTTGAAGACTCCGGGAAATTTTTTTCTTTTTTTTTAGCTTGATGATGAGAAATATACCGTTCAACCTCTGAAAGGTTTTAATCAGTATATAAAGGGATCCCATTACACGCCCATAGTGGCATATTGGGAATACAGTGTTAGGCCCATATTTTCTTGACCATCGGCACACCAGGGTTGATGTCAGCATCATGACGGCCGCCTTAACCTTCCCAGAGTTGTCTGGTACCCAATGCACTAGGCTGGGCGATCCTGGAGCCGTTTGCGGTCTTAAAAAATCCCACCTAAACTGGGGATCGAACTAAGACCGCTATGTGAAATAGACACCATACCCTCTGTCCAATAATTGTAAATAGGGCAAATCAAAATTTATTTCTTTATTATTGTTTGATTGGGGGGGGGGGAATTTTTTTTTTTTTTTTTGCACTACTACGTCACACAGGAAAAGTAAGTGCACAAATAATTGAGCAAAAAATAAGACCCATTGTCGAACCACAATTGAGTAGGACTTAATTTCGATGCTGCACGAATTTTACTGTTTGTTCACCTTAAGGCAATTAAGTTAAAGAACGAATCGTCCAAGGTATCTACCTGCGCGCAAGATTACTCTTGGCAGAGATGTAGATAGAAGATTAATGACACTTCTACCTTAAGGGAGATTTCACAAGACATTTCCAGAAGTCACGAACAATGTTACGCTGGGCTGAACAATTGTTAACGCATTATATCTGGTCCGTCGCCTTTTGTGAAGGATTTAAGCAATGGTTTAGCCCGTTCAAGCCCCCAGTTGGTGTAATCGAACGAAATTCCTCTTATAAGTTATAGATCTGTTTAGAGGTAAATATATGTCTAGGCATTTATATATATATTAAATATTCTGGCTCATACGTTTGCTTTCATACATATAAAAAACTGAAGCGACTATGATTTTTTTAGTTTTAAACAACAGGTAACAAATTTAATAATCAATTAGTATTAACAGTTTAAAATAAATAAAATGCTGGTGATTTTATATTGGAATCAAATCTTCTCTTCACTGAGATTTAGGGTGAGGATATATCAAAAGTCCGTTTTGCTGGTGCCTTCTTACAAGCACTTAACTTTTATAAGGGAGTCCTGCAGCTGTGGTTCATCAATTCTGTGATGACAAAAGCCTTCTCCACACTCTCTTCCATTGTAGGCGGTTAGGGTGGATGCTTTTCTCTCACACTAGCGGCGTTAGTACCACAAATCGTCTGATGGTTTGTAACTACAAACTTTAGACAAATAAAAAGAAACAAATGCCTGCTAAGTACATTTGTTCGCCGCAAACTAATGGGCCCATTGTTATGCGCTCCACCCACCAATGTTAACCTCTCAGAAGAATTAAATTCCCGAGCACACAGTGTAACTCTGGGAATATGATGAAAATTCACCAATATCCTTCTGGGTGTTAACTAATAAATCGCGTCTAGAGTGCGTGAATAATGATTTGCCTAAATTACAATTAACAAGTTACATAAATCTCACAAAATGATATGCTACACTTGAGGCACAAATGATGTAGTCATCACTCATCACTACTCCCGTCGGAGTTTGGGGGTCGCTCTGCTGTCGGGTTTCCCGCACGACTAGTCAGAAACAATCACCAGCTCTTGCAGTAGTGATTCATACATACACTATTTTCATATGTTGCGGTTGCCAGCCTTGTATATAACCACTTAGCAAGAAACCTGAAGAATTTACATTAGTAAATAAATTGTTTACACTTACCCCGAAATTTTGGGAATACACAATCTCCTTGTATAGATTTAGTCTGGACACAGCTCTGTATTAGATGCTTCGAAATCACTTTGGTCTGGAAATTAGAGGTAATTCCTCTGACGGCGGGTGTTCTGTGAAATCCTGGCCTGGGAAAACTTTTGTTTAATTCCTCTATGACTTGGTCTGGGAAATTAGAGTTAATTCCTCTGACGGCGGATGTTCTGTGAAATCTTCTGGGCTGGGAAAACTTTTGTTTAATTCCTCTATGACTTGTGATCTTCTTCTTCTTCGTTCGCCCTGAAAAGGACGGTGGTTGCGTTGTGTCTGTTTACAACGTAGCTGTGATATCTGCACCTTTCGGTCGACACATCCGACTTCTGCACGGCATTTTTTAGGACCGGGTTTGCCTTCCCATTGACTTGTGATAAAATTCCTAGTATTCCAGTCTTGTTAATTAAAGTCCTGGCCCTTTTAAGTTTCCAGTCTTGTATTGAAAATGGGACCCCAAGATGCAGCAATAGTGAATGCAGTCAGCGACCCATAGCTTGACTGCTTGCATCAGGATCAGTGAACCAGAGCTGATCAAGACCATACTCCACCTCCACGTGGTGGTCCTGGAAACAGTCTGCAGCAGTGCAGTCTGGCTGAGCGAGTACGGATCGAAATGGGAAGGCAAACCCGGTCCCTAAAAATGCCGTGCAGAAGTCGGATGTGTCGTCCGAAAGGTGCAGATATCACAGCTTAGGCGCAAACAGACACAACGCAACCACCGTCCTTTTCAGGGCGAACGAGGAAGAAGAAGTATTGAAAATGCGGGTTTACTTGTGAATTCCAAAGTTGCTCATACTCGATCTGTTACTTATAGTTGTGGAATTTCTAAGTCCAGTGTCTCCGTTTTCTTTCTGGCTTTTAGGAGTAGCTGTTATGGCTTGTGCGCTCCGTCTCTCTGTGTGATCTGTGTCTGTGTTTTCATCACACTATATTCTCAGTTCTGAGGCCATGTCCCCAGAAGAGACCCCGATGCCATCACAAGAACAGCTATGCTATAGACCCCTGAAGGAAAACGAAAGAGAGGCCGACCAAAAACAACTTGGCGGAGGACTGTGGAGGCTGAGATGCCAAGAATGAACCAGAGTTGGGGCACTGTACGAAGGATGGCCGCCGACCGAGCAAAGTGGAATCAATTTGTTTTTGCCCTACAAGACGCCACCAGGCGTAATGGCCACTGACTGCTTTGACGGTCGGAGGCTAAGGATCAAAGAAGAAGAAGAAGATATTCGCAGTTCTAAGTGCAAATCACAGATTGCACTTCCGACTAGTGTGCCAATAAAATGCATCGTATATTTCGGCTCTTCAAAATGAACCAATCCAATCCAATCTCGTTCAGCACTATGTGGGTAGGGGCGTTTTCAAATTCGAAAAATACCCTCACGTGTTTCACAATATTAAATTTAATATCCACGCGTGACCTCTTACAGTGATGTCAAATCGTTGCACCAGAATTCCGCCGGCATCTTGTGCACAACTCATAAACACCATCTGTGAATTAATTTTATGTCCAGGTGCTACCTATCGCCAATATTGTCTCTCCGGACAGATTATCGTGATAATCACACACAGTGATGGTCCCGTGAAACGATAAACGCATCTACCACCTATGTAATCTGCCCACTTTCAGGCGGCTATCTCAGACAGACAATACTGGCTTCTATAGATGTTGATCGGACGAGACCGTCTTTTCATGATAAGAATCTCGCTCGCTGACCGGTGATACTGACTGGGTATTGTTACGATAATACCCCAGTTCACCTGGCGGAACGTAAATACGTCTGAGGAGTGGTAAACAAGATAAAGACAGTCCCATAGCAATACTTCCGGAGGGGAGTGGAGTGTTAGAGACTTTCCCCGACTAGATTCAGCATACAGAGTAAAATAATAGTGCATAAAATATGCCACATAATAATGACAGGGAAGAGAAAAATAAGAAAATATCACTCTCACGGGAATGTAATGCAATCCTGTCGGAGTGGACTTGAGATCGCACAACCGTATCGTAACACTTACAACGGGTAAGACGTTAGAAGACCTCAGCCAGGAGTCAATCCACAGCGCGGAGAATATTCGAGTTGATCTGCCGGATGATGATCTCACACACTTCTTGGACGGGAAAAGAGATGCAATCAAGATTCCACCTGCCTGTGTAAAAGGGCTTTGGGAACAGCTGGACGAAGCCTTGTCAAAAGAATTGGATAGCAACCTGAAGCAGATAACCTTTGAGACAAAACTGGAAATCTTCGGCGACATAATATATCTTCACTGTCGCAAAGTGTTTGGAGTTAGGGAGGCAATGGAATGTAACCCACCACAGAAAAGTAGAAGACAAATCAGAATAGAAGAGATCAGGAAACAGAAGAAGCATGCCCGAAAACAGTTCAAGAATGCAGTGGACACAGAGAAGGACGGATTACGACAGGTTTGGGAGCACCTGAAAGGCCAACATAATGCTCTTTGTAGAGCAGAAAGGTTGTGCAGGAAAAGAAGGAAAACACGGAGGGGTATGGAGAGATTCTTTAGGGAGCCCTTCAAGTTTGCCTAAGAACTACTTGAACAGCCACGGTCGGGAACACTAAACATCGGGAAAAAAAAAGATCTGGAAAAACACCTTAGAATGACCTATTCAGATGATCACAAAGATGAGCCGCTCAGCAGCATGGAAGGCCTTATATGGCATAGTAAGCCAGGAGCTGAATTCAACGCCAAGCCCCCAACAACGCAAGAAATAGAAAGCATTGTCCAGAAAGCACGGTGTAAGTCAGCTACAGGTCCTAATGGTGTCCCATATGTTGTGTATAAGAGATGTCCTGAAGTTTTGAAACGACTGCTCCGTTTGCTGAAAAATGCTTGGAAAACCCAGCTTGTAAGCAAAGAATTGAGAAAGACGAAGGAACAAAATTCCACAGACATCAGTCAGTTCTGGCCAATTTCACTACTTAATGTGGAAGCGAAGATATTCTTCTCAATGATGGCTAAAAGGCTCCCCACATACCTTCTGGAGAATGGATACATTGATACTACCATCCAGAAAAGAGGTATCCCAGGTACGCCAGTGTGTTTAGAGCCTGCACGATAATCTGGGAAGCAATTCAAAAGGCAAAGTCTGACAGAACAAATCTCCATGTAATCTTGTTGGATCTAGCTAATGCGTATGGATCAGTTCCACACCAGATGTTGTGGCAGGCCCTGGAAATGTACCGTGTTCCACAAGAAATTGCAGCAATGCTGAAGCTGTATTTCTCAGGGTTCTCTGTCAGATTTTCAACCAGAGAGTACACAACGATATATGGCGCTCTCTCTTCCAAACCTCTACACCTCGCGGTAGAAGGGGAACGACTAAGTATGTAAGTAAGAGTACACAACGAAGTGGATTAACCTACAAGTTGGAATTGCGATGGTATGTACAATCTCTCCGATACTATTCGTGTTGGCTATGCAGGTAATTCTCAAAGCAGCTGAATGGTTTTCAACAGATCCGAAGCTCAATGGAAGGTGTCACATGCCACCGCTTAAAGCATTCATGGATGACACAACAATTCTGATATCAGATGAACACCAGGCCCTAAGAATGTTAGCACGTCTGGATGAACTAGACAGCTGGTGCAGAATGAGCTTCAAACCTAAGAAGTCGAGAAGCCTATCAGGCAGGAAAGGGACGATATCTGAGGTTCACATTCATGGTTTCAAACCAAAGAATCCCTACTGTCATTGAGGAACTTGTGGAAAGTATTGGCAGGGTGTATGATGCTTCATTAAAAGACTCGAAGGCAGTTCAACAGACAATATAAATGGCAGACAGAGGACTACAGATCATAGACCAAAGCAGATTTCTAGGAAAGTTCAAACTGTGGTGCCTTCAGTTCATGTTAATACATAAATTGCCATGGCCACTGCTTATATAAGAAATAAGCACCAGTACAGTGGAAGCTATACAGCAAAAGGTCAAAAACTTCATGAGGAAATGGCTAGGAGTACCACTAGGTTTGTCAGACGTAGCACTGTACTGCAAGAAGGTAAAGCTTATGCTTCCCTTCAAGTCAGTTGTTGAAGAATACAAAGTAGGAAAGGCAAGGCTCGCAATGATGCTGTGCGAGTCCGCAGATGACGCAGTTAAGTCCATTGAGCCCACTCTGAAAACTGGAAGGAAGTGGAAAGTGGGTGAAGCTGTTGGTGTTGCCCAAGAGTCGCTCAAGCTGAGGGAGATAATCGGACACACACCGACGAATAGACGGGGATTTGGCCATGATGACATCCGCTAGTGGTCCAAGGCATCAAACAGGGAACGCAAAGATATGGTAATGCAGGATATACAAGGAACTGAGAATGACTAGAGGATGCTAAAAGCGGTGCAGCAGGCCCAATAAGGCCAATGAACCACATGGGAAGGATCACTGCAAAGGTTCTTGAATGGAATGATATATGGCATTTGGCACCTCTTAGACTCAGCTTCATTATCAGATCAATGTATGATCTCCTGCCATCGTCCGCAAACCTTGTGAGTTGGGGAAAATCTGATGATGCTCAGTGCCCCCTGTGCCATGAGAGGCAGACACTTGAACATGTACTCTCAGCTTGCAAGGTGTCGTTATGGCAAGGGCGATACACATGGCGCTACAACAAAGTACTAAATGAGCTGGCTGCTACTGTAGACCTGGCATGGGTGAAGGCGAATAGCAAAGTCAGACCGAGCACTGAAATTACATACTTTCTGAGAGCAGGAAAGTCAGCACATCCCAAACCAAGTAAATTAAGTAGCAGTTTACCGTCTGTCGTGACTGTGCAAATGACTGGGAGATGGCAGTAGACCTACCTGGGCTAGGGGCATATCCAGAGAGTATCAGATGATCTCGAAGACGGCAAGATATAGTGCTGCATTCCTCATCATTGCACCAGATTATAATTGAGCTGGCCGCGCCATTTGAATCCAGACTGGACGAGCAACACTCGCTCAAAGTGGCCAAGTATAATGATCTGGCCGCGGACTTGAGACGCGTTGGGTTCACTGCAAGGGTCATGGCTGTTGAGGTGGGTGCAAGAGGTCTCGCGGCTGCCTCAGTGTATGATCTACTGAAACTGTTGAAATTGAGGGGACAGTCAAGAACAAGGGCACTAAGAGGCTCAGCGAAACTGCGGAAAAAGCATCGTGCTGGCTGTGGAACAACCGCAACGGGCTATGGAACTCGAGACAGTAATGTATTTTCAACACAGGTTTACTTTCACAATTGCCTCCAGCTGGCAGAAAATAAGAGTGAATTCGAAAGCAGCAACCAAGGTGAAGTGGGTTCAAATCTCTGCACAAGACAACACGAGGCTGACACTTGGGAGTCATGACCTAAGTGGGCCCCCCTCTTCCCCCCACCCCCATATTAGAGTGTAAAGGAGATTAAGGGGCCGAAACACTTGATCGACGGGGGGGGGCACCTTCTGATGATCAGATTGCTTCCTGTTGTATCGCTCTGTATAGAGTTTCCTATCACTATATGTCTTAATTATAACCCATCAAAGGTTAAAAATAAAATCTTCACATTTTCCTTTCGACTAGTCAGAGAATTTTGCGATCCTTTGTTATTTGTTTGTGTATATTTCTAGGCTGTTTTGGTAGTAATATATATCCACAATTTTTATTAACTGTCTTAGTTAGATAATAGACAACGTTTGATTTCTTGAGTTCCTATGATAGAATATTTGTCATGTAGTCACACCGCGTACCATAGCTTCAAAGATACCCAAATTACGAGCAACAAAGAAAGCGCATATGGCCGTCCCTAAGGGTCTTTTATATTTGGACATGCGCCCTAATATAACCGACTAGGTGTAACGGGACGCGCTTCGCCAAAACGAGGCAAAACTTTATTTTTTTTTTTTAAATATGGCCGTTACCAGTATCATTCCTGGGAAATACACAATGAAGATATAAATAGCCTCAAGCTGACCACTGCTTTCTTTGAAAATATTCAAGTAGGCATCTTTTTTTTGTATTAATGATGAAAATATATCCCGTTCAACCTCTGATGGGTTATAATTGGGATATATATTGTTTTCAATTTCAAATAAAATGAACAACTGCCGATATGGGAAAGTGGCAGCACACTTGTCAGATCATTGTAAATAGGGCAAATCACTGTTAATACGCTTTTTTTCCAATTATCAATTACTTAATAAATGTTATACTGTCTTAAATGAGGAGAGGTTTTATTTGATGTTTAAATGTTCACCCCTGTTACTAATATGGTCACTCTACACTACTGTTACTAACGAGGGTTTCATTTTCTTTAAATCTGTAAAACCACCAAATGATACAACTGCGGTGGAATTACAATTAATATTGTTAATCATGAAGATCACTGTTACTAATACGTCTTATTACTAATGAGGATTAGTGCTACTACATACCACTGCTACACACGAGATACCGTTAGTGAATTCAACCTGTTTGTTGACATAGATTTCGCCACCCAGGCTATTTATGGTCATGCATTACTACCGTCGTGCTTACTGTTTTCCTACCGTGTTAAATGTTGTAGTGAGTGTGCGTGGGTACAATCACACGCCACAGATACGCACGTACGAGTCGTGGAACTACAGGTGACATTTAACATTGTTTATTGTCACAATACGTTAATATGAAATACACATAGTCAAACATAACTCACAACAAGGAAGTACTATAGTCACATCTCCACTTCTCAGAATCATTAGCGCTATACAATATCAATACTGGATCCTCTCAGCAACGGTCATCATCCCCGTGCTTATATAATAAACCTGCCTCATCAAAGACGCTCTCAACATTGGCGCTCTAATATAAATATGGATCCTCTAGCAAACGGTCATCCTCGCCGTGCTGACAACATGAATAATAATGGCCTCCTTAAATCTGCGCTATAATATTCTCATGGATCCTTTTAGCAACGGTCATCCTCGCCGTGCTAATAACATAAATAATAATGGCCTCCTCAAAATATGGATCCTTTTATCTCTTCAAAAATACTCACAAACATAATTCTTCAATAAACTCAGGAATTACTGGCCTACACAAATAATGGCCTCTATAACTTTTGCACTGCGCAGGCATACTCAAAACACACACTGTAGGGCCGACCTCTCCAGTCGGTGCCCCAAAACAGACTCCTCTTAGTTCACACACTAGTCCCGCCAAAAAACAGACACGAGACTCGGCTGTTTAAAAAACACAACTCAGTCTCAATACTTGCATGGGCTAGTCACACGAGCTTACTCACAGCTCAAGACAGTTCAGAAAAAACACATCTCCGCAATTTGAACTGACCAGTGTTCGCCACGCTT
This sequence comes from Oreohelix idahoensis, assembly GCA_024509875.1. Classification (NCBI taxonomy): domain Eukaryota; kingdom Metazoa; phylum Mollusca; class Gastropoda; order Stylommatophora; family Oreohelicidae; genus Oreohelix; species Oreohelix idahoensis. The sequence continues at coordinate 325,891 of JAMPIV010014043.1, read as the reverse complement.
ACCGACTTGGAAACTTCTCGATCACACGAGGGAATTCCCCTAATACCATTTTAACTTAACATCAGCTTAACCAAGCAACGAAACCCGCAATCGAATCTATTCGCTTAACATTTTCAAGATCACTTCCTCTTGCTAATATTTACTCTGTATCAGTTGCCACACTGCCCGGGAAAAAAATGATTTATCATTTTTTTTTGTTGAAAATTTAAGTCCCAAAAATTTAGAGATAAATGAAATTATATTATATGGCTACCAAAAAATGTACCTATCCAAAAAATGTACCTATCAAAAAATGTACCTATTAAAATAGTACATCTATGAACAATTTCAGCAATAAATGTAAAATTACAACTAAAACATCAAACATAATCAATCAAATATCCCAATGAATGTTACCGATGTAAATTACAACAAAAGCATCAATCATAATACAAGCATACCAAAATTAATCTTAATAGAACACCAAGCTAAGTACATTTAGTACAAGCAACAAGCAATAGAAAGTGAAAGAACAAGATCAAGCAACAGAAGAATGATCTGTAGTAAAGGAAAGTAAGAAATCGGAAAATGAGAAACAATCAACAATACCACATAATAATCAATAAGTAAACAATTTCATGTAAAATAAATAAAAATTTACCAAAATACTAGTTACATTATATTAAGTTATATAATTAACTCAAGAATACAACGAATGAAAGTATAAGTATTGAAAGAAGAAGAAGTATACAAATAGAATGAAGAGAAACGAAGATGTGATACGGAAATATAAACAAGATATGAACACATATCGGAAAGACAACAAAAGATAGAATGAAATGAAGGATAGTCAACAAAGACGAATGGAAAGCAAAGGTATGAACGCAGAGAAAATCAATAACAATACATACTAATAAATGTTTAGATTAGACAACATATTTCAAAATTAAATACAAACATGATTACAAGGCACAAAACAAAATGTCAAAGTATATCCATACTAACACCACAAAAAGAATAATTCATAACTAAACAAAGCCTAATAAGTAATTTAACTAAGTTACAAAAGTTATACTTAACTGAAAATAAATTATAAACCTTACACAAACAAATAATAGCATTTGCGATAACTAAGTTTTGACCTAACGCACAATCAACCGCTAAATAATAAAAATACATCATAATATCAAATAAGACAAGTTTCCAAAGAAGTAATATCCCTTTCAATCATAGGGCACACAAAAATAAATTACAATGCAAAAAAAAACAATTTTTTCCAAAATTACCATAAAAAAATATTTTAGAACGATAAGTTATCAAAAAAAAATAAAATTATTATTTAAGTAATTCTAAGTCATAACTAATAAACTAACAATGAAATTAACTTTTAACAAAATGAGAGAAGCATAAAATATCTTATCTCTAGACAAACACTTAAATCAAAACATGTAAGTTTTTCTTTTTTCTCAAAAAATACATCACCAAAAAACACCTAAGAAAAATACGATGTCATCTGTATATCAACTTTCCAACATACAAACATAACATAATGTTACAACAAAAAATATATATACAGCAATCAAATAATGCATACTGATGAATATCATAATGTTTTAAAGAAATTACCAATATTTTAATACAACATCATATGATATATTATTCACAGAATACAATAACATGTACTATTCTAAAAAATAAATCAGCTGTAAAAAAAAATATTCCCGTCAATCTGTCGATAATTCCTGATCCTCCAAAAAGTGACTCGTCAGATGTATAGCGAGACGCTCATAGGTTCCGCTTGATAGATAATCCACATTCTTCACGAATAATGTCAACAAGGGCGCCGACTCATCACAACGTCGCACGCTACGAGACAATACAAATGAAAATTTCTATTAATCATCTGTTAGATTTAATAAGGAAAAACGGAAAATCAACTTTCACGTTTACCTATCCCTTGTGGTGGAGTAGAGTCTTGGCCCCTTTTCACACATCTCAGCAAGTCCTCCTTAAACGTGTAAACATCACAGAAGGCTTAGAGACCACTTGACCGTAACGAAAGTTCATCCCTGTTGTAGGCTGAAAAAAATTACTACATTCACAAGAACGAGATGACCTTTCGACACCACTAGTGTGACAATCAATAGTATTATTACTTTGCTTGTTAATAACTCTGCTCTCTTGTGGAGTACAGCTAACCTGGTTACGATTTCTATACTTGCTGTTAAGAACATTGTTATTTGTTCTATTGACACAGTTGTACTGTTTTACATCCCAGTTAGCATAACTACGATTAGCATTTTCTCTTGGATAAAAATATCTACTAGATAGAACTGGCTTTTTATCAAAAAGTTTATTACCAGATTGACAAACTTTCACATAATTATTTCCACTATAATTTCCAACACTCTCAGAATCACGATTTTGAGATCTGTCAAATTGTTTCTTGATTTTAGGAGAAGAAACGTTACTATATGAAGAACTCCCTTGGTACATTCTAACCTCAGAGTTATATCTCCTATCAAAAGTGTTTTTATCTTTGCTTAAGGCAATGTGTTTAAGAAATGAGTCACACTGACTTGACTGGGTATGACTAGAAGGTTTGACAATCTCTTTATTGTTTTTCACCAAATATGTTTCCTTCCTGGAACAAGGAGTGTTATTTTTCTTCCCTGTTATCAAGCCATCAGAGTTCTCACTTAATACCTTGTTTGTTTTTAACACCCTGACTTGATATCTATTCTTGTTTCTTTCACTATCTACAGGACTATCTAATACTGTAGATTTTCCTTTGCTAGCTTGCCGCCAGGAACCAATACCGTTAGAATCATCGGCATTGCGTTGAAAGTTATATTTCCCACGAAAAGATTTGCTTCCACTATTCTTGACTTTAGAATCCGCAAAAAGTGTATAGGACTGACTTTTTGCTTTATGTCTTTCACTGTGAACATTGACAGAAGACCACATTTTTTTCTTCAAGAGAATGTCGAGTAGACCATCTATTCTCGTTCTGGCTTCTGAAATTTGAATATCTTTAAGTGCAATCTCTGCACTTAATTTCTTGCTTAAGCTCTCAGCTCTTAAAACTTTACAGCTTTCCTCTGCTAGTAAACTTTTAATCTTAGTGACCTTCTCTTTCTCAGCCATCAACTGTACTAATCTATCTTTATCATCCTTTTCTTTTTTCCCTCTTAACTGAGTCAACTCCAGCTATAGTGATTGAATCTTAATATCATCACTGCTCTTATAAAGCTCATGAATCTTTTTCTCTTCATGTTCGCCACCGAGATTTGCAATATCATCTAATAAATCAAGGAGCGTTTCTGTATACGTCCTATTATGTTCATCAGTCTCAAGTTTCAATTTCTCATAACTCTGCTTATTTTGTTGGGCCTCCTGTGTAATATTTTCCACCTCAATTTGCTTCTCTTTCAGCTGAACTTCCAATTGCTTTATGTTCAACAATGCTGAATCCAAACTTGCTTGAACACTAGCAAGTTCTGAGTTTGATTTGCCTAAATTATCTGTAAGTTTAGAGACTTTTTCATGTAACTTACTTACTTCAGCAGTACATTCTATGAAACTTTCCCTTTGCTCTAGGGTACTCTGTTTTATGTCCAGTTGCTTCTTCTCTTCCAGCTCCCTTTTCCGATACCTCTCGTCACTTTCATAAATTTGCTTTTCACATATCAATATTGTTATTTCAGATTCAGTCAGCTCACGGTCTCCATATCCTAATATTTCACGGTATTTGTCATACTTCCACATTTTATAAGAGTTTCAACTGACTCAATCAATTACTGTACACCAATTCCTGTTATAGTACCTATATATAGCATACATTACCTATGCATCAACATATTGTATAATCACTCGATATAATTATCGAAACCAAACGACACTTATCAACAGGAAATAGCGATGGATAGTATAGGCAGACTTGTTGACATGCAGAAAAGTGGCACAATCTACACAGAACAAAAGCACTTATCTTAAAATATTTTCGTCCTTTCCGCCAACACACTAGATATCCCAAAGTTCTGCAGATAAAAACGTTCCACCGCAGAAAGGTACACGAACTAGACTTTCTTCTCTTCAGGTTCTTGCCAAAGTGTAGAATGCGCTCAACACAGCATCAGCACACAGGAAACACAGCACAGCATCCTCTGCAACTCTTGACTTGGGATAATCTGCAAACGACTCTTCAAAACACTTCACATTTAGTTAAACTTGACTGTTTACTATTATATTCTGCCGTGTTGGACACAGTTAACAAACTAGGTCGAGGATTATGAAGCAAGGTCAGGAGACTCACACAAGCCACGCACACACAGAGCTCCCTTATCACGCGAATTCCGTGGGTTTCATTCCGTTAAATAAACTGGCCCACCATGAATGTTAATACGCTTTTTTTCCAATTATCAATTACTTAATAAATGTTATACTGTCTTAAATGAGGAGAGGTTTTATTTGATGTTTAAATGTTCACCCCTGTTACTAATATGGTCACTCTACACTACTGTTACTAACGAGGGTTTCATTTTCTTTAAATCTGTAAAACCACCAAATGATACAACTGCGGTGGAATTACAATTAATATTGTTAATCATGAAGATCACTGTTACTAATACGTCTTGTTACTAATGAGGATTAGTGCTACTACATACCACTGCTACACACGAGATACCGTTAGTGAATTCAACCTGTTTGTTGACATAGATTTCGCCACCCAGGCTATTTATGGTCATGCTTTACTACCGTCGTGCTTACTGTTTTCCTACCGTGTTAAATGTTGTACAATCACACGCCACAGATACGCACGTACGAGTCGTGGAACTACAGGTGACATTTAATATTGTTTATTGTCACAATACGTTAATATGAAATACACATAGTCAAACATAACTCACAACAAGGAAGTACTATAGTCACATCTCCACTTCTCAGAATCATTAGCGCTATACAATATCAATACTGGATCCTCTCAGCAACGGTCATCATCACCGTGCTTATATAACAAATCTGCCTCATCAAAGACGCTCTCAACATTGGCGCTCTAATATAAATATGGATCCTCTAGCAAACGGTCATCCTCGCCGTGCTGACAACATGAATAATAATGGCCTCCTTAAATCTGCGCTATAATATTCTCATGGATCCTTTTAGCAACGGTCATCCTCGCCGTGCTAATAACATAAATAATAATGGCCTCCTCAAAATATGGATCCTTTTATCTCTTCAAAAATACTCACAAACATAATTCTTCAATAAACTCAGGAATTACTGGCCTACACAAATAATGGCCTCTATAACTTTTGCACTGCGCAGGCATACTCAAAACACACACTGTAGGGCCGACCTCTCCAGTCGGTGCCCAAAAACAGACTCCTCTTAGTTCACACACTAGTCCCGCCAAAAAACAGACACGAGACTCGGCTGTTTAAAAAAACACAACTCAGTCTCAATACTTGCATGGGCTAGTCACACGAGCTTACTCACAGCTCAAGACAGTTCAGAGAAAACACATCTCCGCAATTTGAACTGACCAGTGTTCGCCACGCTTACCGACTTGGAAACTTCTCGATCACACGAGGGAATTCCCCTAATACCATTTTAACTTAACATCAGCTTAACCAAGCAACGTAACCCGCAATCGAATCTATTCGCTTAACATTTTCAAGATCACTTCCCCTTGCTAATATTTACTCTGTATCAATCACAATTACCAATTATGCTTGAATGTTAAAAGAAAAACAAACCCAACAAAGAAAAACGAGATAAAACCGAACAAAATCAAGCAGAAACTCAAACAAGAATAATATTAAGGGGGTAAAGGCCATGTGGTTCCAGTTATATAGCTGACTTTAACATGATATTTAATTGTCTTTCAACCGTCAAAAGTCATATGGATGGTAAGAACAACATCAGACCTTCACATTCCCAATTAATGTATATTAACCCTTCTTCGTGTTAAATATTGTTTAACTATATGTTACGGCTTAGATGTGACGAATACAAATATGACAGTCGATCTTGTAGAGTACATCGTGCTATGTAACGCAAATGATAATGGGCAGTCATTCAGGACACATCGAATAGGTACAACATGAGCCGACAAGTGGCAGGTCCACAGCAAACATGGCAAAAAAGTTTATTCTCATAAAAACTGGATCCATCAAGTAATAATATATGGAAGAATGTATCAACAATGTAGTTCTTCATAGTCAGTCTTCTGTCCATAAATCTCAATCATAGGCATCTTATAATAAGTGGCAATGAAATACAAGACAATCCTCTCCTCTCCTTAATTCTGGCTGTTGTGTCTATATGTTCGTGTAGACCACGAGGACCCATGCAATACGGCAGAGATATTCATGACAAAATCTTAGATGCATTATTCGAAAAATATACTCCCTGGATATGGCAATAACTTCTGGGTAAGTTAATGTACCATTCTGCATAATATCAAGTAAGTGGCGGCCTCCAAAATAACAATACCACTGAACATCAGAATACAAGTCTCCACAATCTTAGGGAGCTTGGAATAAAGTACTTCTATTCCGGACAACTGAAAAATACGAAAGGCCGAGACTGCTGACCGTTAGAATGCAAAAGCGCGTGATATATTACGTCATTAGTGACCGGTGACGTAGCAAGTTATGCGGAATTCAATATAAGTGAAAAATCGTACACAAAAACTGATTTTACTACAGACAGCTATTTCCTCTCAAATCAATGGATATATGCCTACATGTAGCAACATATTATAACATATTAATTTTATCCTTAACATTTCATACTTTCCTCCATGAAAAAAAAAATTCATTGGTTTTTTTTTCTTCAACATTTCCTGATCGGAGATAGCGGCCAAAATTAATTACACATAGAGCATTACAAGGCCACATCAAATAGAAATATCCTAGTCACAGTCAGTCTGCATCTTATGTACAAATATTAAAGTAATAATGCAAGACAGATTGTCGTAAGTCAAGTGAAGTCATCAGGCAAGGAGACAAAGAAAACATATGTACAATCAATGCATGTTCAATAAAAAGGAACAAGAAGGAAAGAAAATATATAGAAAGCATGCATAAAATCATAGAAGATACAAGAAAATATGTGATACTCAGAACAGAAGCAAAGAACAAGGTGCTAGCAGCAAAACAGAAGTCCATATATTGACACTCATATTGATAAAGTGCATGATACATACTTAGTCCTTCCCCTTCTACCGTGAGGTGTAGAGGTTTGGAAGAGAGAGCGAGAGAGTATCCTATCGGCTGTCTTCCTCCTGGCCTGGTTCCATTCTAGTCCTCCGTCTTTCAAAGATTGTCTAATATTGTCCTCGCAGCGGACTCTGGGTCGTCCTGGGGGTGTGGATCCCTGGCTCTTTGATTCCCATGCTTGTCGTGGTAGCCGATCTTTTCCCATTCTGCAGACATGGCCAAACCATCTTAGTTGGGACTGTTCTATTTGGGTCTGCAGGGGGTGGGATTTTAGGCCTTGATGTATCGTCTGGTTGCGGACCATATCTCTTCTTGTTACTTCAACCACCTTCCTCAGATACCTCATTTCTGAGGTTTGGATCTGGCTTTTGTGGGTTGTAGTCATTGCCCTCGACTCGCATCCATATATCAAGACTGTGTCATAAGTGGAGCGGTATACAGCCATCTTCGTTTTCTTACCAACCTGTCTCTTGCTGATGAATCCTCGATTTATAGCCTGAAAAAGTCTCCCAGCTGCTGCTTTTCGAGTGGCCAACTCTTCTTTAATGCCTCCCTTTCGGTCTATAATAGCTCCGAGGTATTTAAAGTGGTCGACCTGCTCCAGGACTTGTTCTCCCAGCGTAATCTGATGTCTTCTTTCCTCTCGTGATATCACCGTGGATTTTGTTTTAGAGCTGCTTATGTCCATCCCTCTCTTCTCCAGCTCTTCCTTCCAGACTTGCAGGTTGGATTTGAGATGTGCCTCTGATTTAGCAATCAGGGTAACATCATCAGCAAATGCCAGCTCTGAAATACAGACCTGTCTCATCTTCCAGTACCCCACTGAATACTTTCTTGTTTTCTCCTTACATGCCATGATGACATCGTCCATGAGGAGTATGAAAATAAAAGGTGACAGGATATCACCTTGTCTTACACCAGTGGTGTTCCTGAACTCTTCTGACTTATGGTTTGTTGTCTTCACATAATTTCTGCAAGACTTGTAGAAGCTCTGTATAGCATGAGTCAGAGGTGCTGGAATGTTCTTCCTTGCCAAACAGTCCCAAAGTTTTCTCCAGGCGACCCTGTCAAACGCCTTTTCCAGATCTATGAAACAAAGATGGATCTCGCTCTTATACTTAAGGGCCTTTTCACTCAGCTGTCTGAGTGTGAAGATTAGGTCTTGAGTACTTCGGTTTGCTCGGAATCCGCACTGGACCTCATCCAATTGTGGCTCATCTAGGCATCGGAGTCTCTGCTCTAGGATTCTAGAGTAGATTTTACCAGGGACACTAAGAAGGGATATGCCTCTATGGTTTCCACATTGTGGATTGTCACCCTTTTTGAAAATTGGTGTTATGATGTGTCGTGGAATATTCTAATCCACATATATAAATTAAAAGGTAAATGTAAAGCCTAACAAATAAATTTAATAAAAGAAAAGAGAAATGGTAAAAGAAACAGTGCTGTCACAATGACTGTACGCAAAATCCCCCTCGTTTTCTACTTAGTCTGCAAATTGTAAAGCTTTCACGTTGATAGTAAAAGCCTACTGTATTATTACCCGCTTTCTTCAATGAAACGTGTACTGTATTTCTTGGAACAACCTTGAGATACGCAAACTGATCAATGACCTAAATTTAATATCTCATTCATTCCATTTTATACACGGCGTAACTAAAAGACAGATAAAGCAGGAGAGAGAGAGGGGCGAATGAAGGCAGGAAGCATGCAATACTAAACACGCGTCGCGCGATACACAATTGCTGCCATCACGCGTGTAAGGCCACAAGCACTGGCTTTTTTTCAAATCGTCAGTGATAAATACACTACCCATCCGAGAGTTAGGTTTTAAAATCCTGAAAAACGCTTATTGGAAATATGACATTATACTGGTTTACGTTTGAAAACATTACAGTACCCAGACAGCACATCTTCGAAACAGGAGGTAGAAGAAATTGCATATTTTGAACGCAGCCACTTAGCTCCATTAAATTTGTATATTTGGGTTCCTTAGGACTTGCTGACAAATAATATGTAAAACGTTACGCAAATAGTCTAGGAATTACCAAATTATAGCCAAAATAAAATAGTGAGGGTGTCAGACAGCACCAAAATCAGAATCGCTCAGTGGCAGAATTTTAGGCCACCATTGTACGGGAAATGAGTCTCTATGTAAACTCCTATTTGATTGGAGCGCAACAAATGTAAGACTAAACACGATTGGTTGGGCTATAAATACTATCTTGTGTTGTCAGGGGAAACGTGAAAAAGGAGTACTTTTTTTGAAAAGATGTGTAGACATGGTTTCATTGGGTAGAGCTGCGAATATACTCGATTCAGAGCGTCTGTTCATTGCCACATCTTGTAATAAACCTACTAAGAAGCAGTGCGTTGAGCACCAGTGTATATTTTTTTATAAAATAAAGCCTGGGACATCGGCAGATCGGAGTTGTGCTATATTCATTGCCAGTCAACGAAACTGTTTATTATTCTATGAATTGTGGTAAGCTTGAAATATTCAATATCTTTTAATGAAAATTGAATGTAAATTGTTAATTTATGCCTGTATATATGTGTAGTTCAGTAGCGAACATGATGTAAAGCCTATAATGCTCCAGCCTGAACAGAAGGTGTCGGAGGAAAGTAAAACTGCATGGAATGGCCAAACAGTACACTGACACCTAGATTATTGATTAGACAGAAATAATGCTGGAATTGCAGAGGCGTAGTAACCATTAGGGAGGGAAATACTGGTATAAAGTATTTCAGATGAAGCTGACAGTTGGCCTAACGCTCTGAACTCAATGTTTGTGATGTATTGTGCTCAGTGTAGAAAGAGAGTATAAATTAGTTATGACGTAGAAGGTACATCCTTCTTGTTTCAGGGACCGTGGTCTTAAAGTTATTGAGCAGCACCTGGTCAGAGCTTTGCTGAAGCCAGAGGTGGACAGCATACTCCTTGGTCCATATAGCAACCAGTGGAGTGGCTCCAGAACTCATTAAAGTAATCGAGCAGAGGAGGCCTTTACTGCAGTCATCACGAAAGATAAGAGAGTGTGGCCATGGAGCTCAACATTATGTACCCCCATCTTAAAATGACATTGTAAAAATAACATTAAGAGGGGAATTTAATTGTTTTAATACCAGGAACTGAGAACATCTCCAATACTAGTTCCAATAGAAACAAACTATTGAAGTCATGATGACAAATACCAACAGAGCTTGAACAAAACAAAACCAGTATTACCTCATATTACTACTACACAACTGACACACATAGGATACTATTAATAATATATGTCACTACAAGATTCATATTGATAAATTCTGTACATATAACTTGTAATTAAAATTGATTGTGATTCCTGGTTCCCTTTGTATTTGAATCAGGACACATATACATTCATGACAGCACTGAATACATATTGTTATTTGAAAAGTTATCAGTGACTCCTTTAAGATATCCTCGTAGAGTGTTTTATGTATGTGAGTGTCACAGTGTTGTCAAGTGTGGTGGAATAAATTAAATTGTTTATCTGTCTGTTGTTGTTATGACTTACACTTCATCATACACATACCCTAGACATATAAAGTAGTCATCACACTATTCCAGAATAATTCTGACTGAGGTATACATATGTGGCAGCAAGTAAGGTTATCTATAATACACTACTCTTATTAGATATAGATACCTTCACAGCTGATCTCAGTCAGTACACTAAGTCCCCTATAAATATTTATAACATCCCACTTCACCACATATATTGGGGTCTCGCTCTCGGGATTTTGAATCTTTACCTATTACAAATATTGGGGGTAATTCACTTCAGGGAATAATAAGAATTAAAAGGTATCCTTGGGTGGAATTAAATAAGGTTGAGCTCTCGGTGCCTGTGTTGTCCATTAGATATATATTTAGAGATTGAATTGTTAGTTAGACATTGTATAAACTTACCTGATAGACAATGGCGGACCTAGCCAAATTTCGATCTGCTGCTGTTCAGACTGCAAAAGAGTTAGGATTAGATGGGCAAGTTATGGTTGCCTATGTCACTACTGAATGTGACAAATTTATTGAACGCGAAGAAAGAAGGTTTGAAGCCGAAAGAAAGTTAGAGGCTGAAAGGGAAATTAAGAAGTTACAATTTGAGGCTGAGGCTGAGACTAAGAGGTTGCAGATTGAGGCTGAGGCTAAGAAATTGGAAGCAGAAAGAGAAGACAAAAGATTGGCTGCAGAAAGGGAAGAGAAGAAATTAGCTGCAGAAAGGGAAGAGAAGAAATTAGCTGCAGAAAGGGAAGACAAGAGATTAGCTGCAAAAAGGGAAGCAGAAGATAAGAGATTACAAAGGGAACATGAGTTACGACTAAGGGAGTTTGAGTTTCAGGGCCATGCTCCTGAAAATGGTGCCAGTCCCTTTGCCTCTGATGCCACTGCTAGCCAAGGAGCCTCAACCTCAGCTATGAATTTTCATTTAGATCATTTTGTTGAGAAAGACGATGATATAGAGAGCTATCTAAATAGGTATGAACTATTAGCTACCACGTATGGGTTAGAGAGAGAAAGGTGGAGCTTAAAGTTATCTCAAGGACTTCGTGGGGCAGCTTATGAAGTTTTTGCAAAAATGAGCAGAAATGATCAGGAAAATTATGACATGCTAAAGCAGGCTCTTTTGTTAAGATATGAAAAGAATGCAGAATTTTATAGGAAAAAATTTAGGAATGCTAAACTACTGTCAGGTGAAACCTATCACCAGTTCTCTGCACGAATAGAGACATACTTGGAGAAATGGACTTCTCTGGGGAAAACCCAAGATCTTAAGGAAATGATCCTTATAGAGCAATTAAGAGAGTCCATGGCTCCAGACCTGAGAAAGTTTCTCATGGAACAAGGTGCAGAGAGGCTGGGTGAGTTGCTAAATGTTGCTGAAAGGTATCAAGCAGCTCAAGCAGAGGTAACAGGTAATAAAAAGAAACAAGTGGATAACTTTAGGGCACCACAGAACTTTAATAAATTTGATCCTAGGGATCAAAACAAAGGTAAGCACCAGTTTGATAGGCCACGGTATGAAAATAAAAATAAAACCCCACAATTCGATGAAAGGAAATATGATGAAAGAAAATCTTTCAACCAAGGAAAAAGGTGGTGTAAAAATTGTCAGATGGACAATCATGACACTGACCGTTGCAGAAGGAAACCTGTGTATATGGCCACCCTTCAGGTCAGGTCGACCTCAAGACAGGAGGAGGATATTATGTTGGATACCACTCCAGAAGAGATGAGGAAGGCACAGGCTGGGGATAAAACACTCAAGCCTTGTTTCAGAAAATTGTCAACTTGTCATACAACTCCAGGCAAGGGAGATTTTTACATGAAAAACAAGTTGATGTATAGGAAGACTGGAGCTAGATCCAAAGGTCAGGGACAGCTGGTACTTCCTAAAAGATATAGGGCAGACTTAATAAGGAGCCTACATGTGAAACCAGATGGGGACCATGAGAAGATAGGTACCATCATCCAAAAGGTGGCTCACAATTATTATTGGCCCAAAGCAAGATGGGACATTGAGAATTTTGTAGAAAGGTGTAGCATAGCACATGAGGGAACACCCACAAGTGGGAACATTGATCAGGACCTGGACACGCCACGGGGCAAAATTAGGCCTGATAATAAAAAGAAAAATAGATTTGATAAAGTGGACCAAATGGAATGGGAAGCCCCTTTTCACGGACAAGCTTCACTTAACTGTTTTACAATGGCCACTATGCGGAGAGTGCAAAAAGATGTCTTACCCCAGGATAAGCCGAAAATCCCTCAATCGGACTTAAAAAAACTGGAGGAAGAGGATGTAGAGAGGAAATCTCTCATCAAGAATTTTAAGTGGGGAGAAAGCCCCAAAAGAAAAATTGGTAGCGGTCGTTTTTTTATGCATGATAATTCTGGGAAGAAAAATCATCACTATAGAGCTTCGAGTGGAAGAGACCATACCGGTGCATGGACAAATAGGTCCACAAAATTAAAGGTCCATATGTAGCTTTGTTAAGAACGTGGACTGATGAAAAGGCAGAGGAAAACATTACATCTTCATACCAATATGTGAATGAGCTGACCACTCGTTTAAAAACTGGCTGGAAACTTGCCAATGAAAATTTGAAACAAGCCAGGAAGAAACATGCTGCCTATTATAACAGGAAGGCGAAAGACAGAAATTTGGCTGTGGGAGAGAAGGTACTGCTTCTTCTCCCCGGGAGTCAGAATAAGTTACAGATTGGATGGCAAGGTCCATATACAGTTTTAGAGAAGGTGTCTAGAACAAATTATAAGATAGATAAGAAGGGGAAAGAAAAAATCTATCATGTGAATCTCCTGAAGAAATATTTGGAAAGAGAACATCAGGAAGAGACACACTTGTTGACCTTGTCCATCGCCATGGAGATGAAAAAGGAACCACTTTCATCATTTGAATATCCATTACACCCCTGTGAGACAGCAGCACAGGTGAAAATCAGTACACATTTAACGAAAACTCAGAAAGAGAGAGTGCAACAGGTTCTAAATAATCATGCAGAGGTGTTAACAGACCGACCAGGGCATACAAACCTATTGGAATATGATATGAAACTGATAGACCCCACACCTGTCTGTATGAAACCATATTCGATTCCGTTTGCTAAGGAGAAAGCTTTGAAGGAAGAGATAGACTATCTGTTGAAGGAAGGAATTATTTCGCACAGTGAATCTTCGTATAGTTCCGGTGTTGTACTCTTAAGGAAGCCCTCTGGAGAACATAGACTCTGTATAGATTACAGGAGACTGAATGCTATTACAGAAGGACAGGTGGATCCATTGCCGGATACAAATCAGCTGTTTGCCAGACTAAATAAAGCTAAATATTTCTCAAAAGTGGATCTGAGTAAAGGATACTATCAGATTCCAGTAAAGCCTGAGGTTAGACCATACCTAGCTTTTAGTACCTCAGAAGGACACTATGAGTTTAATAGATTGCCATTTGGATTGAAGAATGCGCCTAGTGTCTTCTCTAGAATGATGAGAAAATTATTGGACCCTCTGAATAATCCATGTATAACAAATTTTATGGATGATATCCTTATAGCAACAGAAACATTTGAGGAACACATTGACTCTCTGAATATGCTGTTTAATCGACTTAGGGAAGCAAATTTAACAGCCCGACCAACCAAATGTTGCGTTGGATGTAAAGAATTGGAATTTTTGGGACACACAGTTTATCAGGGAAACATGACCCCTGACCCAAAGAATTTAGAGAAACTAAAGAAAGCTCCGAGACCACAAACCAAGAAGGACGTGAGATCATTTGTCTCATTATGTGGTTTCTACCAGAAGTATATCAAAAACTTTAATTCCATATGTGCACCGTTAACTGATTTGACACGTAAAGGACATCCAGATCGCATTACATGGACCCCACAATGTGAAATGGCTTACCAGGAATTGAAGGAAAAGCTCACAAGCAAACCTATTTTGAAATTACCTGACTTAAGTCAAGAATTCATTGTAAGAACGGATGCCAGTAATATTGGGTTGGGTGCAACTCTACTACAGAAATCAGATGCATTGGATGGGGAATTAAGCCCAGTGGCATATGCTAGCAGAAAGTTGAATAAAGCTGAAATCAACTACTCAACTAGCGAAAAAGAATGTCTTGCAGTAATATGGGCAATAAAGAAATTCAATATTTATCTGTATGGGAAGGCATTTAAGTTGCAAACGGATCACAAACCTTTATCGTTTCTAGCACAGGCTAGGCATGAGAACTCTAGGTTACTCCGATGGTCCTTACTTTTGGCTCCATATAATTTTAGCATTGAGTATATATCTGGAAAAACAAATTTGGGAGCGGATTTTTTAAGCCGCCATCCGTGTGATGAGAATCACCGTAAACCCCAGAAATAATGATAAATTTATCTATGTGTATATAGAATAAAGGACTGACATATAATGTCTGTTTTAAGAGGGGAGATGTCGTGGAATATTCTAATCCACATATATAAATTAAAAGGTAAATGTAAAGCCTAACAAATAAATTTAATAAAAGAAAAGAGAAATGGTAAAAGAAACAGTGCTGTCACAATGACTGTACGCAAAATCCCCCTCGTTTTCTACTTAGTCTGCAAATTGTAACGCTTTCACGTTGATAGTAAAAGCCTACTGTATTATTACCCGCTTTCTTCAATGAAACGTGTACTGTATTTCTTGGAACAACCTTGAGATACGCAAACTGATCAATGACCTAAATTTAATATCTCATTCATTCCATTTTATACACGGCGTAACTAAAAGACAGATAAAGCAGGAGAGAGAGAGGGGTGAATGAAGGCAGGAAGCATGCAATACTAAACACGCGTCGCGCGATACACAATGCTGCCATCACGCGTGTAAGGCCACAAGCACTGGCTTTTTTTCAAATCGTCAGTGATAAATACACTACCCATCCGAGAGTTAGGTTTTAAAATCCTGAAAAACGCTTATTAGAAATATGACATTATACTGGTTTACGTTTGAAAACATTACAGTACCCAGACAGCACATCTTCGAAACAGGAGGTAGAAGAAATTGCATATTTTGAACGCAGCCACTTAGCTCCATTAAATTTGTATATTTGGGTTCCTTAGGACTTGCTGACAAATAATATGTAAAACGTTACGCAAATAGTCTAGGAATTACCAAATTATAGCCAAAATAAAATAGTGAGGGTGTCAGACAGCACCAAAATCAGAATCGCTCAGTGGCAGAATTTTAGGCCACCATTGTACGGGAAATGAGTCTCTATGTGACGGTGTACTCTCCATAGAAAAAAAAAAAAAAGAGCGAGTTGCGTGATACTGTGGCTTCCGGTGCGCCTTCTGGCCCAGTATCTATGACTTTAGCACCTGTTCAACGGGAGAGTGGGCTCATCCCTAATCTGTTTATGTTCCCAGTAGTAGACTATTCGCAAGCAGCCTGGGGGTGTCACTGCTCTGCGCGGACCTTGTTTACCGAGGCGGCGTTCGAGCTCGTATGGTGAAAATATGGTTGCATTATCTTCAAAATAGCCCTGTCTTTCCTGCCATCCTGCAACTTTGAGTTAGGGAGTTCTGAGCTCCAGTCTCTTTCCCAGGCATTTTATCCTGGCCTGGCACGCATACAGAGGACCCCACTTCTGGTTCTAAGTTAGCAGTTGGGGACAGGTGGGGTAGCACACTGTGCATTCCCCGTCATCCAGGGGGCTCTCCAACTATGCAGAGCTTGCACAATGCTGTGCTCTGGTTCTGGGCTCACCCAAGGAATCCTCACGTCCTGCACAGAGCCACTTCCAGATACCCACCACCTGCCAACCCCCCATTGTAGAAATCTCCTGCATGCGGCCATCCAGTCAAGAGCCAGTATTAAGTCTGGTGCCCAAGTGATTCCCCCCAAGCTCAGTGTGCAATTCTGGGTTCTCATCATGCTGCAACACAGGGGGGATTGTGACGCTCAGCCATCTCTCTCAACTCTGCACCGATAAATGACATCGGGGACTTAACTGTGTCTCAGTACTGGGAGGCCCCGTTTCCGGGTACACCACACACAGCCAGTTGAGGCAACGGTCGCCGTGGGCGTGTCTTCAGTGGGGAAGTTGTGGAGTCTTCCTGTCCATGTTCTTGCACATCCTAACACTGCCCGCAAGACATCGGAGGTTTGGAGAGTGGCCTTCTCTGCTTTTTTGAGCCGGGGTGGGCTCCCCGGGCAAGTCTCGATGGGGATCGGGACGTGTCCACGCGCCAGTGGGCCCAGCATCGGCCGCATCTGTTGGAGGACTTGCTCTGCCAGGTTTGAGTTAGTAAATTCCAACTTTGTCATCTTCTTGGCATTGTGATGCTGGGGTGCCTGTGGATTTCCTAACGCCCCGGGTAGAAGCCAGAAGTGTACTGTGCCAGCTCTGGGGGAGATAAAGGGGGTGTTTCTGCGTCTCCTTGTGATACGTAGCCAAGGTAGGGCTCACAGTGCTCTTTCCCCGCCACCAAATTGCCTGCTGGTTACGCCGAGTTCTCCGAGGCTCTAGGCATGTGACCAAGAGTTGAAGGCAATAGGATCGTCACGTCCTGAGTCTCTGTGCCTGTACGATGGGTTCCGATCTTCAGGGAGCAGTCCACACTCGTTCCCACTCCCAAGACTTGTTCAGTATCCATCTGGCTCCTTCCCACCCACAGAGGGCGTGTACGGTGTAGTGCACCGGTTTTATTATCGAGGTTTGCTCCTCTAGATCCGTTGTGTTTAGCCTGAGGATTCGCACCCTCAGTTACCAGGACTACCTCGAGGAGGGTGTGGCTCTTCACCACGCACAACGATCTTGGGGTATGAGAGGTTTTGCTAGGCCAAGAGACTAACACCGCAATGGTCGCTCCTTTCATGAACAGAATTCACTAGGCCTAGGGTGAAGCAAGGGGGGAAACCCACTACCCACAACACCAGCACATCATACCCCCTGTCTGTAGACTTTGCCCCAGTCTCTATGTAAACTCCTATTTGATTGGAGCGCAACAAATGTAAGACTAAACACGATTGGTTGGGCTATAAATACTATCTTGTGTTGTCAGGGGAAACGTGAAAAAGGAGTACTTTTTTGAAAAGATGTGTAGACATGGTTTCATTGGGTAGAGCTGCGAATATACTCGATTCAGAGCGTCTGTTCATTGCCACATCTTGTAATAAACCTACTAAGAAGCAGTGCGTTGAGCACCAGTGTATAATTTTTTATAAAATAAAGCCTGGGACATCGGCAGATCGGAGTTGTGCTATATTCATTGCCAGTCAACGAAACTGTTTATTATTCTATGAATTGTGGTAAGCTTGAAATATTCAATATCTTTTAATGAAAATTGAATGTAAATTGTTAATTTATGCCTGTATATATGTGTAGTTCAGTAGCGAACATGATGTAAAGCCTATCTTGCTCCAGCCTGAACAGAAGGTGTCGGAGGAAAGTAAAACTGCATGGAATGGCCAAACAGTACACTGACACCTAGATTATTGATTAGACAGAAATAATGCTGGAATTGCAGAGGCGTAGTAACCATTAGGGAGGGAAATACTGGTATAAAGTATTTCAGATGAAGCTGACAGTTGGCCTAACGCTCTGAACTCAATGTTTGTGATGTATTGTGCTCAGTGTAGAAAGAGAGTATAAATTAGTTATGACGTAGAAGGTACATCCTTCTTGTTTCAGGGACCGTGGTCTTAAAGTTATTGAGCAGCACCTGGTCAGAGCTTTGCTGAAGCCAGAGGTGGACAGCATACTCCTTGGTCCATATAGCAACCAGTGGAGTGGCTCCAGAACTCATTAAAGTAATCGAGCAGAGGAGGCCTTTACTGCAGTCATCACGAAAGATAAGAGAGTGTGGCCATGGAGCTCAACATTATGTACCCCCATCTTAAAATGACATTGTAAAAATAACATTAAGAGGGGAATTTAATTGTTTTAATACCAGGAACTGAGAACATCTCCAATACTAGTTCCAATAGAAACAAACTATTGAAGTCATGATGACAAATACCAACAGAGCTTGAAAAAACAAAACAAAACCAGTATTACCTCATATTACTACTACACAACTGACACACATAGGATACTTTTAATAATATATGTCACTACAATATTCATATTGATAAATTCTGTACATATAACTTGTAATTAAAATTGATTGTGATTCCTGGTTCCCTTTGTATTTGAATCAGGACACATATACATTCATGACAGCACTGAATACATATTGTTATTTGAAAAGTTATCAGTGACTCCTTTAAGATATCCTCGTAGAGTGTTTTATGTATGTGAGTGTCACAGTGTTGTCAAGTGTGGTGGAATAAATTAAATTGTTTATCTGTCTGTTGTTGTTATGACTTACACTTCATCATACACATACCCTAGACATATAACGTAGTCATCACACTACTCCAGAATAATTCTGACTGAGGTATACATATGTGGCAGCAAGTAAGGTTATCTATAATACACTACTCTTATTAGATATAGATACCTTCACAGCTGATCTCAGTCAGTACACTAAGTCCCCTATAAATATTTATAACATCCCACTTCACCACATGATGGCAATCTCCCAATCCTTTGGTATGGTCTTGTTGCACCACGCTGCCTGTAGGACCCTTAAGAGTAATAGGTCGCCTGATGTTCCCATGTACTTAACCATTTCTGGTGTTATACCATCATGCCCTGCTGCTTTGCCCATCTTGATTTTCTCCAGTGCTGCCTTCAGTTCTTTCATCTTTATGTCATCTTCACCATCATTGGTTTTCTCTTCTGTGCTAGTGGTTATCATTTCTGATGCTTCACCATGCTCATCATCCAGGAGTTCTGATAAATATTCTTTCCATCGTTCCATTACTTCCTTCGGGGCAGTAAGCAATTTGCTTTGCTTGTCGTTTAAAAATTTGAGAGGGCATTGTTTTTCCTTCCTCGTGTTCTTTAGGGTCTTATAGAACAATTTCTGGTTTTCTTGCGCATCTTTTTCTAGCTTTTCTCCAAATTCTTCCCAGGACTTCTGTTTTGCTGCTAGCACCTTGTTCTTTGCTTCTGTTCTGAGTATCACATATTCTCTATATTTCTCCATTTGTCCTGTTATGTTTTTAGCTCCTAAGTATTGTTTCCATGCCATTTCTTCTCTCTTATTTTCTCTTTGACGTCATCGGTCCACCAAGGTGTCCTCTTTCTCTTGTTCCCAAGTCGGACTTCACCACATGCTTCTGCAGCAGCTGTCTTTATGATGTCCTTGAATTTAAGCCAGAGGGTTTCCAAGTCATTAGGTTATTCTTCTGTGTTGCTCACCGCTGCTGCAATAAGCACTGATATCTGGTCTTAATTTCTGGCTCTCTCAGCTTGTAGGTCTTAATGCTCATTTCTCCCGTTCGTTTAATTAGTTTCTTGCGTGATGTTGGGCAGTTCCTAGGCTGAGCAACTCTTTCAGTTGTTCTTTTGATTGTAAGCAGGTAGTGATCACTTCCAATCTCTGGCCCCCTCCAGACTCTAGCATCCCGGACATATTTGAATGAGCTCCTCGTAACAATGGCATAGTCGATCACTGACTTCTCATTCTTTGTTGGTTCACATCTAATGTATGCATGTATGCGCTTATGGGGGAATTTTGTGTTTGTAATGATCAGATTCTGCTCACTGCAGAATCAAAGGAGTCGCTTTCCATTGTCATTAAGAGTGTCTTCTCCATATCTTCCGATAAAGTGCACGGTAAATTAATTAATTGTTATGTCCGCTTAGAAGGGCAAGGAAAATATGAAAATAAATTAGAAATGCACAAGTACACAAGCATACATAGAATGGAAAAAAATTGCTAAAGTAAACAATAATGATAAAGATAGCATATTGAAGATAAAATTAAGAAACTAATGTAAAATTTAATGTTAGAGAAAAATAAAAATGGCACAAAGTATAGAAAAATAAAGAAAATACAATGGGAAATTGTTAATCACTGATACAAATTTTTTTTTTATGTAACCTAGTAATTATTAAAGTTGGAGCAAAAATTTAAGTATTATTTAAAATTCACAAATCCTGAGGGATTTAATTAAGCACCTTGTCGTTGAGTGGTCATAAAATCACTGGGATCATATTCCGAAGACATCCTTGCCAACAATAAATGCTAAACCATTGTTCATATGGTTATCTGAACCGAGCTAAACAACTGTTCTCACAAAGAAGTATCACAACTTCGTAGTTGAAAAATTCGTGCGTCAGGCTGGAAGCATTTGCAAATGTTAATATTGTACATAGGCGTATAAGGAAAGCATGCATACAATCATAGAAGATACAAGAAAATAAGGTAACTAACCCATATTGGTATAGTGCATGATAAATTAATTAATTGTTATGTCGCTTAGAAGGGCAAGGAAAATATGAAAAAAATTAGAAATGCACAAGTACACAAGCAAACATAGAATGTGAAAAATTTGCTAAAGTAAACAATAATGATAAAGATAGCATATTGAAGATAAAATTAAGAAACTAATGTAAAATTTAATGAAAAATAAAAATGGCACAAAGTATAGACAAACTATCAAGTGCAGCGATCTTCTGCATTATACGAAGTATCAAACACTGTCAACACGAGGAGTGAGTGTACCTTACTGGTCTAACAAATGTTCATAGCGATACTGTCAGACTGACTTCTGGTGGATGAGCACAACATTTCTATATGTGTGCTAAGAATAGTTCAAACATCACAGTTAATTCAAGTGTTCAGTTTCTGATTGTGGACATCTAGAAAGTACACCAGCAACGACATTAGTAGAACCTGGTATTGCTTGGGGAAAGTCGGATGATGAGCAGTGACCCCTGTGCCAGGGGAGGCAGACACTTGAACACGTGCTCTCAGCGTGTAAGGTGTCATTAGGGCAAGGGCGATACACTTGGCGCCATAACAAAGTGCTAAATGAGCTTGCTGCGACAATAGATCTGGCAAGAATGAAGGCGAATAGCAAAGTCCGGCCAGACACCGCAAACACATACTTTCTGAGGGCAGGAAAGTCAGCCCACCCCAAACCGAATAAACCTGGTAGCAGTTTACCATCTCTTCTTGATTGTGCAAATGATTGGGAGATGGCGGTAGACCTACCTGGACGAGGGGCATATCCAGAGAGTATCCGAAAATCGCGGAGACGGCCGGATATAGTGCTTCATTCTGCAGCAACGCTTCAGGTCATACTGATTGAACTGACCGTGCCATTTGAATCCAGATTAGATGAGCAACATTCGTTCAAAGCGGCCAAGTATAGTGATCTGGCCGCGGATCTGAGACACGATGGGTTCACTGCAAGGGTCATGGCTGTTGAAGTGGGCGCAAGAGGGCTTGTGGCTGCATCAGTGTATGATCTATTGAAACTGTTGGGGCTGAGGGGACAGTCGAGAACAAGGGCCCTGAAGAGGCTTAGTGAAACTGCTGAAAAGGCATCAGGCTGGCTGTGGAACAACCGCAATGGGGAATGGAGATCGTAACAATAAACGCTGCGGTACAGAAAACACCAGGAATTTTTCTAAGTCCACAATACGCTGAGGTTTGTGGTGGACTAGTGAACGGGCTGCGACTCAGGGGCGACAAGCGGTGTATACTATAAGGGGTGTCAGTATCAAAAGTCCAGTGGGGAACGCGCAGTGGCGACTCGTTGACTTCGCGCTGGTGTCTCAGTGTGTGCGACGGAACGAACGGAATAATTTGTCTTCTCTTTGTTACTTTCACAATTGCCTCCACGGCTGGCGGAGTTGTGGAATTTAAAGTTGCTACCATAAGTGAAATGGGTTCATTTTCGATGCAAGACAACAGGAAGCTGAGACGCTTGGGAGTCATGACCCAAGTGGGCCCGCCCCCCTTAGAGTGTAAAGGAGTATATAGGGCCGAAACACTTGTCGGACGGGGGGACTTCTTCTGATGATCAGATTGCTTCCTGTTGTATCGCTCTGTTAAGAGTTTCCTATCATACTGAAATGACTGAAGAAGAATTGCGAGTCGAGCCATTTTTGGGTTTTTATGGTTGGACTTTTTCAGGAACGAAAGAGATTTCTGATCGGACTGAATAATGAATGGGGCACCGAGGAGATATCGTTCCAGTTTCAGTACAGCTCAAATCACAGCGAGCAGTTCTTTCTCGATCACGGAGTCATTTCGCTCGGCATCAGTAAGTTTTCTCGAGATGTACAAAGTATGATGTAAAGTGCCCTAAAATTCCTGCATAAGTGAAGCGTCAAGACCTTTGGAGCTAGCATCTGTTCGAAGATAATAGGTTACATTTTTATCCGGCAACCTCAGTATGGGAGATGTAGAGAATAACTGTTTAACATAATCCAAAGCAGCCTGGTCCAGTGTAGGTGATTATTGTTAACTATTTTTACACTCCTCTCAGCGATAGTTGTCATTTCTGTGTGCTTACCTGTCTATCCCTGCGGATAGAGTAGACAGTGATGCAAGGTTGACCGACAGAAATCCTATTGTACCATAAGGGTGCGACTGTTTTCGCACGTAAATGGCCAAGCGAGTTTACTTAGCGCTGATATGGCTCGTGTGACCGAGTAATTATTTCGTGATAAGACACAGCATAGATGGTCAAACAGGAGTTTGTGTTTGCACAAGGAGCGCAGGTCAAGTATCGACCTGGTGGGATGACAGACACACCTGAGCCGAAATGTTGTAATATTTCCGGGTAGATGTAAGAAGTTATATGTAATCATTTACGAGAATATTTGAATGTCACGATTGCCATATATGGAAAACGTGACCTTTACATCACGTTCAAAACTGTTCCATGTCAATAATATTTTGAAATTCCCCCCCCCCCCCCAACCCGCATGTTTGACATGATTGGAGCTTTTACTTAGCTCCATAACAAACAGAGCGGGGGAAGACAGTGAATATAACCTGACGCTTCAGTCAGTCTAATTTACTGTGAAGATCGCTTGCCAAGACGACACAACCAGACCTTGCCAGAGTGAAGCCTAGACACCTTTTATTGGAGAATCTTGACGGACTTACAAAACAACCCAGGAGATCTCTAACATTTTAACAAGGAAACCGGGACTGATGAAACTGAGAACACACGGAGTCAGAGAGGGAATTAAAGTTAAAATTAACGACCCCAAGTACACATGTAAAGAGGCATCGGCTAGTGCCTTAAAGTTCATTCATCTGAGCAAAAGTCCGTGAGCCAGGATTCGCGTAAGTTGTCATTTTACATTCTATATTTTTTCATTACTAACATGTGAACTAAAAAAAGAACTAACTAATATGTATATAATACCATGTGAATATTAACATTTGCCATCAATGGTACCTATACCTTGTAGCGGTATGGCAGCTTGTGTACCCTGACAATCCACAGAGCTATGTCAGTGGGAGTTTTACTCCTGGTAGGTTCAACCAAGCTGGACTGGTCTGCGTGGGTAGGGGTCAGACAAAAGCTGGTACCCTGGTCCTCCAGGTTGGGGGTTTTAGCACAGGGCTGACACCCCTGTCTGTGTAAAAAAAATCGCACATGTTACGGAAACGGCAACAAATGGAAAAAACTTTGATGCGGGACGGACATCTAGAGTCTCAGGCTCGTATGACTGCCAGTGGTGAAAGCCGAAAGGAAGCCATTGGCATGAAAACGGATGCACTGACCGCAAAACACGAACCCAGAATTTGATTTTGGAACGTCAGAACTATGAATGAGGCAGGAAAGCTGAGACAAATCACAACAGAGATGAGGAACTACAAATTACATATCCTGGGAATAAGCGAGAGCAGATGGACAGGGACGGTGAGAATAAAAACAGCTACAGGGGAAACAGTACTTTATTCTGGTAGAGAGGATGGTCAGCACAATGAAGGTGTTACGGTAGGTGTTATTATGTTAGCCACTTTTATAGTGAGCTCGTTTAAGTTTACACATTGAAGGGTTTAAAATGCTATTAATAATTATTGAGTTTCGCGCTTCACGGTAATTGAACGCGAACTGATAGAATTGCTTGGTTTTAATTATGACGTGTTGCGTTGTTATGTTAACACGTGACGACACTATAAGTGTACCCTTTGTAATTTATATGCTGTCCTAGCAAGACGCAAATTTCAACGCTCCCGTGTATTATAGTAATGGTGTATAGGTTTTCAAGATTATGTGGCACTAGGTTCTGCCGAATTCAAATGGATACGTAAACGTCTCATTTTTATGAATGACTAATTCTTCAGTACCAGAATAGTCGCAGGGAGTATTTTATTATAATTATTAGTATCCAAATTGTAAAGATCGATCAGCTTTGGATATCCATTACCGGATTACCGACATACGGAATCGCATGTAGATATCCAGACGTTGTAACGATTAATGGACCAAGGACAGAAGACGCTGTTTATGTTGTGGTAAAGTGGGATATTATAAATATTTATAGGGGACTTAGCGTACTGACTGAGATCAGCTGTGAAGGTATCTGTATCTAATAAGTGTAGTGTATTACAGATGACCTTACTTGCTACCACATATTTATACCTCAGTCAGAATTATTCTGGAATATTGTGATGACTACGTTGAATGTCTAGGGTTTTGTAAATGATGAAGTGTAAGTCACAACAATAACAGACAGATAAACAATTTAATTTATTCCACCACACTTGACAACAGTTTGACACTCACATACCTATAACACTCTATGAGACTATCTTAAATGAGTCACTGGTAAATTTTCAAATATCAATATGTATTAAGTACTTTTCATTAATATATATGTGTCCTGATTCAAATACAAAGTGAACCAGGAATCACAATCAATTTTAATTACAAGTTATATGTACAGAATTTATCAATATGAATCTTGTAGTGACATATTTTATTAATATTATCTTATGTGTGTCAGTTGTGTAGTGGTACTATGAGGTAATACTGGTTTTATTTTTCAAGCTATGTTGGTATTTGTCATCATGACTTCAAGTGTTTGTTTCTGTTGGAACTAGTATTGGAGATGTTCTCAGTTCCTGGCATTAAAACAATTAATTTCCCCTCTTATTTTTATACAATGTCAGTTTAAGATGGGGTTACATAATGTTGAGCTCCGCTGGCCACATAGTCTTATCTTTCGTGATGTCGGCAGGAAAAGACTCCTCTGCTCGATTTCTCCCCTGTGTTCTGGAGACACCTCACTGTTTGCTATATGGACCAAGGAGTATGCTGTCCGCCTCTGGATTCAGCAAAGCTCTGACCAGGTGCTGCTTCAATAACTTTTGGACCACGGTCCCTGAAACAAGAAGGTTGTACCTCCTACTTCAGAACTAATTTATACTCTATTTCTACACTGAGCACAATACACAACAAACACTGAGTTCAGAGCGGTAGGCCAACTGCTATCTTCATCTGAAACAATTTTCACCAGTATATTCCTCCCTAATGGTTATTACGCCTCTGCAATTCCAGCATTATGTCTTTCTAGTCAATAATATAGGTGTCAGTGTACTGTTTGGCAATTCCATGTAGTTTTACTTTCCTCCGACACCTTCTGTTCAGGCTGGAGCATTATATAGGCTTTACCTCATGTTCGCTACTGAACCACACATATATACAGACATAAATTATCAATTTACATTCAATATTCATTAAAAGATATCAAATATTTCAAGCTTACCACAATTCATGGAAATAATACAGAATTACGTTGACTGGCACTGAATATAACACAATTTCGATCTGCCGATGTCCCAGGCTTTTATTTAGAAAAATATGCACTGGCGCTCAACGCACTGATTCTGTAGTAAGTTTATTTGCAAATGTGGTGTTGACCTGACGCCTCTAATTGACTATATTGGCAGGTCTAACCAATCATGCCATGTTTACACAGCTTTTCAAAAAAGTACTCCTACTCACGTTTCCCCTAACAACAAAGAAGTAGTATTTATAGTCCGACTAATCGTGTTTAGCCTTACATTTATTTTCCGCCAATCAAATAGGAGGTAACATGTCAGCCTATTTCCCGTACAATGGTGGGGTGAAAATCTGCCACTGAGCGATTCTGATTTGTGTGTTGTCTGACATCCCTCACTATTTCTTTTGGCTATAATTTGGTAATTCCTAGACTATTTGCGTAACGTTTAACATATTTTTTGTCAGCAAGTCCTAAGGAACCCAAATATACAAATTTAAAGGAGCTAAGTGGCTGCGTTCAAAATATGCACTTTCTTCTACCTCCTGTTTACGTCGAAAACGATGTGGTGTCTGGGTACTGTAATGTTTTCAAACGTAAACCAGTATAATGTCATATTTCCTAATAAGCGTTTTTCAGGAAAAAAGCTAGTGCATGTGGCCTTACACGCGTGATGGCAGCAATTGTGTATCGCGCGACTGTGGTAGTATTGCCTGCGTTCCTCCGATCAGCCCTCCCTTCTTTCTATCCTAAGTCCATCTGTCCGTTCGTTTATGGTAACGTAGTGTAATTAATGCTAGTATTAATTTAGGTCATTAATCAGCTTGCGTATCTCAAGGTTTTTCTTAGAAAGGCAGTACACGTGTTATTGAAGCAAGCGTGTAATGATGCAGTAGGCCTTTACTATCAACGTGAAACGTTACAATTTGCAGACGAAGTAGAAAACAAGGGGGATTTCGAGTACAGTCATTGTGACAGCACTGTTCTTTACCATTCTTCTTTCCTTTTATTGAAGTTATTTGTTAGGCTTTACATTTACGTTTTAATTTATATATGTGGATTAGAATTTCTCACGACATATGTACATGCTTGAACTTAATGTATGCCTAATTCATATCATGTCTTGTGGATTGAACACTGTCGAATAAAACGTATTTTATGTGGACTCGAACCACCTATGGACTTGTCAAATATCTACCATGATTGAAGTTTGGACAGTCTTAACTCCGCATTCGCAACCTTTATTTAAGCACGATTGCTCAACAGAAACCAAGTCATAATAATGTAGAAAAAAAACTCAAAACATGGCCAGAAAGTATAAACACTACTTTTATTAATACCAGAATTATAAAAAAATGACAGTAAACAGACTAACCAACTGCCAGAGCGAAACCAGCCATAACAGAAGGTGTAGCCATTATCCTGAAGAAAGGAATGGAAAGGTCTTTACTTGAATGGAAACCCATCAACAACAGACTGATAAGAACAAGACTGAGAGGGAGATTCACCAACACCACAATCATACAATGCTATGCACTAACAAACGACAGCGATGAAGAGATCAAGGACGAGTTCTATCAATAGGTACAAAAGGAAATAGAAACTGCACCCAGGTACGATCTTATTATAGTAATGGGAGACTCTGCGAAAGTTGGAACACACGATAATTATAACGAAAGAGTAATGGGGAAATGCGGCAGTGGAACAGTAAACGAGAATGGGGACAAATTAATAAGCTTCTGCAGAATAAACAACCTGGTCATTGGGGGAACACTTTTTCCACGCAAAGAAGTGCACAAGTTAACGTGGGAATCACCAAACGGACGGGACAGAAACCAGATAGACCACATAATGATCAATGGCAGATGGAGACAAGCATTACAATAAGAAGAGGCGTAGATGTGGGAAGTGATCATCACCTAGTAGTAGCAAGACTGAAGGTGAAACTCAGAGCTGCTGGACCAGTAGCAGTAAAACTGAAAAGATATAACATCACGAAACTTAAGGCGCCCCTCACCAGAAAAGCTTTCGTGGTCGACGTAAAGAGACGATATCAGATTACCAAAAGCCAGGAAAGAACAGAGACCGATGATGTCGACCAGAAATTCAACACCATCTCAACAATATACAAGGAAAGCAGCAAGTCATCCTTGGGATTCCAGGAAAGAAAGAGCCAAGACTGGATAACACCAGAAACGCTAAACACCATAGCGAAGATAAAGGTCATGAAACAGAAAGAAAACAGAAGCTAAGTCTCCCAGGGATAGGTGTCATAGTACTATTTGGCAATCCCAAGCAGTTATACTCCTCTCCGACAAGTTTTTCCCATGGTGGAGCAATATCTAGGCTTTGCCTCATGCTAGCTCGTTCTGCGTTGAAGATGCTAAGTCCTGATAAAGACTATCTATCTGCTAGCTCGTTCTACGTTAAAGGCAATATATAGTGAACAGTACAGTCAGCTGGACAAGGAAGTAAAACGTCAAACCCGTGCTAAGGAAAGGACATTTCTGGATGACCTTGCAAGAGAGGCAGAAGAGGCAGCACTGAGAAATGAACAAAGCACAAACTAACTAACACTATCAGTGGAAAACGAGGTGCAAACAACATAACGTTAGTAAGAGACAAGCAAGGAAATCTCATCACCACAGCACAGGGGCTGGAAACAAGATGGATAGAGCACTTCAGAGAAACACTGAATAAGGAACCACCAGAGACTCAGCTGAATGTTCCTGAGGCTGAAAGTGACTTACACGTGAATACAGACCTTCCACGAAAAGAAAAAATCATCACAGCTATCAAAGGGTTAAAAAATGGAAAAGCGCCTGGTCACGACAATCTAGATACTGAGTTATTCAAGGCAGACCCTGAACTAGCAGCAGAACTATTAGAACCACTATTTGCACAAGTCTGGGAAACTGAGATAACACCAACAGAGTGGAGTAAAGGAATAATTGTCAAATTGCCCAAGAAGGGCGACCTTGCAGACTGCAACAACTGGAGAGGAATTACTCTCCTCTCAGTTCCCAGCAAAATACTAGGCAGGATAATCACCCATAGAATTTGAAAAGCAGCTGACCATAAACTGAGGGAAGAACAAGCGGGTTTTAGATAGAACAGCAGATATGCAGATCATATATTCACCCTTTGGAACATTATAGAGCAGTGCGCAGAATGGCAGAGACAGCTATACATTAACTTTGTTGATTTTGAAAAGGCTTTCGACAGCATACACAGGGACTTCTTCTTCTTCTTCTTCCTCGTTCGTCCTGAAAAGGACGGTGGTTGCGTTGTGTCTGTTTACGCCTAAGCTGAGATATCTGCACCTTTCGGTCGACACATCCGACTTCTGCACGACATTTTTTGGGACCGGGTTTGCCTTCCCACTGCGATCCCTACTCGCTCAGCCAGACTGCAGTGATGCAATCTGTTTCCAGGACCACCACGTGGAGGTGGAGTAGGGTCTTGACCAGCTGTGGTTCGCTGATCCTGATGCAAGCAGTCAAGCTATGGGTCGCTGACTGCATTCTCTATTGCTGCATCTTTGGGTCAGCCTATGGAAAATACTGAGGGCTTATGGAATTCCCAGCCGCATTGTTTCCATTATAAAAAGCCTCTATTCTAACTTTACGTGCAGTGTTGGATCGAGTAATGTAACTTTCGAAGTGAAAACAGGAGTACGACAGTGATGCCCCTTATCAAAAACATTATTTTCGACAGCCATAGATTGGGGGATGCGCCAGACAACAGAGGGCAGTCCAAGACGAATTAGATGGACAACATTTTCTACACTGGAAGACCTGGAATATGCAGATGACATTGCACTACTCGCTCATTCACATCAACACATCCAAGAAAAAACCGATAGACTGAATAAGTATGGCCAGCAGGTTGGCCTGAACATCAATCTGGAGAAGACAGATGTCATGACACTAAATGTGGACAATCCTGAGCCAATAACAGTAAGGAACCAGCAGTTAGAACAGACAGACACATTTACTTACCTAGGATGCATAGTAACACCTGACGGCGGAATAAGCAAGGACATTAACAACAGAATGAATAAAGCGAGAACAGCCTTTGCTAGTCTCAACAACATTTGGAAGTCTTCCCAGTACAGCACAAACACCAAATTAAGACTGTATGAGAGCTGTGTGCTTTCTGTGCTTCTCTGTGGTGCAGAATGCTGGAGAGTAACCGAGAAGGAAATGTCGAAACTGTCCTCCTTCCACACAATTTGCCTAAGGAAAATTCTCCGAATCTTTTGGCCAAACACCATCAGCAACCAAGAACTACTTATTCGGAGTAACCAGGAGGACATGCACACCATCATAGCTGGCAGACGCTGGAGTTGGGTTGGTCATGTCCTCGGAAGGGACCCTAATACCATCACAAGAACAGCTATGCTTTGGACCCCCGAGGGAAAGCGAAATAGAGGCCGACCAAAAACAACTTGGCGGAGAACTGTGGAAGCCGAGATGCAAAGAATGAACCAGAGTTGGGGCACTGTACGAAGAATGGCCGCCGACCGAGCAAGGTGGAATCAATTTGTTGCTGCCCTACAAGACGGCACCAGGCGTGATGGCCACCGACTGCTTTGACGGTTGGCGGTTATGGATCAAAGAAGAAGAAAAAGAATATTAACATGTGAAAATCGCTAGTGGATGTCCAAGTCATTTGAGGCTGGCAACCTCAGCGTATAGAATGATGATTTCATGAACCACCACTGCACGGGCTGGTGATTGCTTTATTGCTAGTTTCTTAAAGAGAACTAAAAGCAAAAGGTAATCCCAAGTTCCATACGGAGCAGGGAGGAAAAGATGAAAGAAATTATGTACATTCTAATTATAGTACTTACAGTTTTAAACCAGTGTAAATGTCGATGTTAACATATTTACTTTAAAGTTAATGGAAGTTTCAAACTTTTCAAATGAGTGTAAACATAAATGAAAACATATTCAATTTATATTGTGAACACTTTTCAATCAGTGGAAATGTAAAGGTAAACATATTACGTCTGTGCTACTAAACTTTTCATTTAAATGTAAAGTAACTATAAAAGCTATTCAATTTAAATGTAAAGGAAGTTTATCCCGAGGGATTAAATTTAATTCTCCTCGAGGGTAAATTCTCAATTAAATGGGATGGTGGAATAAGAACGGGGACACATAAGTATGTGTCGGGAAACGCAATATTCAGGAGAGCGTTTGGTTTCTATTCTTTTACCATAGTTGTCAGTGATGGTACCAGGTGAAGGGTAATATCTCTGGAACAAGAAGGGAACAGTGGCCTAAGCTTTAAGACGAGGGACCAACTTTGTAGACTCTCCCTGACACTCCTGGGAATGAGCTGCACCCTACAACCTTGACCAGCGACGACACGGCTGTTTGTACCCTATACCAGAGCGCTCTTTTAGTTTAGGTGACCGGAATTCTGACACCGGGTAATAAATCTTCTTTGCACCATAAATGCCTACTGCTAGTTTTGGCGCGGAAAATCAGCTGATGTGTGTGTAAAATCAGTCATTATATAAATCATTACACACTCGTTCTGGATAAACACAGCGCTAAAATTCTTTTGTGTACTATAACTTTGTTCTGTGTTCTATTTTTGAATGCATTTTTATTTGTGTAGAGATTTAATAGTTACTTCACAGCGTGCTGGAGGAGAGTAAAGACAGACTTATTTACGACAAATCGTGTCTCTCAATCTTCTCTTTCACTCTCCTGGTCAAACAATTATTTGCCAGTTTTCCAGACTCGCATCTGCGCGCTCACCGATTTGGTGTTTTCAAACACACACACGACGTTGATACAAACTATATTAAACGAATAGGGGAAATGTTGGGCTTTGGGTATATCCAACACACAGAACTAAATGAGTTTAGGTGATTTTATTCACTTTAAACATCAATTACTAAAAATATCAGATATTACATAAATTATCATAAGTACACAAATGCAAATAACAAGTTTGGGAGGGGGTGAAGAAGATTGGTATCGACTAAGCCCTTCCCGCTCATTAGACAAAGACAAACCCAGTCCAGAGATAGATAATATCAGGAACACGGGTACGTTAACCTAACAGTAAAGTTAATTACTCTGAAAGAGGTGTTACCAAGTTAGGTATAAGTGATAGAAAAAAAAAAACCTGTTCTTCCCAGCTGTTCTTCCCTTTACTAAGCAAATGGAAAGGAGGTGGTTTTAAACAGAGTTAACAAATTATCAACTATCCCACTTAAAGGAACAATGTAGGGTATACAGAAAAGATATATGTTACCAGGTAAGCAAGTTAACAAAATGGTCACACAAAAGAATTAATTTCCTGTCATTCATACACGCGCTAGCAAAGGCCTTCACTCATCTTGCTCTCACTTACCGATTGTGAAAAAATCTTGCACTCCATAGAATAACACAACAGCAGTTACACCTCAACTAAATGTATGAGTGTTTGTTCAAGTTCTAGCCCCAGATTATCGGGTAGGCGGTCAGCACATAAAAGGATCCCGTAATCGCTGGAAAATGAATCTGTAGTTGTGTCTCTTTTCTTAATAACAGTTTCTATGGGAGGGCACGGTCTCTGATACCGGGGTGAGGATGGTGTGGTCTATTTGACTATGCCGCTGATAATAAAATTCTTACGCGTGCTGGTACACTTTATCCGTGAGGTATGGTTTAAGTCCAGTGAGAAAACTAGTCACATCACTGTTCAGGAAATTATGAATTATCTCTCTGTGTCAGTAAACTAACAAAGCTCGGGCCAGTGTTCTTCTTCCCGTTACGACTTAAGTTGTTTGATGGTGCGTTAAATTTGTCTTTGGGTGTGCTTTCTTTGCTATAAGTTAGATAGCGGAATTCCAAACATAGAATCGCCTCAAAGATTAAAAATTTACACAGTCTCAACAAGTTTTGCGTCAGGGGAACTCTACACACTGTTTATGCTTTGCTTTGCTTAGATTGATTTCTTTATTGCTTTCTTAATGCTGGGATCGCACAGGTTACGATCACTCTGTATGAAAGAAAAAAAAGACATGTAATATACCGAAAACAAATAACCTTCTAAAGCGCGATGAATTTCCCGTTAAGCCTATTATATATATGCTCGCGTATTTAATTATGTATTTAATAAACACTGCGCGAATTCTAGTGGTTAAAAACCCACATCTATAAAACTAGGACTTAACTGAATTTATTAATTATAAATTCCTTCGCGACTTTAAAAGTTAATTTAAGCATCTATTATCTTTTGAAATAATATAATAGATAGATCATTATATTTAAAACTGGAACTCTTGAGATGGTTTAATTAAATAGATTTAAATTAACACAGAATCCCTTTAAATAGAATGACTGAGCTAGACCACTGATCACTTTACACAATATATATTTTACCGCTTTGCACAGAAATAGAAATCACTGCAAATATATATAAAATCCAGGGGAAAATCTATAACAAGATTTCAATAAAGCTAGTGCTTCTGTAAAGGTCTGGCCAGCGAGTGATAACGTGTCTAGTTCTTCATGGTCTATTTAGCTAAAATGAAATGTAAGTTGAGTGGGACATGATAAACTTGACAACTTATTTGATCTCACGAACTTTTGGGGATCTGACCGCCAAATCAAGAGAAGAAGCCGCCCCCTGGTCTTCGTATCCGCTCGCTGCTGCCCGTTTCGCTTTCCCCCGTTCGCTCGGTTCCTCGATTGACACCGAGACGCGAAATTAGCGGCAAGCAACTGCGTCTCGTATCAGGGAAAACTACTGTCTTTGATAGCGCCGATAGTCTCCCCTAAGATCCCTCGGTCTGTCTCTTTGATCTCGTCGCTGTATCCTACATGAGTCCCGGTGGAATGCGTTCTGGCAAACGAAAAGTTACAACAAATGTTCAGGGGTTCTAATGTTATGAAAAGCTAAAGGTCCCTTTAAATCATCCATCATATCAGGGAAAATTCACTAGTCAAACTAGACGTACGTCACAATCGTCCCCACTTTTAGACATGAAACCATTTTTCATGTTTTCATTTTTGACAATGGAGGTGACCTGATTGGTGATTTTAGGATGAGTGGTATCTTCAGTTTGCTCTTCTTCCTCTGTAGACCAGTTTCTACTCAGAAAATCAGCCCCGACATTCTGTCTTCCCGGAATATATTCCACTTTGAAAGAATAGACGCTTAGAAGGAGGGCCCAACGCATGATCCTAGCGTTAAATTCTTTATTGGCACCAAGAAATGCTAACGGAGCGTGGTCTGTTTGCACCGTGAACGATGTACCATAAAGAAACTCATGATGGCGTCTGATACCGTCAATCAGAGCAAGACATTCCCTTTCAACTACGCTGTAGTTCCGTTCCGCTTTATTTAATTTCCGACTGCCATAGGCAACTGGAAATAGCATGTTCAGGTCACTGTCATCGGCTTGAAGCAGTGTTGACCCGATGCCCTGACCTGACGCGTCGACTCTCAGTACAAAAGGTTTCTTGAGGTCAGGCAACCTCAAAATGGGGTATGCAGACAACTGTCCTTTCAAAGTGCTATACGCGTGTTCGCACTTTTGATCCCATATGACCTTATCAGGACAACCTTTCTTTGTGAGGTCAGTCAGAGGTGCCGTCAGTCCGTTGAAGTTCTGGATGTACTTCTGATAGTATGCACATAGCGATATGAAGGAACGTACGTCTTTCTTCGTTCGGGGTCTTTTTGCTGCCACTATTTTCTCCACGTTCTTCTTAATAGGCCAACTGCATCCGTGAGAAATAGTGTGCCCCAGGAAGTCTAACTGTTCAAACCCGATGAGACATTTGCTAGGTCTGGCTGTGAGACCCGTTTCCTGTAGTCTCCTGAGGAGCATAGCAACCGTAGCAATATGTTCTTCATAGGTTTCCGATGCAATTAAGATGTCATCCATGAAATTATGGATATGGGGACTTTGCAAAGGTTCTAGAAGCTTCCTCATCATCCTGGTGAACACTCCTGGTGCGTTATGCAAACCGAACGGCATCACGTTAAATGTGTAATGTCCTTCACTAGTGCTGAAAGCTAACAAAGGTTTAATTTCCTCCTTGACTGGTATTTGATAATAACCTTTACTGAGGTCAATCTTGGAGAAGATCTTAGCTTTGCTGAGCTTGGTGAACAACTCAGAAACAGTTTGGAGAGGTTCGGGCTGGAATTCCGTTACAGCGTTTAGCAACCTGTAATCAATGCACAGCCGAACTTCCTTATTGGGCTTCTGCAACAGCACTACGCTCGAGCTGTAAGGAGATGTAGACTCACTGATAATTCCTGCCTGACGCAGCTTGTCTATTTCTCCGCGAAGTGCATCAGCTTTAGCGTACGGGATGGGGTAAACTCTGGTTTGAACAGGGGTCTCGTTTGTTAATTTCATATCAAATTCAATGAGATTTGTTCGACCAGGTACATCCGTTAAAACTGCACTGTACTGTTTTAGTAGAGCCCTAGTTTCTGTTTGTTGTTCTGGTGAGAGATTGTCGCCGAACTTGACATCTTTAAAGGATTCTGTGGGTTGCAGTGGATACTCCATGCAACCATCATCATCTTCCTCGTCTTCCGTTGCTATGGCGACAGCCAGGAGATGCTCGGAGGATGGCACCGGTCTTTCCAAATATTTCTTTAGCAGATTTATGTGGAAGACCTTCTCCTTTCCTTTGATGGAGATCTTGTAGTTGGTACGTGAGATCTTTTTAAGGACGGTAAACGGTCCTTGCCATCCGATGCGAAGTTTATTGCTTCCGGTTGGAAGTAGCAATAGGACTTTCTCCCCTGGTTGTAGTTCTCTCTCTTTTGCAGCTTTGTTGTATCTTTTAGTAATTTTAGCGCGGGCTTTCTTAAGGTTGGTAGTAGCTAGATCCCATCCTAGCTTTAGCCTTTCCTTAAGCTCAGATACATACTTGCTGCAGAGACGACTGTCTCGTCAGCCTTCTGGTCTGTCAGGGACCGAAGTAAGGCTTCTAGTGGCCCCTTAATAGGTCTGCCAAATAAAAGTGTAGCTGGCGCAAAACCCGTAGACGCTTGGGGTACCTCTCGGTAGGCGAATAAGGCAGCCGATATATATTGGTCCCAGTCTTCCGGTTTCTCCTGACCCAGCTTACGTAACATCATGGTGAGGGTACCGTTAAAACGTTCCACGAGCCCATTTCCGGCCGGATGGTAGGGACTTGTGTGGATATGTTTGGCCCTCAAGATCTTAAAGATCTCCTCCATTAACAGGCTACGGAATTGGGATCCATTGTCCGTCAAAACTTGTTGAGGGAATCCCAACCGTGTAAAAATTTGCACAAGGGCTTCTGCGACATGCTTGGAATTAGTGCATGGTAGCGGTACGGCTTCGGCCCACATAGTGCAAGTGTCAACTAAGGTCAGGATGAACCTGTTCCTTCTTTTGGTCTTTTCCAGAGGACCAATAATGTCGACAGCAACCCGTTCAAATGGAGTCCCTACTATTGGCATTTGCCCCATAGGTACTGGGGGTGTCAAGTGCTTGGGTGCTACCCGTTGGCACTGGGCGCAGGATTTCACGTACCTGACAATGTCAGAGTTCATTCCTGGCCACCAATAGTGGTTTTTTATTCGCTGAATAGTGGCGTTTTGTCCCATGTGTCCGCTAAAGGGAAGAGAGTGCCCCATTTCTAAGATCTGGTTTCTGTACTGCGTCGGTACTAGGAGCTGGTTATTCCCCGTGTCCGGGTTGCCCGTTCTACGATACAATACACCATCCTTAGAAAAGATGTCTCCGTTGTGTCTGGGGTCCTTAGCCATGGGCAGTTTTTTAAAGCAGGGCGCCAGAGTAGGGTCCTTTTGTTGCGCCTCCTTCAGTTCATTCGGCAACAAGTTTGGCGCAGGCTCCCTCTCCTTCTTGGCTTGCCCTCTTGTGGTTACCGCTGCCAATGGCTCCTTAGGTCTCCCAATGAACACATATCTACATCCCAGGATAACTGGGTAGATCGGATCATCCATTATGGCCGCTTTAATAACTCCTCTGACAAAGTCAGAGTGTATTTCTACCAGTGCGATAGGAAGCGTCCTGGGTGCATCACTCCTGAAAACTCCACTAAGTTTGACGGTTTCCTCTGTCTCCTGACCGGGTTTGACTAGGTGCCTAGCGACAATACAATCAAAACTTAATCCAGTGTCAAAAAGACAAGTAGTAGAGGTACCGTTCAAAATTACAGTTCCTCGAGTTGAGGGTCGGTCCCCCTCAGGTTGAGAATCACTGACATTGACTCTACCTTTCGAGGCTGTATGCAAACATCCAATGCGGTTTGCACCGGTTTGTTTGCCCTGATCAGACGTTCCTGGTGTAGGGGTCTTCCCTTTTCCTTGACCTTGGTGGCCGCGCTGCCACGTAGGCTTGTTGGGTTGATCAGAATTTTTGTTGGGGGGGTATCGGGTTTTGTAGAATTTCGATTTTTCCTGGGGAGGTTTCTGGGTATTGTTATCTCGTTGGTTATAATGTTGAGAGGAAGTGGAAGAATAGGATGCCTGTTCTAGATTCTGTTTTCGAGATGGCTCATCGGTGGGTTTACGTTTAGTGCTGGGAAGTTCGGCCATTGCATTGCTATAGCGTTCGGCTTTATTGAGTATGTCTTCAAGCCTGACTGCCCCCTGTTCAGCCAAAAATCTACGTGTTTCATTCGACAAAGTGGATTTTATCTGCTCCACAAGAACAAGTTCGAGGAGTCCCTCATATGAAAGAGGTAGGTCAGATAATTCAATGCACTTTGTCAGATAACCCGTGAGACGTGAAGAGAACTGGGGAAATGTTTCCGTGCTCTCTTTTCGGCTGTTTCTGAACAACTGCAGAAACTTTCGGGCAGTCATCTCAAACTGCTGTAGTAAGGCCTTTTTCAACATGTCGTAATCATGTTGATTCGGTCCCAGCTTTGGGTACACGTCATAAGCATTGCCTTTCAGTGACGTTGAAAGTTTGAGCGCCCAGCGGGTACTCTCTAACCCATAAAGATTCGCGAGTCTCTCGAATTTTTCTAGGTAGCTGTCAATTTTTTCGTTAGGGCTAGGAAAAGATTCTAAAGAAAACGACATAGCAGTTAATTGGGCAGATTGAGTACTGGAGAGGTCCATTGATTGAGACTGGGGCGAAGACGGCTCTCCGTTAGTCGAAGTAGAGGCGCCCCGACTCTCTAGAGCCTTAAGCGCCAGTTGATGCTGTCTTTCCTTGTCTCTCTCTCTCTCTCTCTGCGAGTTTCCATCTCTGCTTCAATTTTCTTCTGTTCCAAAAGACGTTCTTCCGCTTCTTTCTTATCTGCCCTCTCCTGGGCTTCTCTCCTCTCTGTTCTTTCTTTCTCTTCCTTCTTCTCAGCTTCTGCTCTCTGTTGCTCCGCCTTCCTCTCAGCTTCGGCTCTCTGTTGCTCCGCGTCATATATTTTCAATTCCTGGTTAATAAACGCGTTTGCAGCTTCTGCATCTAATCCTGCCTCTTTCGCTTCCAGCCTCAAGATGGACCTCATCTTTATCCTCTCTGCCATTGTTAAAGAATAAGATGAAGTATGCTTAGAGAACTAGTAAGAAGAAACGCGAAAGGGAGGAACTCTGAACCGCTACGAGAAAAAAAAACCAAGTACAAATTTACCTGTGTTACCTCCTACCTGTACTGTGCAAACTTATCGCTGCTATTATCTGGCAATTAAGGCTCTAAACGCAAGCGACTATGCCACTAAATGGTAAGTTACACTGGAAAAGAATCTACTTTTACTAACAGTAGAGAAAAATTTATATTAAAACAATTTAAAAGGAAAAAAAAAATTTCCCCTAAATTTTAAATCTCTGACAACAAACTCCGTCCCTAAAGTCAATTATTGAGATGAGACGTTGTTAACTTAATTTTTTTTAAATCAGAACAATCCGTCTTTAGCTAAGCTCAACTCTTTTTGACTTCAAAAACCTTAGTGACTGTAAAACAATCACGCAATCCCAGCAACTTTTATAAAGAAAGAAATATAATTATCTCCGCCAGAGGATAATTAAAATAGCAAATATATTTGTTTATCTGTACTTTCTACTGCTGTGGAGAGAAAACAACCTGTAAATATGCTGTGTGGACAACCCAAATACTTAAAGAACGTTTGTCTAGGGGTGTAATTATTTATTTATTTCCCTAATTCACAAAGACAAATCATTCACACTCTACCTAGTTAGACCCAAACTAAATCAGACTCAAAATATCTTTAACCCGGCTATGCGATTGCCTCAAATGTAGCTCAAGATCCCAGAACCAGCCCACAAATATGTGTGCATCAAATGTATCTCAAAATTATCCCAGACGAGCCGGCCAAATATTGTCGTAAATTTATTTTGAGAGAAAAGAGTCGTAGAAATAGTGGTCCGGTTTAGAGTGGAAAATGATGATGGAAAGCTCAGTGATAGAAAATGTAGAGATTTAATAGTTACTTCACAGCGTGCTGGAGGAGAGTAAAGACAGACTTATTTACGACAAATCGTGTCTCTCAATCTTCTCTTTCACTCTCCTGGTCAAACAATTATTTGCCAGTTTTCCAGACTCGCATCTGCGCGCTCACCGATTTGGTGTTTTCAAACACACACACGACGTTGATACAAACTATATTAAACGAATAGGGGAAATGTTGGGCTTTGGGTATATCCAACACACAGAACTAAATGAGTTTAGGTGATTTTATTCACTTTAAACATCAATTACTAAAAATATCAGATATTACATAAATTATCATAAGTACACAAATGCAAATAACAAGTTTGGGAGGGGGTGAAGAAGATTGGTATCGACTAAGCCCTTCCCGCTCATTAGACAAAGACAAACCCAGTCCAGAGATAGATAATATCAGGAACACGGGTACGTTAACCTAACAGTAAAGTTAATTACTCTGAAAGAGGTGTTACCAAGTTAGGTATAAGTGATAGAAAAAAAAAAAAACCTGTTCTTCCCAGCTGTTCTTCCCTTTACTAAGCAAATGGAAAGGAGGTGGTTTTAAACAGAGTTAACAAATTATCAACTATCCCACTTAAAGGAACAATGTAGGGTATACAGAAAAGATATATGTTACCAGGTAAGCAAGTTAACAAAATGGTCACACAAAAGAATTAATTTCCTGTCATTCATACACGCGCTAGCAAAGGCCTTCACTCATCTTGCTCTCACTTACCGATTGTGAAAAAATCTTGCACTCCATAGAATAACACAACAGCAGTTACACCTCAACTAAATGTATGAGTGTTTGTTCAAGTTCTAGCCCCAGATTATCGGGTAGGCGGTCAGCACATAAAAGGATCCCGTAATCGCTGGAAAATGAATCTGTAGTTGTGTCTCTTTTCTTAATAACAGTTTCTATGGGAGGGCACGGTCTCTGATACCGGGGTGAGGATGGTGTGGTCTATTTGACTATGCCGCTGATAATAAAATTCTTACGCGTGCTGGTACACTTTATCCGTGAGGTATGGTTTAAGTCCAGTGAGAAAACTAGTCACATCACTGTTCAGGAAATTATGAATTATCTCTCTGTGTCAGTAAACTAACAAAGCTCGGGCCAGTGTTCTTCTTCCCGTTACGACTTAAGTTGTTTGATGGTGCGTTAAATTTGTCTTTGGGTGTGCTTTCTTTGCTATAAGTTAGATAGCGGAATTCCAAACATAGAATCGCCTCAAAGATTAAAAATTTACACAGTCTCAACAAGTTCTGCGTCAGGGGAACTCTACACACTGTTTATGCTTTGCTTTGCTTAGATTGATTTCTTTATTGCTTTCTTAATGCTGGGATCGCACAGGTTACGATCACTCTGTATGAAAGAAAAAAAAAGACATGTAATATACCGAAAACAAATAACCTTCTAAAGCGCGATGAATTTCCCGTTAAGCCTATTATATATATGCTCGCGTATTTAATTATGTATTTAATAAACACTGCGCGAATTCTAGTGGTTAAAAACCCACATCTATAAAACTAGGACTTAACTGAATTTATTAATTATAAATTCCTTCGCGACTTTAAAAGTTAATTTAAGCATCTATTATCTTTTGAAATAATATAATAGATAGATCATTATATTTAAAACTGGAACTCTTGAGATGGTTTAATTAAATAGATTTAAATTAACACAAAATCCCTTTAAATAGAATGACTGAGCTAGACCACTGATCACTTTACACAATATATATTACCGCTTTGCACAGAAATAGAAATCACTGCAAATATATATAAAATCCAGGGGAAAATCTATAACAAGATTTCAATAAAGCTAGTGCTTCTGTAAAGGTCTGGCCAGCGAGTGATAACGTGTCTAGTTCTTCATGGTCTATTTAGCTAAAATGAAATGTAAGTTGAGTGGGACATGATAAACTTGACAACTTATTTGATCTCACGAACTTTTGGGGATCTGACCGCCAAATCAAGAGAAGAAGCCGCCCCCTGGTCTTCGTATCCGCTCGCTGCTGCCCGTTTCGCTTTCCCCCGTTCGCTCGGTTCCTCGATTGACACCGAGACGCGAAATTAGCGGCAAGCAACTGCGTCTCGTATCAGGGAAAACTACTGTCTTTGATAGCGCCGATAGTCTCCCCTAAGATCCCTCGGTCTGTCTCTTTGATCTCGTCGCTGTATCCTACATGAGTCCCGGTGGAATGCGTTCTGGCAAACGAAAAGTTACAACAAATGTTCAGGGGTTCTAATGTTATGAAAAGCTAAAGGTCCCTTTAAATCATCCATCATATCAGGGAAAATTCACTAGTCAAACTAGACGTACGTCACATTTAAATCACTGTAAACGCATTCCTGATACTCGCAAATCTTAAATAAGGTTGTAAAAAATAACTTTTTGTAAAGTACTATCTGTTTTTGCATTTTCATTCATTTATAATAATATTTAGCTACGTATACAGGCGTCAGAAAACATGTAAAGCTATAGATTATTTCCACATACTTTGATCTACCTTTTAAGTCTTGTTAATCTTGTATTTATAATATTCTTCTTCTTCTTCTTCGTTCGCCCTGAAAAGGACGGTGGTTGCGTTGTGTCTGTTTACGCCGTAGCTGTGATATCTGCACCTTTCGGTCGACACATCCGACTTCTGCACGGCATTTTTTAGGACCGGGTTTGCCTTCCCATTGCGATCCGTGCTCGCTCAGCCAGACTACAGTGCTGCAGACTGTTTCCAGGACCACCACGTGGAGGTGGAGCACGGTCTTGACCAGCTCTGGTTCGCTGGTCCTGACGCAGGCAGTCAAGCTATGAGTCGCTGACTGCGGTCTCTACTACTGCGTCTTCTGGTCCCGTATTTATAATATGAATGTCTTTTTTTTATTGTGTGTGAGACAAGGACTGTTCCATTAGTGTTCTTTGGAAGACAATCAAAACAAGGAAATAAAGACATCCAGAGAGCATACAACTTGCAAACCAAGAAGTTTGGCCATGTTGATAAGAGATTACAATAGATATATGAAATATGGGAAAGGGAATAAAAGGTAAATTAATATGAAACAAACATAAAGGTATGTTTTCAGGCACTCGTAAGAAATAAAGAAGTAGAACACTAGACAACAGAAAAACAACAGACATGAGTGGCTTACCCAGGATTTGAACACTGGACCTTCCGTGCGACAACCCCGCCTAGCTATGCAAGCGAATCACACTATCCTCCCTGCCATCCACGCATCACCAAAAAATGATGCTAAGATGACAGATCAATAGTGCGAACCGAAAGACATAACACCGGAAGTCCACCATGGGCAGTACGGCCTATTAATGACGCAATCACTTCTGTTGTTTCTCTATCAGACAGCATAGGCCAGTCAACACAAGACAAAGAGACCTTAATACTGTGTCCAGTACATAATAGTAGACTTAGAACAGTAAGTACAGGATAGAGGGTAGGTTTTGTTATTTTATAAACATTTATAACATATAAGGAAGGGAAACCCGAGGCCTGTAAACGGTAAATTAATATGAAACAAACATGAAGGTATGTTTTCAGGCACTCGTAAGAAATAAAGAAGTAGAACACTAGACAACAGAAAAACAACAGACATGAGTGGCTTACCCAGGATTTGAACACTGGACCTTCCGTGCGACAACCCCGCCTAGCTATGCAAGCGAATCACACTATCCTCCCTGCCATCCACGCATCACCAAAAAATGATGCTAAGATGACAGATCAATAGTGCGAACCGGTCGACAAAAAATCCTCAAATGCCGTCGCCCGGTTTTGATCCTGTATCACCCGGTCGCCAGAGCGGTGTTGTAACCACTACGCTAGCGCGGCTCC
This sequence comes from Oreohelix idahoensis, assembly GCA_024509875.1. Taxonomy (NCBI): domain Eukaryota; kingdom Metazoa; phylum Mollusca; class Gastropoda; order Stylommatophora; family Oreohelicidae; genus Oreohelix; species Oreohelix idahoensis. The sequence goes on along the minus strand of JAMPIV010014043.1, from coordinate 282,261 downwards.
CACATATGTCTTTGTTCTGTAAGCTATTCCCCAATAAGACAATTCCTAAACAGCACATATTAGAAAAACATTGCGCAGACTAGATCAGAACTCATGGCTTTGGAATGGGCATGCATGGAGTGCAAGGAGAAGAATTTGTACATTCCACTATTTCCAAAATTGAAAGACGCGCCAGCGGTATTAAAAATACAACTTCACAATTAAATTTATAATGGAAACTCATTTGTTACAAATACTCCATCTGTGAATGTACAGATTCCTCCTATTAAAAAAAAAAAAAAAAAAAAAGGAAGTTTGAATTGTTCTTCTTCTTCGTACACTCTCAGACATCCACTTGAATGTTCTCAAAGAAAGCAGTAGTCAGTTTGAGGCTATTTGAATCCCCGTAAAGCTTTTCCACGAAAGGAGCTGGCGTCGGCCATATGCACTTTCTCTGTACCACATATAAGGGGCAACTTTGAAGCAGATGTTCAGCAGTCATTTTATCAGTGCCACAGTTACACTGATCGGTAGTTCCTATCTTTAGCTTGTTGAATAGATGGTATCTCAATCTGTTGTGGCCAGTGCGGAGTCTGAAGATTACCACTTGTTCTCTTCTGTGGAGCTGGTAGTAAGCATCATTCTGTGTGTGACCTGGATGTTCTACATTCCATTTGTTTCTGTAACTGATTCTGATAAAACTCTTTGCCTCCTCAAAAGTTATGCTTGCATCAGGCTGAGGTAGATGTGAACCTTCTTTTGCCATTCTGTCAGCCTCTTCATTGCCGGCGATGTTACAATGAGATGGGATCCACTGAATCACAACACTTTTGAATCGTTGACAAAGTTTGTGGAGCACTATTCTGAGATCATCCAGGTCTGTATTATTTTGGCTTTTCAACGTTGCAATTACTGACTGTGCATCAGTAAAGAAAGCAACTTGTCTCTCTGCGCTTTCTTCTGTCAATATAACCTCTGCTGCAGTTTTCAAGGCCTCTGCCTCTGCTCTGAAGTTGCTGGAGAATCGTCCTGTCGCCACTGACAGCCTTTTTTCTGCACCAGTGCTTAAGGTCAGAAAGACACCCCTACCTCCATTTTCTGTTGCATTTGTTGCTGATCCATCTGTGTATGCATGGGTCCAGGTCTTGCGTGGATAATGTTTCTCTATGTATTTTGTCGTTATGGATTTTCTATCTGTTGCAGCTTGGCTCTTTTTACTTTCAATTCCATGAATGTTTTCTATCATTTTAGGGAAACGATTTTGTTTCCAAACTGGAAGCTTGTTTGCAGTGTAGATGGGTTTAACAGTGGATATTTCATCTATGGATACTGCTCCCATTTGTGGTTTGGTTGATTCTACAAAATTACTTCGTTTGAGTCTTTGCCTTCTAAAAGCATTTATTCTATGGCACATTGGGTGGTCTGTTAGTCTTTTGAATGTTTCGGCCTGTTGCTGAGCCCTGCAGTCTCTTCTATCTGTCATTGGCTGGAGGCAAGTAATCTTTTCGAGTTCTTTTATAGGTGTTGACTTCATGCCTCCCGTTATAAGTCTCATTGCTTGATTTTGGAGTCTGCTAATTTTATCGAAGTTTGTCTTAGCTGCTGTTGCCCATGCTGCCATGCCATATTCAAGAACTGGCCTCACTCGCCCTGTGTACAACATCTTAAGCACTTTCTCATCTGCACCCCAAGTTGTTCCAGCAAGTTTTTTTCATAATTGCCATTCGTTGTCTTGCTCTCATTCGATTTCTGTCAACCTGTTTTTTCCAAGTCAGACGGCGATCAAAAATAATGCCTAGGTAGTTCGGATTTTCATTTAATTGAAGATTTACTCCGTTTAGTACTAGTTTGAAGCTCTGAAGTTTGAATGATAATTGAGCGAAATTTTGGGGCTGAGCAAATTATGGCAGTTGTTGCGTGAATTAACAGAGTGTGGAAATCATTTAATAGGTGTATGTTTTATTTATTAAAATGAACATTTCATTTTACTTATGACCATACTTACTTTACATGACCATCGTGATGTATGATTGAGAGATAATTGTTAGCTCTCATGTTGTGGGCACAATTGGGTGTGTTATTTTAAGGTAATAAATGTGGACTTCCAATTTAACATTTCAATAATTCATGTTTGACGCATGAATCCAAAACAAGAATATGATATCCATTTTCTGCAGGTTTTCTACTTTTGATTTCTGTAATTTGTTTGCATTTCAAATGGTGTCGTTTTAGTTTATTGCATAAAAAAGAAACCATAACAAAATATAGAAAAAACGAAAATTTTACACTATTTCAGACTATTACATCCGCTGTTCTAATTGTGATAAAATGTTTGTTCTTGTTCTAAAATTTACTCTAACATTTCTAGTCTCGCTTAACGCAAAATTAAAGCTGGTATTTACAATAATAAAGTTGCATAAAAGCATTAAATAACCCTTATCAAAAGTAAACACCGCCACATTTTTTCCCGTTAGGAAGATGACCCCGTGACCTCTGTCATGATAGCTATAAATAGCGCGGTCAAGAAAAACTAAAGTGTCTTTTTAGCTAGTATGTCGGCTTTTTCTCTATATGTTTCAGGGACCAAAGTAAAAAAGCAAGACACTCATATAAAATCCTTAAAAAACCAAGCAAAAAATGTCAAATAAAAGATGAACTAAAAATACCAATTAATAAAAAATTGCTGAGGCTCAAGCTTGGAACTGGATATTTCATGATTGAGGAACCCACATGTGAAGAGTGTCTGTCAAGAACCAAACACAATTAGACACTTTCTGGTGGACTGCAAGAAATATGACCAACAGAGGCAAAACATTAAGACATACTGTAGTAACCACAATGTAGAAATGAGGGTAGAAAATCTCATAGGCACAAAGACCCCTTCAGAAATGCAAAAGTTAATAAAACACTATATTACAAAAACTAAAGCTAACATATAAAAAACAAATAAGGATTTGAGTCAGTAGTCCAAACTCGTGAAAGACTCGCCCCAGATACATACAGATTAACCAAAGAAACCATCCAGTGAAAATTAAAAACATACTAACTTAGAAAATAGCATAGTTTGGAATTTCTTTTAAAAACCATGTTAAACTATAACTACAAAAGGAAAAATACCGACTAGAGATAATATAGTATAAAATAAATACAAACAAAAACATATTACAATAAAGGAAACACGTCCTGATATAACCAACAACTCCATGTACATGGTAGATGGTTGAAAGGGGCGTGCTACAAAGAAAAGTAGCAAACACAGTAATTAAAAAAAAAAAAAAAACTAAAGTGTCTCTCGCAAACCGGCGTGACGAGCGTAAGCAGTGTAAAAGAACCAACCGGCGTGACGAGCGTAAGCAGTGTAAAAGAACCAACCCAGCGGGAGCAGAAACAACCACTGGCAGCTAAGTGCAATATATAAGCTGCCAAAGTGAACTTTTTTCATAGGATCTACTATCCATTAATGATGAGCCCGTTCTGTTAAACTATTCAATTATTTTCAAACTGTTAAAAACTTAAGTGATTATTAAATTTTATTTGTAATTTTACACATTTAACTTCGATTTAATCATTTTAAATGTACTGCATGTTTGTCTCAGTCAATTTACTACACACACTCTAAACAGAGCTATACCAGAATAAGAAGAATTCCACTGAGTAAATCAGGGGTGGGGGCTTGAACGAGCTAAGATTAATCATTGCTTAATTCTTCAAAATAGTTGTCAGCAGATTCTAGAATTAACGTGCTCAGCCAATGCAGCATTGTTTTCGCTTATTTGAATATCTTGTGAACACACCAAACACAATTGACATAGAAGCGTCATTACCCTTCTATTTACAAATCTGCCAAGAGTAATTTCGTGAGAAGGTAGTAACCTTTGAAGCCCATATTAGATACTCTTGAGTATTGGCCGCTGTTGGACCACTACTGCAAAGCAGGGAAGGCAATACCGTCACACTCTCCCTTGGATCCATCTGTGTATACAGTAATGCTGTATTTTGATAGTTGTTGAATATATTTATTGGCCGTGTTTTTAATATTTTCTATATTATTTGTGTTCTTAAGTATTTCTGCTAGGTGGTAGTCCGTGTCTGGTTTCTTGATCTCCCAGGATGGAAACACTGTCTTGTATTCACAACTGTTATTAATTGATGTAAATTGTAATTAAAGTATTCAGATGGACAATTTCTTCCATACACTTCCATCCTGAAGGGTGAAGGGTATCTATAACACTGGTATGCACACATTTTGGTGCCTTAAATTTTATAGCAGTTCTTGAGTAATTTTGGGTTGCTGATTCCAAAACAGTAATCAGATTTTTTCTACCAGCTCTAGTTTTTGAGATAAATAAGAATGACCATATTAGTAGGGCAATTGTTATGTACAATCCTAGAGTTAGGTGCTATCAGTGACATTTTGACTTTAGTCTGCATTCATATTATATGTAATTACTGTGCATATATTACCAAAAATGTAATAAAACTTTATCACTAGCACTTGTTTAGTCAACACGCAAAAAGGATCTTTTCGAGGACTTCCTGGAATGTGATATGCCCGGGCTGTCACGCTTAAGGGTCCAACAGTAATCTGCCATCATGTGGGCATCCCAAAGTCCCTGGTATCTCTCTTCCATTGTTTTTATATCTTGGTGAAATCTTTCACCTTGCTTCTCACTAAAGTCGCCAAGATTCTCCGGAAATAAATGTAAATGGTTATGGAGGTAGTGCAATTTTATGCTCATGTTGCATCCAAGTTCACAAAAACTCGACAGCATGTTTCCAACTAATTCAGAATAATTGTCTGCTTTAAAGTTACCCAGAAAGTTTTGCACAACTAAAACAAATGATGACCAGGCTGTGCACTCTGTTTTGTTCATGGAATCAATAAAATTTGGATCGTTTATTAACTTTCTAATTTGAGGTCCATCAAAAATTCCAGCTTTAAGTTTATCTATGCTCAGTTCTGGAAACTTTCTGCATAAGTAATTAAAACAGGTACCATTTTTGTTCAGTGCCTTAACAAATTGCTACAAGCTTTATATATAATGGTGGCAGTAGAACTCTTTTTCGATCAATGAGAGGCTTATTGACAATATCTTTTTCTCCAACTTTAAATTCATCCCTCAACGGCCACTGTTTCTTTGTCCAGTGCATATCTTTTGCCATGCTATCCCACAAACATATAAAGCATGGATATTTAATGAATCCCATTTGCTGGCCAAGTAAGAAGTTCATCATTTTAAGATCTACACAAACCATCCAGTTATGTTCTAAATACTTCAATTTTTCCAGAACTGTGCTTATTGTAGCATACTCCTCCTTCATTGTAGTAGAATGAGCAATTTGAATTGAGCCATATTTGTTACCATTGTGTAAGAGAACACCCTTCAAACTTCTTTTAGAGCTGTCTGTCGCATAGAGATTTATGATCAATAAATTTTCTATATTCTTTTCTTTTCTACCCGTGTCCTCTACTTTATATTCGCTCTTTTACCCTTTTCCTGTATTTTTTGCATTCGTTCGTTTGCGAAAAATATATTTCTTTCCCATTCTGACTTTACCGTTTTTCTCATACACTGGTAACGCATTTATTGCATCAGATGTCAGTAGCTGCAGGTAGACGAAATGTGTGATAAGTCGTCTAGTCAGACATAGATGCAGACAATTGTCTACATTTTCATCTGACACGGGCGTTTCTTCAGGCTAGTCGCTCGGCGATAAGTGTGATATGACACTCACGCAGCGTTCTAAAATGAGACATAGCGTCTAGCATTTCCATCTGACACGGCACTCTACGGCCAGTTTCTTAGACGGAGGTGTTATAGACGCGAAGTGGCAGGTTATGGCAGTCTCTTGGTTTAACGTAAGTGTTAAGAGGAGAGGGGAAGACCGGTGGGGGGGGGGGGGGGGGGAAGGGGGGTTCGAAATAATGTGGGATCCTTTGTCTGTTTTCGTATATCTTAACCGGTTATATCCGAGTACATAGTATGTATAGTATTTTATATGTTGTTTTTCTTTATTCAGTGAAACTGGGGTGACCCAACTTTGCCAGCGTTTGAGTACCATTGAGAGAAGAAACATTTTTATCTTTAACCACGTGGGTTTACAAGTTAACACCTGTCTGACAGTGCGCGTGTCTCCATAAATAGACAGACTACAACTCCCACTAACGGTTTTATTAAAGACTAAATGCTTATACTGTGCCTTTGATCCAGATAATATTTCTTCACAAACTCTCAAGTACATTTTCAGCCTTTGTGGCAAGTAAGATATTACAATCAATAACTTTTCCGACACTGTTGACAAGTGGTGGTGTGACCAACTAAATTCTTATACTGAGATAAAGCACCCGACCTGACATTCCTCATTACTAGAAACCTAAGCTATTGACACTGTGCTCGCTGTTAACGTTCGTGCCTGGACAATTTTAATGTGACAGAACCAGATATCCTAAAATAAGTAGAACCAAGATAACGTTCCCTGAAGCAGTGAATTCAACCCGTCTTTTTGGAACTCGGGTTGTCTTGGCCACGGCTACCATTAAAGATTCTGTATAGGCATGTCCTAAAAATTGTGTTTTCCAGAAGTTGCTACCAAAGCTGTAAGTGCGCATGAAAGCACGTGATCGCGGCTGAATGAATAGAGAGAATGCAGGACTGAGTGATTCCTTTATTGTTGTATTTTGGCACCCATTCTTGGCTGACTTAAATTTTCTTTATGCAAGTTTTGTTGCTAACAATATTTTTCCTTAGGATAGATTATAGTATCAAAGTCTGTTTATACCTTTAAGGGGAGATCATTAGATTACAGCAGATGTATCCGTGACTCTTTGGGCTATCACTTTTCTTCTAGCAGGACTGTGGGCTATACATCGAGGGAAAAGATCATAACTTTGGGTCTATCATTCTTGTAGCAATTCATTGACTTTATGATTATTTGTATATGCTTGATGTAATTTTTATGTGTTGTGATGGAATTTTAGTATGATAATTAAAAATCCAATTAAACTTAATCAGTGTGTTGGTCAGTTCGTTCCCAATTATCTATATTTCCATTGTTATAGTGTTCCCACATGTGTGTGTCTAACTGTCGTCACTTATATGGGTGTGTATGTGAGTGGAAATTTATATATATATATATATATAGTTAATATATATATTATGATAGACTGTCTGACTCCTCTAAATCTGTTGTAGAAGATAGGCTGAGAGAGAGAGAAGACTGCTCGATTTCAGGGACAGCCTCTATTATTCCTACCATCTCACTCGTGGAAACCTATTTCTATTTTTATCTTTCACTGGCAGGTTAAAGTATATCATCTTTTGTTTTGGTATTTTCTCGCAAGTGGTAGGAACCAGAGTATCCTTTTTCTTCTTTTCTTCCTTGAGTATTCTCAGTCACTGATTTATTATGGCCGAGAGGGCGAAACTGAGGCAGATGCTCAGACAGGAAGCAATGGAAGAGGGTTTGGACGGCGACGAAGCGGAAGCTTTTGTCAGGGACGAACTTGAGAGATATGATGCGGAGAGGAAAGCAGCTGAAGCTAAAGTGGAAAAGGAAGAAGCTAGGAGGAAAGAAGCGAAAGACCGTCTATTACAGCAGAAGAAGATTGAGGAAGAAATGGAAATTCGCAGGATGCAGCATGAAGAGAAAGAGAAGGAGAGACAGCATGAGGAAAGAGAGAAGGAGAGGGAGAGACAGCATGAGAAGGAGAGGGAAGAGAGACAGCATGAGTTGGCTCTTAAAACTCTAGAATTCCAAAGTCGTGGTGCTGCCTCTATCTCCAGCAATGGAGAGTCTTCTTCTCATTCCTCTGTAACTGATCCTCCTAGCACACAATCTACTCATCTCACTGCTATGTCTTTTCCGCTAGAATCTTTCCCTTGTCCTAATGAGAAGATTGACACGTATCTAGGAAAATTTGAGAAAATTGCAACTCTGTACGGTTTAGAGAGGTCGCGTTGGAATATGAAGCTTTCTCAGGCTTTGAAAAGCAGTGCGTATGATGTTTACGCTAAACTTGGGAGCAGCCAACAAGACAATTACGACGTCTTGAAGAAATCGTTACTGGAGCGTTTTGAAATGAACGCGCGCAGATTTTTGCAACTGTTTCGCAACAGCAGAAAGGAGAATTCTGAAACTTTTCAGCAGTTCTCCTCTCGTCTAAAGGGATATCTGACAAAGTGCCTAGAGCTCTCGCAGCTCCCCTCTACCTATGAAGATCTTGAGGAATTTGTTATAACAGAACAAATAAAGAACACTTTGTCTGCGGACACCCGAAGATTTTTAGCGGAGCAAGGTGCAGAAAAGCTTGAAGACATCTTGGAAAAGTCTGAGCGTTATCAAAATGAGCTGGCCGAACTGCCGGCCCCAAAACGTAAACCGACAGAAGAGCATTTTCGAAAGAATAATCTAGACCAATCTTCTCATGCTTCTAATCAGAATAACCACAGAGAAACTGGACCTCAAAACCCCCCTCCGGAAAAATCCAAGTTCTACAAAAACAAGTACCCCACCAACAGTAAACAGTCTGATCAACCCAACCGTCCTACATGGCAGCGCGGTCAGCGAGGACAATGTGACAAAGGGAAAACCCCTGAGCACGGGACTAATGATCAGAGCGAGCGCACCGAACCGAAACGCATCGGATGCTTGCTAACAGTCTCGCAAGGCGGAATTATTGACAGTGATTCCCAACCTGTAGAGGGAGAGAGACCCTCTACGCGAGGTACTGTTATATTGAACGGTTCTCAAACTTTTTGTTTATTTGACATGGGGCTTTCTTATGATTGCATTGTGTCCAGGCACCTGGTTAAACCCGGTCAAGAGACAGGAGAGACCGTCGAACTTTGTGGAGTCTCTAAGAGTGATGCACCTACAGCGCTTCCCATCGCACTGGTGGAGATCCACTCTGAGTTTGTCAGAGGCGTGATCAAAGCGGCTGTTATGGATGACCCCATCTACCCAGTCATACTTGGCGGGAGATACGTGTTTATTGGGAAACCGGAAGAGCCGATTGTGGCAGCAGTAACTATAAGAGGGCAAACCAAGAAGGAACGGGAGCCTGCGCCTAATTTGTTACCTATGGAACTTAAAGAAGCGCAACAAAAGGACCCTACTTCGGCACCCTGCTTTAGGAAACTGCCCATGGCTAAGGAACCCAGACAGCACGGGGACATTTTTTCTAAGGATGGCGTACTTTATCGCAAAACGGGCAAGCCTGACCAAGGTTACAACCAGCTCCTAGTACCGAAACAGTACAGAAGCCAAATCCTAGAAATGTGGCACTCTCTTCCCTTCAGCGGACATATGGGACAGAACGCCACAAACCAACGGATAACTACTCATTATTGGTGGCCAAGAGTAAATACTGATATTATCAGGTATGTCAAATCCTGTGCCCAGTGCCAACGTGTACCGCCAAAGCAACGGACACCCGCAGTCTCTTTGGGTGAAATGCCAATAGTGGGAACACCATTCGAACGGGTTGTGATCGACGTTTTAGGACCCTTAGAAAGGACTAAAAGAAGGAACAAGTTTATCCTCACCTTAGTCGACAAATGCACTTTATGGGCAGAAGCTATCCCGCTAACATGCGCAGATGCCAAGCATGTCGCAGAAGCCCTCGTGCAGATTTTCACTCGGTTGGGATTCCCTCAGCAAGTGTTGACGGATAACGGATCCCCATACCGAAACCTGTTGATGGATGAGATCGTTAAGATCTTGAGGGACCAGCACATCTACACTAAGCCTTACACTCTGGCCAGAAGTGGGTTAGTAGAACGTGTTAACGGAAACCTCAACATGATGCTAAGTAAACTGGCACAAGTGAAACCTGACGATTGGGATCTTTGTATTCCTGCAGCTTTATTTGGCTACAGAGAATCTCCTCATACGTCCACAGGATTTCCGCCAGCCACGCTTTTATTCGGCAGACCCATTAAGGGCCCGCTCGAAGCCTTACTTTGGTCGCTGACAGACCAGAAGGCTGATGAGACAGTTGTCTCAGCAAGTAAATATGTGTCGGAGTTAAAGGATAGGTTGAAACTAGGATGGGATCTAGCAACGACCAACTTTAAGCGAGCACGCACAAAGCACGCTAACCGGTACAGGAAAGTCGCGAAAGAAAGAGAACTGGAAGCAGGAGAGAAAGTTTTGGTGTTACTCCCTACCGGAAACAACCAACTGAGGATCGGATAGCAAGGGCCGTTTACCGTCCTGAAAAAGATTTCTAAAGCTAACTACCAGATCTCTATTAAGGAAAGGAGAAGGTTTTCCATTTAAATCTGTTAAAGAAATTCTTGGAAAGACCGGTGCCGACCTCCGAACATCTCCTGACGATCGCCAAAATTGACGAAGATGACGTTAGTGGCAGGGAAATTCCACTGCAATCACACGGAATCTTTCAAAAATGTCAAACGCAGGGACGCTCTTTCAAGCGCGCATGGGAGACATTCCAGAGAAAGGAAACTTTGGGAGTAGATTTGAGTAGGAATTAGAGAGAGACGGAGGGGGGAGATGAGAGGGAAGAGGACAGACACCCTGAAGCTACGGATATAGGAAATTTATTTCCATAACGTAGACATGGAGTGCTTCCATATCTTAAAGGGGGGACGTTCTGTCGCATAGAGATTTATGATCAATAAATTTTCTATATTCTTTTCTTTTCTACCCGTGTCCTCTACTTTATATTCGCTCTTTTACCCTTTTCCTGTATTTTTTGCATTCGTTCGTTTGCGAAAAATATATTTCTTTCCCATTCTGACTTTACCGTTTTTCTCATACACTGGTAACGCATTTATTGCATCATATGTCAGTAGCTGCAGGTAGACGAAATGTGTGATAAGTCGTCTAGTCAGACATAGATGCAGACAATTGTCTACATTTTCATCTGACACGGGCGTTTCTTCAGGCTAGTCGCTCGGCGATAAGTGTGATATGACACTCACGCAGCGTTCTAAAATGAGACATAGCGTCTAGCATTTCCATCTGACACGGCACTCTACGGCCAGTTTCTTAGACGGAGGTGTTATAGACGCGAAGTGGCAGGTTATGGCAGTCTCTTGGTTTAACGTAAGTGTTAAGAGGAGAGGGGAAGACGGAAGGGGGGGATGGGGGGTTTCGAAATAATGTGGGATCCTTTGTCTGTTTTCGTATATCTTAACCGGAGTTTTAGATTTCATTCACTCATTAACTTCGCAGTCAAGACTAGAACAACCTACGTTCGATTCCTAAGAATCTCTGTTGATAGAAGATGGCATTTAGTTTGGTCGAAGTGGTTTAGTTCTTAGTAGTTCTGTGTTGAGGTAAATATTATATATCTAGTATTTTGTGAGTGTTTAAAGTGATAAATCGCTTATTTCATTTTTCTAGTTAGACTTGTGCGCAGAAGAATTTAATATAAGTCTGTTATATTCTTTAGCTGACGTGTTTCAGTGGAAAGCAGAATAAATTATAATTTCTTGCTTAAAAACTCATGCAGCTATAAAATAATTCAATTTAACTGCTTAGTCGAGAATATTGTAAAACTAACTTATAACTGCACAGATTCATCACTGAGTATTGACGAAATACGTATGTATTTCTAATTCATGATGATTGATTTTATGAATATTGTCGTGAAACGAGTGTGTGTAACCCCACTACTTTGTTAAATCATTATGTCGGGATACAACTTTGCCCCAGCCAATCAACGCACAGTTGCTGAGCCGGAATAAATTACAAGAAGTTACGCCAGGAAAAAACTTAAGCCCTGTTTTTTCGGATGTGGGTCGCAGCCATCTTGTTCACGCAAGATGGCGGAACAAAACTGAATAAAATTAGGCTGTACGAGCATAAGACGAAACTGCAGACCACCAATCAGCTTGCTCCGCCAGGAACCAACCAAAAGCTTTGCTTAAGCATTCACCTACCTATATAATCGGGCGAGATTTTATGCTAAAACACGCAACACCGAACACGAAGCCAGAGATACCGACCGACTGAAGAGAGGAGCTGTCAGCTTTGATTTATAGCTTACCTGAGAGCATTGACCTGCAGCCTGCTTCGCTAAGTCGAGTCAAAATCTGGCCTGTTTAAATCTTGGAGGGTTTTATTCGTGTCATCAAACCTGAGGTCGTATGTCGTGTCAATCCAGCTGCCTGGAACGTCGCAGGAGCACAGTGATTGCACAGGATCAACCTCTTTAGTCCCCCTCAGTCTTGGGTGGGCTAACGAAACGACCATCAGCGGGTGCTTTGTGTCAACCAAACCAAGAAGGACAGAACTTTTAAGAGATGAGTACACAGTAGTACCATTTCTGTCAGCATTGTGAGCAAAAGCTAGTGTCAGTGACGAGAAAGTGATTTAGCATAGCAAGAGACAAAGATTAACAGCATAGCTAATAATTGTTATAGACGTAATTAACAGCCCAGCTGATACCTGTACTATAATTGAATAACAGCACAGCTGATATAATTTTTTTGTTCCTATAATTGGAAAACTTGTTGTAATATATTTATATATCTATATAAATATTTGTAAATCATATGTAAACTTACAAATCCATTACATTCCATTTTTTTCAAACATTCACTCTTCAGCACAAGAGTAGATAGTGTATATACTAAATAAATAATAAGGAAATTGTATTTGAACGACTTGTCAATTTTATCATTGTTAAGTAAAATCTGTTTCCTTGTCTTAATATCACAGTTGGTTACATAGCGGAGGTGGCAAGTTATGTCGGTCTCCTCTCTACTAAATTTTCGAGATCAGAACATTCACAGCCGTAACTAATTTGTGATACCAGTAGTTCTCTCAGACACTGGGACTTCACCATTTTCTGCAGAAATTGTATTTCTGAAATTGACAGTACTATACTGATCTAAGAGCCAAATAAAACCTCACGCCACAAATATAACTTATTTCACGGGAAGGTTTTAAACGATAAGTCAAGCCTCCGCTTGCAGTTGATAATGTAAGTTATATCCGAGTACATAGTATGTATAGTATTTTATATGTTGTTTTTCTTTATTCAGTGAAAATGGGGTGACCCAACTTTGCCAGCGTTTGAGTACCATTGAGAGAAGAAACATTTTTATCTTTAACCACGTGGGTTTACAAGTTAACACCTGTCTGACAGTGCGCGTGTCTCCATAAATAGACAGAGTACAACTCTCACTAACGGTTTTATTAAAGACTAAATGCTTATACTGTGCCTTTGAGCCAGATAATATTTCTTCACAAACTCTCAAGTACATTTTCAGCCTTTGTGGCAAGTGAGATATTACAATCAATAACTTTTCCGACACTGTTGACAAGTGGTGGTGTGACCAACTAAATTCCTATACTGACATTCCTCATTACTAGAAACCTAAGCTATTGACACTGTGCTCGCTGTTAACGTTCGTGCCTGGACAATTTTAATGTGACAGAACCAGATATCCTAAAATAAGTAGAACCAAGATAACGTTCCCTGAAGCAGTGAATTCAACCCGTCTTTTTGGAACTGGGGTTGTCTTGGCCACGGCTACCATTGAAGATTCTGTATAGGCATGTCCTAAAAATTGTGTTTTCCAGAAGTTGCTACCAAAGCTGTAAGTACGCATGAAAGCACGTGATCACGGCTGAATGAATAGAGAGAATGCAGGACTGAGTGATTCCTTTATTGCTGTATTTTGGCACCCATTCTTGGCTGACTTAAATTTTCTTTATGCAAGTTTTGTTGCTAACAATATTTTTCCTTAGGATAGAATATAGTATCAAATTCTGTTCATACCTTTAAAGGGATATCATTAGACTACAGCAGATGTATCCGTGACTCTTTGGGCTATCACTTTTCTTCTAACGGGACTGTGGGCTATACATCGAGGGAAAAGATCATAACTTTGGGTCTATCATTCTTGTAGCAATTCATTGACTTTATGACTATTTGATGTAATTTTTATGTGTTGTGATGGAATTTTAGTATGATAATTAAAAATCCAATTAAACTTAATCAGTGTGTTGGTCAGTTCGTTCCCAATTATCTATATTTCCATTGTTATAGTGTTCCCACATGTGTGCGTCTAACTGTCGTCACTTATATGGGTGTGTATGTGAGTGGAGATTTATATATATATATATAGTTAATATATATATAGTTTATATATATATATATATATATATATATATATATATATATATATATATATATATATATATATATATATATATATATATTATGATAGACTGTCTGACTCCTCTAAATCTGTTGTAGAAAATAGGTTGAGAGAGAGAGAAGACTGCTCGATTTCAGGGACAGCCTCTATTATTCCTACCATCTCACACGTGGAAACCTATTTCTATTTTTATCTCTCACTAGGGCTATCACTTATTCTAATCTATTCAGAAGGGACGAACCCAAGTCTTAATTCCCCTATCAAAAATCTACGACACTGTCAATGAAAAGTCGCCACTCATCTGGTGCATAACTTACACCCATTTTGTTAACAAGACCTCCTACATTAGTACAAAACACAAGGTTGTTTTCTTTACAAAAGAATGGAATAAAACCTTGCTCTCTGCTGCGATAAAATGTAACCTTTGTTTCAGCAGTCAGTAATTTTTTTTCTTTCAATCTTGAAGCCAAAAGTTCTGAAGATTCCTTGGAGATATATAGATCTCGGATTAGATCATTTAGTTCAAGCTGGTCGAAGCATTGAGCATCTGAAAAATCATCTTTGAAATCACTATCACTGTCACTTGTCATTCCACATGCCACTGCTGTCTCATCTTCTAGCAGGGAATCCGAAATCTGACTGAAAGTTGGAATTGGTATGTCATCTCCGTGTGGAACAGGTCGCCTAGCAGAATCTAAATCTGGATATTTCCACTTTTTCTGATTTTTTTCCATTAATTCCCTTAATATTCACAACACAGAAATAACAGTCATCATAGTGGTTCTTGGGCTCTCTCCAAACCATTGGATTTCCAAATTTTAAACATTTTCTTTTCCCACAAGTCCACTGTCGCAGGTGTTCAACACATGTTTTTGCAAACAATATGAGGAGCCCAAGACTTGTCCTGGTCACCTAGTTTTACTTTAAAGTAAGCAAAGTATGCCTTTTCCACAAAAACAGTAAAATGCTTCCTATGTTCTTCTTTGAAAGTGTACTCTCCACAAATATAACAAAATAAATGCGGTGAAAGAAAACATGCTCTTCTTGAAGATGATGCCATTCTCTGTTAGAAGTGTAATAAAATAAGTAGCATACTAACATGCATGCAGTGGCTTAAAATCTAAAAAAGGCAATAACTGAGAGTAAACAAGCAGTTTTCTTTTGTAAAGGACTAGACAGCAATAGTTTTTTTTTTTTTACATAGCCTTATATAGAAAATATTGTAATAATACAGGGTGACCCAAAAAAAAACCGGGCCCACGCGCGCA
The DNA here is from genome assembly GCA_024509875.1 of Oreohelix idahoensis. Lineage (NCBI taxonomy): Eukaryota > Metazoa > Mollusca > Gastropoda > Stylommatophora > Oreohelicidae > Oreohelix > Oreohelix idahoensis. Next base: position 266,876 of record JAMPIV010014043.1, on the reverse strand, counting down.
CAAAAAGTGCGCGCGGGCCCGTTTTTTTTTTGTTGTGGGTCATCCTGTATTAATGAAATACAAAAATGTCTGTATCTCAAAAACTAGAGCTGCTACAGACAAGTAAATGTGATTAATATGAAACAAATATAAAGGTATGTTATCAGGCACTCGCAGGAAATAAAGAAGTAGAACACCAGACAACAGAAAAACAACAGACATGAGTGGCTTACCCAGGATTTGAACACTGGACCTTCCGTGCGACAACCCCGCCTAGCCATGCAAGCGAATCACACTATCCGCCCTGCCATCTACGCATCATCAAAAAATGATGTTTCAATGGCAGGTCAACAGTGCGAACCACAATACATGACACTATACTGCTTGATAGAAATACAACAGAAGTGATTGCGTCATTAATAGGCTGAACTGCCCATGGTGGACTTCTGGTGTCATGTATTGTGGTTCGCACTGTTGACCTGCCATTGAAACATCATTTTTTGATGATGCGTAGATGGCAGGGCGGATAGTGTGATTCGCTTGCATGGCTAGGCGGGGTTGTCGCACGGAAGGTCCAGTGTTCAAATCCTGGGTAAGCCACTCATGTCTGTTGTTTTTCTGTTGTCTGGTGTTCTACTTCTTTATTTCCTGCGAGTGCCTGATAACATACCTTTATATTTGTTTCATATTAATTTACTGTTTACAGGCCTCGGGTTTCCCTCCCTTATGTGTAATAAAAGTAAATGTGATATTTGGATAGAGCAGGCCTCATTTATGTACAATCTAGAGTAAAATGTTTGGCACCAAAATTTTTTGTTGTTGTTGTTGTTGTAGGGCTGTGTAATTCATCGGATTGGCCTGAGTTGTTAATTGACTATTGTGTGAGATTTTTTTGTCTTTAAATGCCACCGTGCACTTCCATGGGTGATCTGTTAAAACCAACAATTCGGTGCAGAGATATATTTGATTAGGCAGCGTCTGAAGTGAGGATCGCAAAAGGCAGAAACTAAATAAAATTTGATGTTATTCTGATTGCCCCTTTTAAAAGGTCATGTAATGGACTAGGCTGGGCATTATTAAATAAAAATAACATTCGGCCGCTAAAAAAAAAATATTTCACATACTGGCAACATTGCGCATGCGCACTTCAGAACTGTCTAGGGCGAGGTCTCTTCGTCTTACGGACTTAGTAATTGTTTCCGCCGACCCAGAATTGACTTCAAGTGTTCAAAATGTCTGCAAACGAAGGTGGAGGCGATTCAGATTCTTCAATGGTGAAGTTCGAATTGTATATTAAGGTACGAAGTTATATTTCATTTGATTTAGAAGTTGCATTTTTCCTTAAACTTTCCTTTTCAGTGAGAATCAGTCCGCTTTTCATCTCATGTTTTGATTCTTAAATAGCGGGAATTCACTGTCGTTGGTTTGTTATATAGGTTAGGCCTAATAATTTCACCACCAACTTCATTCACCAAGAAACGTGTCCGGATAACCTCGAGCTGGCCTTGACGGTTATCGTACGGGAATAGTATAGTCAATTAATTAAGATATTAGGCCTAACTGTCCACACCACATAATCATACATACACGACTTACCAAGCCTGGAAAGCGTAAATTTTATTGCGTAGGTATCGTCGTCTCACGATTAAATAAACTGAGTCACAGTACAATAAATGTCATCGATAGGCTAAGTCTTTGTGGACACAGAGTGCCCTTGCCCCCTGTGTCATTGTCGGCGCTGATATGTCAGCCGCCTCATTCCCAACATAGTACATACATTTCGAGGTCGAACCCACTGACGTAGTACCGTAATATACTGTTAAAAAAAAAAAAGAAACGCATAGCTATCCGAGGGCGCGTTTTTATGAGTTTGTAAGTAAAATTTGGTGCTAGGGTATATAAAAACCAGCCTCAAATATTCTTTACAGTGTCAAATGCACGTGTTGACCTGAATTGCGTTCGTTTTTGTAATCGTTACAAGGCAGTGGTCAATAGGCCTAGTGTTTATGACGCAATTTTTGACCACAGCTCATGTTGCGCCACACAACAAAGTGAAAGCAACAAAATTTGGGATGAACACTATTCACTTACTACGCAACTGAAACCCTATAAAAGGATAACGCTACACACAAATAAATTCAGTTCATTTTCAAGCAGACATTTATGGCGTCTCTATCGATAAATTTAAAGAACATTGCTATTGGCCGACTGCATGCAGGCAAAAGTCAAAGTCAGGTTGCCAGGCATCTAAACGTGCATCAGAGTACCATCAGTCGACTTTGGCACCGGTTCCAAGCCACTGGCTATGTTTAAGACCAGCATCGCAGTGGACGACCCAGAGGGACAACAGCAGCGGAGGATCGCTTTATTCGGCTTCGTCACCTCAGAGACAGGTTTACAACAGCTTCCTCAACTGCCCAGTCATTGCCTGCAGGACGTCATGTGTCTGATCAAACTGTCCGGAATAGACTGAATGACGCTGGACTTTGGGCACAACGACCTCACTGAGGACCTGTCCTTACACGCCGCCATCGCCAAAATCGACTTCTTTGGGCCAACCAGCATCGTCCCTGGGCAGCTGACAATCAATGGAGACGTGTCTGGTTTAGTGACGAATCTTTCTTTTTGTTGCAGCGTTATGATAGACGGCGTAGTGTCTACCGTAGGCGAAATGAACGTTTTGCCCAAAATTGCGTTGATGAAGCTACGCCGCACAGTGGTGGAGGTGCAATGGTGTGGGGAATGATCAGTTACAATGGAAGGAGTCAATTGGTGCACATTGAAGGAGGCTTGAATGCGCAACGATACATCAATGAAATTCTTCAACCCCATGTCCTTCCACTTTTGGCTCCCCAAAGGTCTGTGTTTCAACAGGACAACGCCATACCCCATTGTGCACGGTTGACCATGCAGTTCCTGACTGCCAACAACATTCTCACCCTTCCCTGGCCATCCCTGTCTCAAGACATGAGTCCGATTGAGCACCTGTGGTATGAGCTGCATAGACGTGTTTGTCGCCGAGACGTTGCTCCAGCCAATCGTCGTGATCTGTTCCAGGCACTCCAGGAAGAGTGGGCAGCCATCCCACAGGCCCACATCAGACGTCTGATCGCATCCATGCCCAGGAGATGCCAGTCGCTGATCAATGCAAGAGGAGGCCACACACCATACTAACGGGAAAGCCCGTACGCCAAAAAAACTCGTGACCCAGATGCAAAACAACTGTCAATTGATTGGTTGAACCCTAAGGTATTCTTGTGTGCAATTTGAACAATTAACTCATTAAATTAAAAAAAGTTATTGAATGTCAAAATTATGGCTATGTGTGTGCTTTCAGTAGCTATGTGTTTCTTTTTTTGAACAGTATAGATACTTAGGGTAGCCTACTGATCTGACACTAAGGATACAAGCGGTCCAGTCCTCTGCTTGATTGATATCACCGTAATTCGTGTTAAGGTGGCCAGTGTTTGTTGACGTTGCTTGAACGTTACTAAAATGAGTAGGCCTAATAATTGCCAAAGAAGGAGGAAGCAAAATTCAGGGTAATCTTTACCTTTAGTGCCGTCAAGTATGTATAATATGTGTATTGAGTTATGGTTGGGGTTAACCCTAGACCCCTTATTTATAATATGTGTATTTTTATACCATTTAGAGTTGGGGTTAGGGTTAACCCTAACTCTAAATGGTGCGAAAATATACACATTATACATACTCGACGGCACGAAAGGTAAAGATTACCAAATACAGACATGAAGAGTTTTTGAAAAAAAATTCATGTAGAAAAGTGTCCTATCCAACCTCTGATGGGTTATAATACTGTTTTCGGGCAAAGGAAAGACATACACGCACACTTATTCACAATTTGGAAATGTTAATTCATTTTAAAAAACTGAACAGGAGATATGATGCCATATTCGCAAATCAGAAATTGAAGATATTACATTGACATAGAGACACTATATATCTTCTTCTTCTTCTTCTTCCATCCTTAGCCACCAACCGGCAAAGCAGTATGTGGCCAGTACGCCTAGTGGCGTCTTAGGGCAACAACAAATTGATCAATCTATCGCTGTTTCCACCACACCTAGTGGCGTCTTTGTGGAACAAAAACAGACCAAACAATCTATCATTGTTTCCGTAATCAGATTGGTTGGCAAGCAGGTGATCAGCCCACTGTGCACTATATATCTAATTAGGTTGAAATGAAGCACGGTGGGCCTTGTGTTCGATACTGCCTAAAAAAAAAATAATTCAGAGACTCAATAATGAAGGCTCGGGGTTAGGAATTCTAAACCATAACCTTAACCCTAACGATGTGAGCGATTTATCTGGATGGCATCGAAGAACATAACCCACTGTGTATTCAAATGTGAAACTGTATCTCTGTCTGTGAGGCTAATTACTCCCTCTTTGACTCTTGAAATCACCAGATGTGACGATCCTTTAAATGCCAGCCAAGCTGGAGAAACTGGAGCTCATGACTTCAACTTGTCTTGGAATGGTAGAAAAACCACCGGAAAGGCCTAGCTCTACAGTGTAGATAATATCAAGGAATCTTTAACGTAGTATTGGCTGCAAAAGAGCGTGAAGCTCAGCAGCCCTAGTTAAACAACAACAACATTATTAGTCCTTTCCACAAAGAGACCAAATGATAATTTTCAGACTGACAACTGGCCACTACATGCTCAGGTGCCATCTTTTTAACAAATGAAAAAAACAGACAGACGTGTCCATCTGGGGAAGTCACACAGTAGAACATATCCTCAAAGACTGTCAGCAGATTTACAGAATTGTCTTTACCAGCCTTTTTGAGGGAGAAACTGTAGGGTTATGAGAAGCCAGAGAAAGACCACCAACTTTAGAAGAGATATTCTTCTTTGATCCATAGCCGCTAACCGTCAAAGCAGTCAGTGGCCATCACGCCTGGTGGCGTCTTTGAAAAAGAAGAGATATTGATGTGGTTATAAAATAATAAACAAAGTAATACTTTAGGAATCTCTGACTTTCAGGTTTATGAGAAAATGGGTTGCTCATTGGGGGCTTTTATTGTTTAGACATCACACATAATAGTGGCAGCAGCAGTAGTTTGGTTGCAAGTCAGTATAATGAGTATATTGTGAGCTAACAGTGTGTGTGAATGCAGTAGAGCAGGGATGACAGATCTTGGACGAATACATTTATTTATTATGGTACCTAAAATTGTCAGCTTTATTATTGTTAGGCCTACACATGAGTGGATTAAAATTGACCACTTATAATTTTATCTTAGATCATATTTGGTTCTCATGACTGTCTGAGGAGATAAGAAAGAATGGAACCACTGCTTGCTCAGGATTGCCTCTTGTCACCTTTTCTGATCTTACTGTCTGTAGATTGGGTTATGAAAACATCAACCAACAGAAATGGAATCCAGTGGACTAAACAGTTTGAAGATCTAAATTTTGCCAATGACCTGGTACTTCTGTCCCGTAACCTTAATCGGATGCAGGGCAAAATAAAAATACTTGATGAGAGATCACAGCAAGTGGGTCTGAAAGTACACAGGGAGAAATCGAAGTTTCCTATTCACTTTCCTTAATTTGTCATTTATTCATTACCCTTCAGCTCTTCAAGGAGCATAGGTCTTCAACTATTTCATGCCAGGTCCCCCTGTCTTGTGCCATCTGCTCAAGATCTTTCCATGTCTCCTTTATCCCATTCATTTATGTCTCCAGCTGTCTTCAGATTTTTCATAGCTTTCTCAGTGCTGTTTCATGAGCCTCCCCTTACCAGATGACCTTCTATCTTGGATGGTTGAGTAGAATTTTAAGTTATTTATATTGGTTGTCCTGTCCATACTTGCTGATGTTTTTGTGGCCTAAAGTGCCTCACCCTCCATACCCACCTCTTAGGTCATGTTTGGTACGTTACAGTGTTACTATTCTTTTGGGCCCCAATAACACACTGGTGCCCTAATTTCTTCTTCTTTGATCCTTAGCCGCCGACCGTCAAAACAGGCAGTGGCCATCACACCTAGTGGCGTCTTGTAGGGCAACAACAAATTGATTCCACTTTGCTCGGTCGGTGGCCATCCTTCTTACAGTGCCCCAACTCTGGTTCATTCTTTGCATCTCAGCCTCCACAGTCCTCCGCCAAGTTGTTTTTGGTCGGCCTCTCTTTCGTTTTCCTTCAGGGGTCCAAAGCATAGCTGTTCTTGTGATGGCATCAGGATCTCTTCTGAGGACATGGCCAACCCAGCTCCAGCGTCTGCTAGCTATGATGGTGTGCATGTCCTCTTGCTTGCTCTGAGTAAGCAGATCTTGGTTGGTGATGGTATTCGGCCAAAAGATTCGGTGAATTTTTCTTAGGCATGTTGTGTGAAAAGAGGACAATTTAGTCATTTTCTTCTCTGTAACTCTCCAGCTTTCTGCACCATAGAGAAGCACAGAAAGCACACAGCTCTGATATCTTAATTTAGTGCTTGTGCTGTATTGAGAGGACTTCCAAATGTTGTTTAGGCTAAAAAAGGCTGTTCTTGCTTTGTTCATTCTGTTGTTGATGTCTTTGCTTGCCCCGCCGTCTGGTGTTACTATGCATCTTAGGTATGTGAAGGTGTCTGTCTGTACCAGTTGCTGATTCCTTACTGATATGGGCTCAGGATTGCTCTCATTGAGCGTTATGACCTCTGATTTCTTTAAATTGATGTTTAAGCCCACCTGCTGGCTATACTTATTAAGTCTATCCGTTTTTTCCTGGATGTGTTGATGTGAATGTGTTAGTAGTGCAATGTCATCTGCATATTCCAGATCTTCCAATATAGAAAATGTAGTCCATCTTATTCCTCTTGGACTGCCCTCTGTTGTCTGGTGCATCACTCAGTCTATGACTGTTAAAAATAGAGTGGTTGATAAGGGGCATCCCTGTCGTACTCCTGTCTTCACCTCAAAGGTTAGGTTGCTCTGCCCAACACTACACGTAAAGTTGGCATAGAGGCTTTTATGATTGACACTATGCAGCTTGGAATTCCATAAGCCCTCAGAATTTTCCATAAACTGTCCCTATGTATACTGTCAAAAGCCTTTTCAAAAGGCCCTAATTTGTAGATGTATAAAATTCTGTTTTACTCAATTCAAATATCTTTATTATTGGAGCACTCCGATATGCTAAGTTACCAATTCACATTTTAATGAATGAGTGACATTCAGGACCAATATGCAGTGATCCCACATATTCACTTCTTTTCACCTATTGTTAACAGGCATCTGCAATTGACAAAGAGACTAAAGGGTCATGTCCCATCTGCCAACAGTTCTTCATGATGACATGTCTTCTAGGAGAAAACCAGGATGACATAGATTTCAAGGTATTCACTGTGCAAGCAGACTCTCCGCCAAAGAACTTTGTTGAAGGCTGGAGCAAAAAATACCCAGTAATCATTGTAATCTCAGGCAAAAGCAAGTTTGGCCAAGACTTAAGTGGAACGATGTGTGATACATTTGAGGAGATTGAGACGTTCTTTGAGAATATTAACAGAGAATGCCCTGAGTTAAAGAGGAAGAATGCTCCAAATATAGCAGCAATGCAAGTGGTGGAAAACATATACAAGGTGAGTGGCTTTTAAAAACGAATTTAGTTACATCTTTCAAACTACCACTTTGTCTCACAACTGTTTTATTATCTGTTCTTCTCTTTTTCTCATTCTTAATTTGTTTGTATGTGGCAGTCACCAAGGGGCTGACAACATCATGATTAACACAGTATAATATTGTAATTTAAGATTCATTCATAACCCTCTAACTCCCCAAGGAGCATAGACCTTTAACAAACTGTTGCTATGTCATCCTCTCCCATTCCCAACAACTTAGGGTTTTTCCATTTCTTCTTCATCCTTTTATTTCTTTTTCCTGTTCTCTTCTCCGTGCGTTTTTTTTTTTTAAATCTCCCTCAACCTCTCTTACCTTGGGGGAAATTCTTTATGTATATACAGTTGGGATTATTATCCTTCCATCTCTACTTGATGAGAATAGGACCACATCTTCTTCTTTGTTTGGTCTCATATAAAATTTATCTCTTATAAAGTGGGGAGTCTTGTCTCCGGCTTCTCTCCTCACCGTACAGTTTTTCTGTCATGATGTTTTTGGATGACTTATTCCACTGTTTGCTTGCCTTCTCCGCCTGATGTTTTTATTTCTTGAACAGGTGGTATTAGAGTCTGCAGTGGCTGTTTAATAGTCTGGCATAGTATGCTTTTTTATATCTGACAGTAGGTGTTCTCTGTGCCATTTTTGTATTGCTTTCATCTCTTTATATGATGTCCATTCTTCAATTTGATTTTACTTCCTTCTTGGACAAATCTGTCTTTCATTTCCATATATGTTGTCATGTTCAGGAATTCTTTCTTACTTACTTATTCGTTCCTCTTCTACCATGAGGTGTAGAGGTTTGTAAGAGAGATCGCCATACTATTCTATCCGCTGTCTTCCTCCTGGCTTGGTTCCACTCTAGTCCTCGGTCCTTCAAAGACTGTCTAATGTTGTCCTCCCAGCAGACTTTGGGTCGTCCTGGAGGTCTGGATCCCTGGCTCTTAGTTTCACATGCTTGTCGTGGTAGCCGATCTTCTCCCATTCTGCAGACTTGGCCAAACCATCTCAGTTGGGACTGTTCTACTTGGGTCTGCAGGGGTTGGGTTTTTAGGCCTTGACGTATCATCTGGTTGCGGACCATGTCTCTTCTTGTTACTTCAACCACCTTCCTCAGATACCTCATTTCTGAGGTTTGGATATGGCTTTTGTGGGTTGTAGTCATTGCCCATGACTCGCATCCATATGTCAAGACTGGGACATAGGTGGAGCGGTAAACAGCCATCTTCGTCTTCTTACGAACTTCTCTTTTGCTGAGGACTCCTCGATTTATGACTTGAAAAAGTCTCCCAGCTGCTGCCCTTCGGGTAGCCCACTCTTCTTTGATGCCTCCCTTCCGGTCTGTGACAGCTCCAAGGTATTTAAAGTGGTCGACCTGCTCCAGGACCTGTTCTCCCAGCTTAATCTGATGTCTTCTTTCCTCTCATGGTATCACCATGGTTTTTGTTTTCGAGCTGCTTATGGTAACCCCCCTCTTTCCTCCAGCTCTTCCTTCCAGATTTGCAGGTTGGATTGAAGATGTGCCTCTGATTTAGCAATCAGGGAAACATCATCAGCAAATGCCAGCTCTGAAATATAGACCTGTCTCATCTTCCAGTACCCCACTGAATACTGTCCTGTCCTTACATGCCTTGATGACATCATCCATGAGGAGTATTAAAAGATAAGGTGACAGGATATCACCTAGTCTTACACCAGTGGTGGTCCTGAATTCTTCTGACTTATGGTTTGCTGTCCTCACATAATTTCTGCAAGACTTGTAGAAGCTCTGTATAGCATGAATCAGAGGTGATGGAATGTTCTTCCTTGCCAAACAGTCCCAGAGTTTGTTTCAGGGGACCTTGTCAAATGCCTTTTCCAGATCTAAGAAGCAAAGATGGATCTCACTCTTATACTCAAGAGCCTTGTCACTCAACTGTCTGAGTGTGAAGATTATGTCTTGAGTACTTTGATTTGCTCAGAAGCCACACTGGACCACATCCATTTGTGGCTCAGCTAGGCATCTTGAGTCTCTGCTCCAGGATTCTAGAGTAGATTTTACCAGGGACACTTAGAAGGGATATGCCTCTATAGTTTCCACATTGTCGGTTGTCACCCCTTTTAAAAATCGGTGTTATTATGGCAATCTCCCAATCCTTTGGTATGGTCTTGTTGCTCCAAGATGCCCGTAGGACCCTTAGGGTTCAGGAATTCACTGTGTTTAATTTATAGCTGGTTTGCATTAGTGCTTTTGGGAGGCTGTCTGGTTTTTAATGGGTTTTTTTAGGGCAGTTACGATCCACAAGAAATGTGGGAGGAACACTGTCTTGGTTGTAGCATTTTTCTGTGATGTATACTGCAGCTGCTTTTATTGCATCTTAGTTGTTTGACAGTTTTCCAGTGGCACTGAGTTTAAGATTTCCTGTCCATTCTTTACTTTTGAGTTTATGTTTCCTGTTTCATTTTTTATAGCTCTTTTGCTCATCCGCCTGTGTATGTTTCTCTGTCTGTGATTGGGTATGTCTTTTTATGTATTGTATGCTTTTCGTTTGCATGCTTTTTCTTTCATCACTTTTGTTTTGTTGCCCATCAATTCTGGGAATCATGTTCTCCTCTGTCGTGGAAATGTGCTGCTTTTCATAATTATAATGTTGAATAGGACTACTGTACGCTTATACATGTCGTACAAGGTGACTACTATGTACAAGAAACTGCCACAGAAGCCACTGCTGCAAGAACGTGTGAATGCTTGTTGCAGGCTTTCTGAACAGAGGCTAGGGTGGGCAGCTACATTTTTGACTCCATGAGGAGAATAGAGAAAAATTGGGATATTTATGAAAGTACTTGATTTAATTTGAGAATAAATCAGGTAATAATTCTACATTCAACTCAACCTTCAGAAATACAGTGAAAGAGTAATACCATGGCAAAATCATTTTTTGTGTGGTGAGTGTCCAATTGGCAGAGTGCTTAGAGTGCTGGACTCTCACAGCAAAGGTACCTGGTTCGAAACACAATGTCGCCACACTACCCAGATGTAAATAGGTACTGGTCGCTCCACCTCTCGAAGCTGTACCTAGTATAGTGAAGTCTCTACTTCACTCCCCTACTGCAGTAACTGATATGAGACTACTTTTACTTTTGTTAAATGTTCCTATTGATTTTCTTACAACCTGTTTTATGTTTCATCTAGTGGAAAACACTGAAATATTCCTTGTTTATTGTTCATGACTCTCAATACCATTTATATATATATATTTTTTAACTTTCAGGGTGCAAGACAATAACACTTCCTATGGTATTATTAATTATTATTATCATAGACAGTTGTAAGAGCAGTGACATTTTCCTTTCACTGGTCTTCTGCCATTGCTGAAGAATGAATCATTGATAGAAGTCCGAATATCTCTCTTGTCTTTCCACTTCATTGGCTGTACTTTCCACGCTTGAATGCCACATTAAGCCACTCCCTAGTACAGCTTAGCAATTAAATGAACCCGTAAGTGTGAATCAACCAGGATTGCCAGTCATATTGTGTAGGGTGCTGTACAATTAGCTTGCTTTCACATCCTTTACATTTGATTTTGTTAATTTTATTATTATTTTTTTTGGGGGGGGGTGGGGTTGGACAAAGTTAGTACAGGTAAATTCAGTAAATGTTTCAGGCACTTTGATATATTTTATTAACTAGAGTATAATCAATTTGATTTTCTATTCTTATCGCCAGAGCTCATATCTGAGCGCAGTTTTCTTGTGTTTTTGTTGGAACCATGTTTGTTCCCCCCAATTATTGAGTCTTTGCTCTATGCTAGTTTCTGCATTCTGTCATTGCTTTCATTATAAACTTCCAAGCCAGACCTCCTGCTGTTGCATGTCCTTGCAGCGTACCTAACTTTGCCAATGAGGTATCCTGTTGCAGTGGTCGTTTATGATGATTTGCTTTCATGTCTTCTTTTCCTTCTCATCATTCCGCCATCTGTAAAACTCCTTCCTGTTTGCCATCTGCTGTTAAAACATATACTAGTGTAATGATAATGGTACCAAGCCTGCTTTTTCATGATCATCGTTATCCTTTTGCTCCTTATGGAGCTAGTCCTCCCCGTATTAAAGTAAGACCAAGCATTCACATGTGCTTGCAGCAGTGGTTTTTGTGGCTGTTTTACATGATGAAGTTGTCAGCCTCATATCAGTCAATGTGTACACATGCCTGTGAGAGCAGTAATTCTATTCTTTCTTTTGTCTGGTCAGAGACCACCAGTAACTACTTAGAGCATATGCATTTTCGTGTAATTAAAAATCCCCTGTCTGACCTTATGTAGTATCCTTTGACAGAGTTTGATCTTTCTTTATCTTCAGGGTGATTGAAAAGTGACTATTTTTAAATTGTTATTTCTTCAGTCATTGTCGTAAAACGTGTGTGTAAACCCACTTCTTAGTTAAATCACTATGTCGAGATACAAATATCCCTCAGCCAATCAACGAGCGTCGTTCACCAGTCTCTGAGCCAGAATAAATTACACGAAGTATACGCCAGGAAAAACTTAAGCCTAAAATTTCGGGTCTTGGTCAGCGGCCATCTTGTCTCCCAATATGGCGGAAAACAGAATAAAATTAGGCATAAGCCCTGTTTTTCTGGGACTCGTCTCGGTCACGGATTGTACAGCGGATGGTACAGAACCGCATATAGCCAATCAGCTTGCCACGCCGAGAACCAATCAACAGCATTCCTTAAGCAGTAAAAGTTACCTCATCTACCTATATATACGGGTGAGATTTTATTCAAAATCACACACACACCAACACGAAGCCAGCTAGACGACCGACTGAAGAAGAGAAGCTGTCAGACTGCTTCACTAGTTGAGTCAAAAATCTGGCCTGTTTAAATCTTAGAGGGTTTTATTCGTGTCATCCAACCTGAGGTCGTATGTCCAGTCAATCCAGCTGCCCGGAACTTCGCAGGAGCACAGTGATTGCACAGGAGCTACATCTTTAGTCCCCCTCAGTCTTGGGTGGGCTAACGAAACGATCATCAGCGGGTGTTGTGTGCAAGAAATTAAGGACAGAACTGTTTCAAGAGATGAGTACACATTAGTACCATTTCTGTCAGCAATTGTGAGCATTAAACTGTCAAGGACGAAAAACTGAGTTAGCGTAGCAAGAGACAAGATTAAGAGCATAGCTGATAAATTTTATATATGTAATTAACAGCACAGCTGATACATTTACTATAATTGAGTAACAGCACAGCTGATAAAATTTTGTTCCTATAATTGGAAAACTTGTAATATATATATATATGTAAATCATTTGTAAACTTACAAATCCATTACATTTTATCTTTCAACATCCATCCTTCAGCACAAGAGTAGATAGTGTATATACTAAATAAATAATAAGGAAATTGTATTTGAACAACTTGTCAGTTTTATAATTGTTAAGTAAAAATCTGTTTCCTTGTTTTAATATCACAGTTAGTTACACAGCGGGGGTGGCAATTTATGACTGTCTCCTCTCTACTAATTTTTTGAGATCAGATCATTCACAGCCGTAACTAATTTGTGATACCAGTAGTTCTCTCAGACACTGGGACTTCACCATTTTCCTGCAGAAATTCTATTTCTGTATTGTCAGTACTACACTGATCCTAGAGCCAATAAAAACCTCACGCTACAGTCATATCCAATTAATTTATTTGAAACAAACGTCGAAACAAATAAAGTTAACTGCCATTTTGTAAACATAAAATGCTAAGTCACATTAACGTTACAGATTAGCGTGAGATCCGGCCTGTTTAACACATAACTTCTCTTGTCTTCTTCTTCTTTGGCCCTTGACCGCTGACTGACGAAGCAATCATTGACCTTCCCACCAGGTGGCATCTTGTAAGGCGTCTTGTAGTGCATCAACAAACTGTCTCCACTTTGCTCAGTCGGCAGCCATCTTTCGTGTGGTGCCCCAGCTCTGGTTCAGGCTTAGCATCTCTTTCTTCTAGAGTCTACAGCATGGCAGTTCTGGTGATGGTGTCAGAGTTTCTTTTGAGGATGTGGCCAACCCTATTCCAGTGTCTACCTGCTATGATAGTGCAGATGTTTTCTTGGTGGCTCCAAGTTAGCAGTTCTTTGTTGGTGGTGGTGTTCGGTCAGAAAATTTGAAGAATTTTCCTTAGGGCAGGGTGTGAAGAATGAGGATAGTTTGCACATTTCTTTTTCTGTTACTCTCCAGAATTCTGCACCGTACATAAGATACACCATATATTATGCAGCTCTCATATATTTTTAATTAAATGTTTGTACTGTACTGAGATGATTTCCATATGTTGTTTAGATTGGCGAAGCCTATTCTGGCTTTATTAATTCGGCTGCTGATTCCTTTGCTTGTTCCGCCATCTGGTGTTACTATGCTTGTTCCGCCATCTGGTGTTACTATGCTTGTTCTGCCATCTGGTGTTACTATGCTTGTTCTGCCATCTGATGTTACTATGCTTGTTCTGCCATCTGGTGTTACTATGCTTGTTCTGCCATCTGGTGTTACTATGCTTGTTCTGCCATCTGGTGTTACTATGCTTGTTCTGCCATCTGGTGTTACTATGCTTGTTCTTCCATCTGGTGTTACTATGCTTGTTCCGCCATCTGGTGTTACTATGCTTGTTCTGCCATCTGGTGTTACTATGCTTCATAAAGTATGTAAATGTGTTTGTATTTTCTAGCTCTTGGTCCCTTATTTTTATGGGTGCAGGATTTCTTACATTTAGTGTCATGACTTCTGTCTTCTTGAGATTAATGTTTAGTCCCACCTGTTGGCTACGTTTATTCAGTCTGTCTGTTTTTTCTTGGATGTGTTGATGTGTGTGAATAGTGCAGTGTCATCTGCGTATTCTAGGTCCTCCGATGTAGATAATGCTGTCCATCTTATTCCTCTAGGGGCATCCACTCTTGTCTGGCGCATCACCCAGTCTGTGACAGTTAAAACAGAGTGGTTGATAAGGGGCATCCCTGTCGTATACATGTATCCCCTCAAAACTTAGGTTGCTCTGCCGAACACATGTATGCACTTAGGGATTTTATATGCCCTCAGTATTTTCCATAAGCTGTCCCTGTGTATGCTGTCAAATGCCTTTTCATAGTTAACAAAATTTATGTACAGCTGCCTCTGCCACTCTGAACACTGCTCTATTATGTTCCTGAGAGGGGAATATATTGTCCGTTTCTTCTGAACCCTGCTTGTTCCTTCCTCTGTTTATGGTCTACTGCTCTTGAAATTCTTTGAATAATTATTCTGCCCAATGTTTGGCTGGGACCTGATAGAAGAGTAATTCCTCTCAGTTGTTGTAATCAGCGAGGTCACCTTTCTTTGGCAATGTAACAATTATTTCTTTGTTCCACTCCACTGGTGTTCTCTGTTTGCCAGATTTGGACAGTGGTTCTAATAGCTCTGCAGCTAATGCAGGATCTGTTTTAAATAGCTCTGCATTTAAGTTGTCATGTGACCTGGAGCTTTTCCGTTCTTCAACCCTTTGATGGCTTTGATGATTTCTTCCCTGTGTGGAATACTATTATTTATATCTAGATCGTTTTCAGCCTCTGAAACTTTCAATTGTGAAGTGCTTTATTCAGGGTTTCTCTGAACACGGCTGTTTGTACCCTTTACCAGAGCATTTCGGTGACCGGAATTCTGACACCGGGTAATAAATCTTCCTTGCACCGTAAATGCCTACTGCTAGTTTTGGCGCCGAAAATCAGCTGATGTGTGTGTAAAATCAGTAATTATATAAATCATTACACACTCGTTCTGGATAAACACAGCGCTAAAATTCTTTTGTGTACTAGAACTTTGTTCTGTGTTCTATTTTTGATTGCATTTTTATTTATTTGAAATTATATTTGACGGAGTTGCAGACTTTTGAAAACAGCGTCATCATTTGAGGAAATTCATAACAAAAGTAATCTATTAATGTAATATCTAAAAATCGGCCCATTCGAATGAGTTTATAATTATAAAGACTTCTCGAAGGGAAGCTAAAGATTATTTCCACATACTTTTTTTTTGGTTTCATATCTTGAGAATGTGTGGTAGTCAGTTTTGTGAGTTTGGCATTACAAGAACAAGCATATTGTCACCAGATTTTATAACATTTAAATCACTGTAAACGCCTTCCTGATACTCGCAAATTGTGGTGAAGTGGGATGTTATAAATATTTATAGGGGACTTAGTGTACTGACTGAGATCAGCTGTGAAGGTATCTATATCTAATAAGAGTAGTGTATTATAGATAACCTTACTTGCTGCCACATATGTATACCTCAGTCAGAATTATTCTGGAATAGTGTGATGACTACGTTATATGTCTAGGGTATGTGTATGATGAAGTGTAAGTCATAACAACAACAGACAGATAAACAATTTAATTTATTCCACCACACTTGACAACACTGTGACACTCACATACATAAAACACTCTACGAGGATATCTTAAAGGAGTCACTGATAACTTTTCAAATAACAATATGTATTCAGTGCTGTCATGAATGTATATGTGTCCTGATTCAAATACAAAGGGAACCAGGAATCACAATCAATTTTAATTACAAGTTATATGTACAGAATTTATTAATATGATTCTTGTAGCGACATATATTATTAATAGTATCCTATGTGTGTCAGTTGTGTAGTGGTAATATGAGGTAATACTGGTTTTGTTTTGTTCAAGCTCTGTTGGTATTTGTCATCATGACTTCAATAGTTTGTTTCTATTGGAACTAGTATTGGAGATGTTCTCAGTTCCTGGTATTAAAACAATTTAATTCCCCTCTTAATTTTATTTTACAATGTCATTTTAAGATGGGGGTACATAATGTTGAGCTCCATGGCCACACTCTCTTATCTTTCGTGATGACTGCAGTAAAAGACTCCTCTGCTCGATTACTTTAATGAGTTCTGGAGCCACCCCACTGGTTGCTATATGGACCAAGGAGTATGCTGTCCACCTCTGGCTTCAGCAAAGCTCTGACCAGGTGCTGCTCAATAACTTTAAGACCACTGTCCCTGAAACAAGAAGGTTGTACCTTCTACGTCAGAACTAATTTACACTCTATTTCTACACTGAGCACAATACATCACAAACATTGAGTTCAGAGCGTTAGGCCAACTGTCAGCTTCATCTGAAATACTTTATACCAGTATTTCCCTCCCTAATGGTTACTACGCCTCTGCAATTCCAGCATTATTTCTTTCTAGTCAATAATCTAGGTGTCAGTGTACTGTTTGGCCATTCCATGCAGTTTTACTTTCCTCCGACACCTTCTGTTCAGGCTGGAGCACTATAGGCTTTACATCATGTTCGCTACTGAACTACACATATATACAAACATAAATTATCAATTTACATTCAATTTTCATTAAAAGATATTGAATATTTCAAGCTTACCACAATTCATGGAAATAATAAACAGTTTCGTTGACTGGCAATGAATATAGCACAACTCCGATCTGCCGATGTCCCAGGCTTTATTTTATAAAAAATATACACTGGTGCTCAACGCACTGCTTCTTAGTAGGTTTATTACAAGATGTGGCAATGAACAGACGCTCTGAATTGAGTATATTCGCAGCTCTACCCAATCAAACCATGTCTACACATCTTTTCAAAAAAAATACTCCTTTTCACGTTTCCCCTGACAACACAAGATAGTATTTATAGCCCGACCAATCGTGTTTAGTCTTATATTTGTTGCGCTCCAATCAAATAGGAGTTAACATGGTAGGCTATTTCCGTAACGTAAGGTTTTTTCAAACACGTTATAAAAAAAAATTTTATGAGCAGAAATGATTTCATGCTGTCAGGCACCCCCACTATTTTATTTTGGCCATAACTTGGTAATTCCTAGACTATTTGCGTAACGTTTTACATATTCTTTGTCAGCAAGCCCTAAGGAACCCAAATATACGAATTTAATGGAGCCAATATGCATTTTCTTCTAGGATAGTCGTGCTGTTCCTACCTTCTCACTTCCAAACTTGAGGGTGTCTGGGTACTGTCATGTTTTCAAACGTAAACCAGTATATTGTCATAATTCCCAATAAGCGTTTTTCAGGATTTTAAAACCTAACTCTGGTATGGGTAGTGAATTTTATCACTGTCGATTTGAAAAAGTTAGTGCTAGTAGCCTTACACGCGTGATGGCAGCAATTGTGTATCGCGCGACGCGTGTTTAGTGTTGCATGTGTCCTGCCTTCATTCGCCCCTCTCTCTCTCCTGCTTTATCTGTCTTTTAGTTACGCCGTGTATGGAATGAATGAAATATTAAATCTAGGTCATTGATCAGCTTGCGTATCTCAAGGTTTTTCCAAGAAATACAGTACACGTTTCATTGAAGAAAGATTGCAGCGACACAGTAGGCTTTTACTATCAACGTGAAAGCGTTACAATTTGCCGACGAAGTAGAAAACAAGGGGATTTCGAGTACAGTCATTGTGACAGCACTGTTCTTTTACCATTTCTCTTTTCCTTATTAAATGTATTTGTTAGGCTTTATATTTACCTGATAATTTATATATGTGGATTAGAATATTCCACGACATCTCCCCTCTTAAAACAGACATTATATGTCAGTCCTTTATTCTATATACACATAGAGAAATTTATTATTATTTCTGGGGTTTAGGGTGATTCTCATCACACGGATGGCGGCTTAAAAAATCCGCTCCCAAATTTGTTTTTCCAGATATATACTCAATGCTAAAATTATATGGAGCCAAAAGTAAGGACCATCGGAGTAACCTAGAGTTCTCATGCCTAGCCTGTGCTAAAAACGATAAAGGTTTGTGATCCGTTTGCAACTTAAATGCCTTCCCATACAGATAAATATTGAATTTCTTTATTGCCCATATTACTGCAAGACATTCTTTTTCGCTAGTTGAGTAGTTGATTTCAGCTTTATTCAACTTTCTGCTAGCATATGCCACTGGGCTTAATTCCCCATCCAATGCATCTGATTTCTGTAGTAGAGTTGCACCTAACCCAATATTACTGGCATCCGTTCTTACAATGAATTCTTGACTTAAGTCAGGTAATTTCAAAATAGGTTTACTTGTGAGCTTTTCCTTCAATTCTTGGTAAGCCATTTCACATTGTGGTGTCCATGTAATGCGATCTGGATGTCCTTTACGTGTCAAATCAGTTAACGGTGCACATATGGAATTAAAGTTTTTGATATACTTCTGGTAGAAACCACATAATGAGACAAAGGATCTCACGTCCTTCTTGGTTTGTGGTCTCGGGGCTTTCTTTAGTTTCTCTAAATTCTTTGGGTCAGGGGTCATGTTTCCCTGATAAACTGTGTGTCCCAAAAATTCCAATTCTTTACATCCAACGCAACATTTGGTTGGTCGGGCTGTTAAATTTGCTTCCCTAAGTCGATCAAACAGCATATTCAGAGAGTCAATGTGTTCCTCAAATGTTTCTGTTGCTATAAGGATATCATCCATGAAATTTGTTATACATGGATTATTCAGAGGGTCCAATAATTTTTCTCATCATTCTAGAGAAGACACTAGGCGCATTCTTCAATCCAAATGGCAATCTATTAAACTCATAGTGTCCTTCTGAGGTACTAAAAGCTAGGTATGGTCTAACCTCAGGCTTTACTGGAATCTGATAGTATCCTTTACTCAGATCCACTTTTGAGAAATATTTAGCTTTATTTAGTCTGGCAAACAGCTGATTTGTATCCGGCAATGGATCCACCTGTCCTTCTGTAATAGCATTCAGTCTCCTGTAATCTATACAGAGTCTATGTTCTCCAGAGGGCTTCCTTAAGAGTACAACACCGGAACTATATGAGGATTCACTGTGTGAAATAATTCCTTCCTTCAACAGATAGTCTATCTCTTCCTTCAAAGCTTTCTCCTTAGCAAACGGAATCGAATATGGTTTTCATACAGACAGGTGTGGGGTCTATCAGTTTCATATCATATTCCAATAGGTTTGTATGCCCTGGTCGGTCTGTTAACACCTCTGCATGATTATTTAGAACCTGTTGCACTCTCTCTTTCTGAGTTTTCGTTAAATGTGTACTGATTTTCACCTGTGCTGCTGTCTCACAGGGGTGTAATGGATATTCAAATGATGAAAGTGGTTCCTTTTTCATCTCCATGGCGATGGACAAGGTCAACAAGTGTGTCTCTTCCTGATGTTCTCTTTCCAAATATTTCTTCAGGAGATTCACATGATAGATTTTTTCTTTCCCCTTCTTATCTATCTTATAATTTGTTCTAGACACCTTCTCTAAAACTGTATATGGACCTTGCCATCCAATCTGTAACTTATTCTGACTCCCGGGGAGAAGAAGCAGTACCTTCTCTCCCACAGCCAAATCTCTGTCTTTCGCCTTCCTGTTATAATAGGCAGCATGTTTCTTCCTGGCTTGTTTCAAATTTTCATTGGCAAGTTTCCAGCCAGTTTTTAAACGAGTGGTCAGCTCATTTACATATTGGTATGAAGATGTAATGTTTTCCTCTGCCTTTTCATCAGTCCACGTTCTTAACAAAGCTTCGAGTGGACCTTTTATTGGCCTTCCAAACAATAATGTTGCCGGAGCCATACCGGTTGAACTATGGGGTACCTCCCGATAAGCAAAGAGGGCGGCGTGCAGGTACTGGTCCCATGTATCTGGTTTTTCGTGTGCCAACTTTCTCAGGATCGACATCAACGTGCCGTTAAATCTTTCCACTTGGCCGTTCCCTTGGGATGGTACACACTACAATGGAAGTGTTTGGCCTGGAAGATCCTGAAAACTTCTTCAGTTAGTTTCCCCCTTGAACTGAGAGCCATTATCAGTCAAGATTTGATTGGGAAAGCCTAACCTTGTGAAAATTGTGAGCAATGCCTCTGCCACATGTTTAGAATCAATCGATGACAGGGCTACTGCCTCTCCCCACATAGAACAAGTGTCCACCAGAGTCAGAATGTAGCTGTTCCTTCTCTTGGTTCGGGTGAGAGGTCCCACGAGATACACGGCAACTCTCTCAAAGGGTGTTCCCACTATGGGCATTTCCCCCAGAGTTGCTGGTGCAGTCCAATGTTTAGGTGCTACTCGTTGGCACTCTGGACAGGATTTTACATATCGTTTGATATCTTCAGTTATTCCTGGCCAGAAATAGTGACAAGCTATTCGCTGTCCTGTTGCGCTGATTCCCATATGACCACTGAAGGGAATCGCATGCCCTAGTTCCAACACTTTAGTCCTATATGAAGTGGGAAGGACCAGCTGTCCGTGACCATTGGATTCAGATCCAGCCTTCCTATATATCAGTTTGTTCTTCATATAAAACTCTCCCTTGCCTGGAGGTGTATGAGATTTGGGCAACTTCTTGAAACATGGCTTGAGTGTTTTGTCCTCAGCCTGTGCCTTCCTCATCTCATCTGGGTGAGTATTTATTGGATTATCCTCCTCCTTTTTAGACTGTGATCTGGTCTGCACTGTTGCCAATATCACAGGTCTCTTGGGATTCCCCAAGAAGACATATCTACACCCCAATATCAGAGGGTAGATTGGCTCATTTATCACTGCTGCTTTTATGATTCCTTCCACATATCGCGTTTTCACTTTTATTCGGGCGACGGGAAGTGTCATGGTAGCTACATCCTTGGTTGCAGTTTGAATCTCCACTGTTTCTGTGGTGTATTGATCGGCCTGCACCAGGTGAGAACTCACAACGGAATCGTAATCTAAACCGGTATCATATAAACACCTTATAGTGACACCATTACAGATGACATCTTCACCCACTGGGGGGTGGTATGGTTCCTGTAGTTCTTCAGGTTTGACCTTCTTTTCCTTTTTCCCCGATGTCATAGCAGCACAATGAGGAGGTTTCCTTCTACAATGGTCAGTGTCATGATTGTTCATCTTACAATTTTTACACCACCTTTTTCCTTGGTTGAAAGATTTTCTTTCATCATATTTCCTTTCATCGAATTGTGGGAATTTATTTTTATTTTCATACCGTGGCCTATCAAACTGGTGCTTACCTTTGTTTTGATCCCTAGGATCAAATTTATTAAAGTTCTGTGGTGCCCTAAAGTTATCCACTTGTTTCTTTTTATTACCTGTTACCTCTGCTTGAGCTGCTTGTTACCTTTCAGCAACATTTAGCAACTCACCCAGCCTCTCTGCACCTTGTTCCATGAGAAACTTTCTCAGGTCTGGAGCCATGGACTCTCTTAATTGCTCTATAAGGACCATTTCCTTAAGATCTTGGGTTTTCCCCAGAGAAGTCCATTTCTCCAAGTATGTCTCTATTCGTGCAGAGAACTGGTGATAGGTTTCACCTGACAGTAGTTTAGCATTCCTAAATTTTTTTCCTATAAAATTCTGCATTCTTTTCATATCTTAACAAAAGAGCCTGCTTTAGCATGTCATAATTTTCCTGATCACCTCTGCTCATTTTTGCAAAAACTTCATAAGCTGCCCCACGAAGTCCTTGAGATAACTTTAAGCTCCACCTTTCTCTCTCTAACCCATATGTGGTAGCCAATAGTTCATATCTATTTAGATAGCTCTCTATATCATCGTCTTTCTCAACAAAATGATCTAAATGAAAATTCATAGCTGAGGTTGAGGCTCCCTGGCTAGCAGTGGCATCAGAGGCAAAGGGACTGGCACCATTTTCAGGAGCATGGCCTTGAAACTCAAACTCCCTTAGTCGTAACTCATGTTCCCTTTGTAATCTCTTCTCCTCCTTTTCTGCTTCCCTCTCTGCAGCTAATCGTTTGTCTTCCCTTTCTGCAGCTGCAGCTAATTTCTTCTCTTCCCTTTCTGCAGCCATTTCTTGCTTCTTTCCTCGGCTTCCAATGCTTTAGCCTCTTTGTCAGCCTCAATCTGCAACCTCTTAATTTCTTTTTCAGCCTCTAACTTTCTTTCGGCCTCTTTTTTCTAATCTTCTTTCTTCCCGTTCAATATATTTGTCACATTCAGCAGTGACATAAGAAATCATAATTTGCCCGTCCATTCCTAACTCTTTCGCAGTCTGTACAGCAGCAGATCGAAATTTTGCCAGGTCGGCCATTGTCTAACAGATAAATGTCTAAAATATTTAACTAAACAATTTTATCTATGACTAATTAACTCAGGACAATACAGGCACTGTGAGCTCAACCTTATTTATTTTCACCCAAGGATACCTTTTAATTCTTATTATTCCCTGAAGTGAATTACCCCCAATATTTTTAATAGGGAAAGATTCAAAATCCCGGACGAGCCCCCAATATATGTGGTGAAGTGGGATGTTATAAATATTTATAGGGGGACTTAGTGTACTGACTGAGATCAGCTGTGAAGGTATCTATATCTAATAAGAGTAGTGTATTATAGATAACCTTACTTGCTGCCACATATGTATACCTCAGTCAGAATTATTCTGGAATAGTGTGATGACTACGTTATATGTCTAGGGTATGTGTATGATGAAGTGTAAGTCATAACAACAACAGACAGATAAACAATTTAATTTATTCCACCACACTTGACAACACTGTGACACTCACATACATAAAACACTCTACGAGGATATCTTAAAGGAGTCACTGATAACTTTTCAAATAACAATATGTATTCAGTGCTGTCATGAATGTATATGTGTCCTGATTCAAATACAAAGGGAACCAGGAATCACAATCAATTTTAATTACAAGTTATATGTACAGAATTTATTAATATGATTCTTGTAGCGACATATATTATTAATAGTATCCTATGTGTGTCAGTTGTGTAGTGGTAATATGAGGTAATACTGGTTTTGTTTTGTTCAAGCTCTGTTGGTATTTGTCATCATGACTTCAATAGTTTGTTTCTATTGGAACTAGTATTGGAGATGTTCTCAGTTCCTGGTATTAACCTTTAGCACGCTGCGGGCGACACATGTCGCCGAAGATAACCTATGCTCTGCACGCTGGAGCTGCCATGTGTCGCCTTACGGATATCACCGTTTCTAGCATGAGGACTTGTGTACACGTGATTTTCAGCCCCGGATGTTATATGTAATTTTATTTGCAAGAGAGTTAGCTTCCGTTTCCGATCTTAAAAAAGCGATGGGTGTATCCGCGTTTATTTTTTGTAAATTTTTTAAATCGAAATGAATCTGCATCAACACACAGCCATTTTTGCTCTAATTTTATTGGATTCTGACGCCATGCGGTGGGGATGAGATATTTGTCTTTATCAGAGCCGTTATCGGTTCTCAGAATATGTTTGAAGGTCGCTATGGTAAAGAAAGTAAAATGGCCTTTCAAGTATGCATAATGTTAGGGGTTAGCACTAGGAATATCGGAAAGATTTAGACTTTCGGCCGAATGTCACAGCTGACGAGAGCGTTTGTTGCTTTGCTACTGATGATGGGTGTAACGAAAAGATAGTCATTTGATTTGTATTGGTCTATTGGTCAAATGACTTTCATTGAGATGCAAGGGATATGGACCCTTCGTTTTGCTGGTTATTTTTTTAAATTTTTTTTAAAATTTTAAAATTAAAAAAAAATATTTTTTTATTATTTAAAATTTTTTTTTCGTTTTTTTCATCTTTCCTTTCCTCTCTTCCTATCACATCTAATATGTACACAAACAAATTTTATATCATCAGATTCACCATTCATTTATTTATATAAATTCCAAAAATGATAGCAATTGACCAAGAAACACAAAAACTATAGACATTAAGGGTCACCCACTATAGAAACGGGACGCTGTGAAAAAGAATGCAGCTGCAGGCGAAAATTTTCGCCAAAGAATGCAGCGTGCTAAAGGTTAAAACAATTTAATTCCCCTCTTAATTTTATTTTACAATGTCATTTTAAGATGGGGGAACATAATGTTGAGCTCCATGGCCACACTCTCTTATCTTTCGTGATGACTGCAGTAAAAGACTCCTCTGCTCGATTACTTTAATGAGTTCTGGAGCCACCCCACTGGTTGCTATATGGACCAAGGAGTATGCTGTCCACCTCTGGCTTCAGCAAAGCTCTGACCAGGTGCTGCTCAATAACTTTAAGACCACGGTCCCTGAAACAAGAAGGTTGTACCTTCTACGTCAGAACTAATTTACACTCTATTTCTACACTGAGCACAATACATCACAAACATTGAGTTCAGAGCGTTAGGCCAACTGTCAGCTTCATCTGAAATACTTTATACCAGTATTTCCCTCCCTAATGGTTACTACGCCTCTGCAATTCCAGCATTATTTCTTTCTAGTCAATAATCTAGGTGTCAGTGTACTGTTTGGCCATTCCATGCAGTTTTACTTTCCTCCGACACCTTCTGTTCAGGCTGGAGCACTATAGGCTTTACTTCATGTTCGCTACTGAACTACACATATATACAGACATAAATTATCAATTTACATTCAATTTTCATTAAAAGATATTGAATATTTCAAGCTTACCACAATTCATGGAAATAATAAACAGTTTCGTTGACTGGCAATGAATATAGCACAACTCCGATCTGCCGATGTCCCAGGCTTTATTTTTTTATAAAAAATATACACTGGTGCTCAACGCACTGCTTCTTAATAGGTTTATTACAAGATGTGGCAATGAACAGACGCTCTGAATTGAGTATATTCGCAGCTCTACCCAATCAAACCATGTCTACACATCTTTTCAAAAAAAAAATACTCCTTTTTCACGTTTCCCCTGACAACACAAGATAGTATTTATAGCCCGACCAATCGTGTTTAGTCTTATATTTGTTGCGCTCCAATCAAATAGGAGTTAACATGGTAGGCTATTTCCGTAACGTAAGGTTTTTTTAAACACGTTATAAAAAAATTTTATGAGCAGAAATGATTTCATGCTGTCAGGCACCCCCACTATTTTATTTTGGCCATAACTTGGTAATTCCTAGACTATTTGCGTAACGTTTTACATATTCTTTGTCAGCAAGCCCTAAGGAACCCAAATATACGAATTTAATGGAGCCAATATGCATTTTCTTCTAGGATATACGTGCTGTTTTCCTACCGCACCTTCTCACTTCCAAACTTGAGGGTGTCTGGGTACTGTCATGTTTTCAAACGTAAACCAGTATATTGTCATAATTCCCAATAAGCGTTTTTCAGGATTTTAAAACCTAACTCTGGTATGGGTAGTGAATTTTATCACTGTCGATTTGAAAAAGTTAGTGCTAGTAGCCTTACACGCGTGATGGCAGCAATTGTGTATCGCGCGACGCATGTTTAGTGTTGCATGTGTCCTGCCTTCATTCGCCCCTCTCTCTCTCCTGCTTTATCTGTCTTTTAGTTACGCCGTGTATGGAATGAATGAAATATTAAATCTAGGTCATTGATCAGCTTGCGTATCTCAAGGTTTTTTCCAAGAAATACAGTACACGTTTCATTGAAGAAAGCGTGCAGCGACACAGTAGGCTTTTACTATCAACGTGAAAGCGTTACAATTTGCCGACGAAGTAGAAAACAAGGGGATTTCGAGTACAGTCATTGTGACAGCACTGTTCTTTTACCATTTCTCTTTTCCTTATTAAATGTATTTGTTAGGCTTTATATTTACCTGATAATTTATATATGTGGATTAGAATATTCCACGACACAAATCTTAAATAAGGTTGTAAAAAAATAACTTTTTGTAAAGCACCATCTGTTTTTGCCTTTTCATTCATTTATAATGATACTTAACTAGATGTATATGAGCGTCAGAAAACATGTAAAGCTATAGATAGATTACTTCCACATACTTTGATCTATCTTTCAAGTCTTGTTAGTCTTTTTTTTTTATTGTGTGTGAGATAAGGACTGTTCCATTAGTGTTCTTTGGTAGACAATACTGTGCACATGACGGCTGCCAAAGAATTCTAAGTAACTGTTTGTATATCTTCTTTCATTCACAGTTCAAAGTTACAATACAGGTAGTAAATTTAGAGAAACCAAATTCTAAATCTAATACCATCCTTTTATCAATGGCTAGAGTCAGAGATACATATGATAATTTAGAAATATTTATGAATGGCATGAAAGCTCAGATAGTCACTAAAAGATTTAGAGTGGGGTGGTAAAAAAAAGTTGTTGTTTTCTTATTCGGGGATTATGACTTTTTGATGAAAATGTTTGTTTGTCTGGAGCTCAAGGAACATACCCATGTCTGTGGTGTCTCCAGCAAAACAAGGAAATAAAGACATCCAGAGAGCATACAACTTGCAAACCAAGAAGTTTGGCCATGTTGATAAGAGATTACAATAGATATATGGGAAAGGGAATAAAAGGCAAGTGGCACATTACCATAATTGTTTACACAAACCAATGTTAGAGATTTAAATTGAAAATGTAGCTTCTCCTTGCCTTCATATTTTATTAGGCATTGTTTTGAAATGTCGCGAAATTGGTTTCAAGTCATTGCAAATGAGTTCAATTAGATTTATAAACCCGTCTACGATCGAACGACCGCTTTCAAAATGGCGGCGTATCAGCGAAATGTATATCGGACAGAGGAAATCGCCAACGATAAATAAAAATAGAAGGGAATCCGTATGAAAAGGATGTTACATTTCAGTACAGGGAAGGATGGTGTATAACTGCATATAAGATGGAACGGTAGGAAGTTCTCATTTACGGAGATATATGCGTATTTCGGCTGCCCACAGTTACGCAAAAAGCATGTAAACCCACTTCTGTTCTAAATATTAAAATCAACAAATAACAGTTTGGGAATTTACATGGATAGGAAGATAGAGTTTTATCAGCTGTATAAAACTAGTTAAGATGGAACAATATGGATATTATATATGCCGAGAATGATAAAGGCAAAATTTCAGTAGACGCACAGATCGGCCGAAATCACTGTTCGGGAAGGATTTTTCAGGTTAGGTTTAGGCTGTGACGTCGGTACTCTCCGATACGTCCGCGCTTTGCGTATAAGTAGCGGATCGGTAAACTGAGAGAGATACACAACGAAAGAGGTTTGAGCCAGACTGGAGGCAGTTTCGCCACTATCCATGAATTGTGAGCGGATCGCCAGAAACATTTTTAAGTCCAGTATCTGAAGTCTGAGGGTAAGCGAAATTATGATAACTACCGTGTATAATATTTGTTATTTCAGGTTCATACAGAATTCACAAAATATGCCTGTATAATATTCATTGATATAACGTATTATTATTTTAATATGATTTATTCATGTGTTTAGTGGAAGATGGTTGCTTGTACAAAAACGTATCAAAACTAGCCCCACAGCCAAATAGAAAATATTTATTATATTTAATGCTGTATCTCGTCGATATTAAATGCATTATCGCTTACGAAGATAAAGGCAGTCCCATGACCAGAGATTGTCTTAGGGAAATAAATTGTTAGAAGCTTCAGCATGGAAGATACCGCTTTTACGAGGTTAGGTGACTAGTCCCCATTCCTCGCTGCCTTTGCCTTCCCTAGTTCGAGCGCACAACTTTGTACCCATTTACAGCTGGTAAACTGGAGTGTTCTATAGCCAGTTTCAGTAGAAAGCAACCTGATCACGTGGTCACTCACTCTATTTATTTTATGTATTAATTTTGGGTAGTTGCTAAGATAGCATTAGATTTGAATTTGTACTTGATATGATTTGGAAGGATCAAGTTATAGAATATGAAGGGATGTATAGGAGCGGATTAAACCAGATGATGTTTATTACTGATATGTTAATATTAATTCTGTATCATTGAAATGATGTTACTTGCTATGACTGTATAACTTTGACACCTGATGACTGACTTGTCTGACTTATGTGCTAGTCAGTTACACTTAATTGACATGTTAATATTAATGCTATATCACTGAAATGATGTCCTTGCTTACTATGATTGTATAACGGTGACATCTGATGACTGACTGGTCTGACATCTGTGCTAGTCAGCTACAAGTCTAGCCAGATACTAGCCAAGGCTGATATGTTGCAGGTTCCATGAAATAACTCAAACCAGACTGTCCAGTATCAGAAGCCGGTGCAGTTCCTCCGAGGCAATCCCACCAAAGTGCAGGACCCCAAAGAGTGAACTTCAACTGATCATTGGCATCCCTACTGTTGGGCCTACCAAGTCTGATATCAGCAAAGGACAGTTTCAGCAGTATCAAGTTGGAAAGATAAGTGTCCTGTTTGACACTGACCACCCATACATGTGAAACAGCCAATAGTTCAAAACAATAATTAACCATACAGAAACTCAGTCAACTGATGACAGTTATCCTTAAATTCAAAGGACTAATAACAGTGATTTCAGTAACTTTATTATTTAAGATCTTGAAGTATAAACAGACCATAATAGTAATTGTGTGAATACTTTTATATATATGTATATGCTCTTTTCCAACTAGTAGAAATAGAATATTAGTGTAATTATTAAACTATTTTAACTGTACCTGAGGATTTATTCACTTCTTCCCTTTGTGGTTTCAGTGAATGTTCATTTTACTTATCCCCTAGAATATAAGTAATCATAAGATAGTCATAGGGAGGAGACACCTTAAATCCTGGTACTACTTCTTACCAACTGGGCCAGGGTTTTTACAGTCTGACTATTTTTATGATAACAATACTCCAGTGCTTATTTCTAAGACTGGGGTATTACTTGTAAGGTCAGAACTCTTTACTGGCATACTCTTACATATAAATAATTTTAAATAACCTCCCGCTACATGAAACACCACAGACTTCTAGAACAGGTAGCCGATACAATAGATGCAAAGATATTTGAGAATTCGCAAGAGATACATGCAAACATTAGTACTATTAAGAACTTAAAGAGATTTGGTAGGAACTGGAAACAGGCAGAAGAATTAGAAGCTATAATTGATTTTTTTCAGGTAGGTATGGAACTTTGTGAGGATAAGGAGGAGACAGATAGTTTTAAAGTTAGACTTGAAAATGCACAAGATGCGCTGGCCAAACTTCAGTTTCAAGATCAATGTGCTAGGTCTGGTCCAGTTTGCTCACACTTGGACAAGGTACTAGCCAAACACAAAATCATACCACAGGCTTATCATAGCAGAGCATTCATAAGGAATCACTGCCACAGATATCTCACACAAAAAGTTTATAAAGATCTTACAAGAGCAATCATTACACAAACACTGAAAATTACAGACAAACAAGATATAACTGACATAGCTTTTATTGCCCAGGAACAATTAAACTCACTGAACGACGATTTGAGAAAGTACACAACAAAATATCACACAGTAAACCAATTAGTAAAGAATCAATAACATTATCAATAGAGACATATATGTCTTTGTTCAGAAAGCTATTCCCCAGTAAGACAATTCCTAAACAGCACATATTAGAAAAACATTGCGCAGACTGGATCAGAACTCATGGCTTTGGAATGGGCATGCATGGAGAGCAAGGAGGAGAATTTGTACGTTCCATTATTTCCTAAATTGAAAGACGCGCCAGCGGTATTAAAAATATAACTTCACAATTAAAATTTATAATGGAAACTCATTTGTTACAAATTTCTCCATCTGTGTATTGTACAGATTCCTCCTATAAAAAAAATGAAGTGTGAATGATAATTGAGCGAAATTTTGGGGCTAGAGCAAATTATGGCAGTTGTTGCGTGAGAGTGACAGAATTAACAGAGTGTGGAAATCATTTAATGTATGTTTTTTTAAATTAAATTGAACATTTCGTTTTACTCATGGCCATACTCATTTTTACATGACCATCGTGATGTATGATTGAGATAATTGTTAGCTTTCATGTTTTGGGGACAATTGGGTGTGTTATTTTAAGGTAATAAATGTGGACTTGCAATTTAATGTTTCAATAATTAATGTTTGACGCATGAATCCAAAACAAAACTATGATATCCATTTTCTGCAGGTTTTCTACTTTTGATTTCTGTTATTTGTTATGCATGTTGATTGTGATCGTTGTAGTGTAAATTGCATAAGAAACAAACCATAACAAAATATTTTAAAAAAACGTAAATTTTACACTATTTCAGACTATAGTATCTTCTGTTCTAATTGTGATAAAATGTTTGTTCTTGTTCTAAAATTAACATTGCTAGTCTAGCTTAACGCAAAATTAAAGCCGGTATTTATAATAATAAAGTAGCCTAAAAGCATTAATTAAGCCCTATCAAAAGTAAACACCGCCACATTTTTTTCCCCGTTAGGAAGTTGACCACGTGACCTCCTACAAGATAGCTATAAATAGCGCGGTCAGGAAAAACTAAAACGTCGCTCGCAAACAGCCGTGTGAAGTGTTGTGCCCATCATGCTTCTTGCTCCTGTTCTTTGGTGATGAGATTTACTTTTTTGTCTTTGACGTTTAATTTCCTTCGGCTTAGGGGACTTTGTTTCTGTTTTCTTTCTTTTGATTTCTGTTCTCATCCAAATGGTTTTCAATGTTTCTGGTGTTATCCAATTTTCTGTCTTCCTTTCCTGGAATCCCAAGCAAGTTTTGCTGATTTCTCTATATACTATTGAAATTGTACTAAACTTCTGGTCAACACCTTGAACTGCTCTCTTCCTGGCTCTTGGCAATTTGATAACGTTTCTTAATATAACAAATGCTTTTGTCGTAAGGGGGTCCTTGTTAAGTCCATTTATTGGCCACTTTAGATTTTATTTCGTTTTCTGCGTGGAAATAAAAAAATAAAAATAAAAACTTGTAAGTCAAATGGCAGTTTTTGCTTCTTGTTCTGACATATATTTTTCAAGTATGTCCAATAGATTACTTACTTACTTAGTCGTTCCCCTCTACCGTGAGGTGTAGAGGTTTGGAAGAGAGAGCGCCAGACTATCCTATCGGCTGTCTTCCTCCTGGCCTGGTTCCATTCTAGTCCTCGATCCTTCAAAGATTGTCTAATGTTGTCCTCCCAGCGGACTCTGGGTCATCCTCGGGGTCTGGATCCTTGGCTCTTTGTTTCCCATGCTTGTCGTGGTATCCGATCTTCTCCCATTCTGCAGACATGGCCAAACCATCTTAATTGGGACTGTTCTACTTGGGTCTGCAGGGGGTAGGATTTAAGGCCTTGACGTATCGTCTGGTTGCGTACCATGTCTCTTCTTGTTACTTCAACCACCTTCCTCAGATACCTCATTTCTGAGGTTTGGATCTGGCTTTTATGGGTTGTAATCATTGCCCATGACTCGCATCCGTATGTCAAGACTGGGACATAGGTGGAGCGGTATACAGCCATCTTCGTTTTCTTACCAACCTCTCTCTTGCTGAGGAATCCTCGATTTATGGCCTGAAAAATTCTCCCAGCTGCTGCTTTTCGAGTGGCCAACTCTTCTTTGATGCCTCCCTTTCGGTCTATAATAGCTCCGAGGTATTTAAAGTGGTCGACCTGCTCCAGGACCTGTTCTCCCAGCTTAATCTGATGTTTTCTTTCTTCTCGTGATATCACCATGGATTTTGTTTTAGAGCTGCTTATGACCACCCCTCTCTTCTCCAGCTCTTCCTTCCAGACTTGCAGGTTGGATTGGAGATGTGCCTCTGATTTAGCAATCAGGGCAACATCATCAGCAAATGCCAGCTCCGAAATATAGACCTGTCTCATCTTCCAGTACCCCACTGAATACTTTCTTGTTCTCTCCTTACATGCCTTGATGACATCGTCCATAAGGAGTATGAACAGGTAAGGTGATAGGATATCACCTTGTCTTACACCAGTGGTGGTCCTGAACTCTTCTGACTTATGGTTTGCTGTCCTCACATAATTTCTGCAAGACTTGTAGAAGCTCTGTATAGCATGAATCAGAGGTGCTGGAATATTCTTCCTTGCCAAACAGTCCCAAAGTTTGCTCCAGGGGACCCTGTCAAACGCCTTTTCCAGATCTATGAAACAAAGATGCATCTCGCTCTTATACTCAAGGGCCTTTTCACTCAGCTGTCTGAGTGTGAAGATTAGGTCTTGAGTACTTCGGTTTGCTCGGAATCCGCACTGGACCTCATCCAATTGTGGCTCAGCTAGGCGTCGGAGTCTCTGCTCTAAGATTCTAGAGTAGATTTTACCAGGGACACTGAGAAGGGATATGCCTCTATGGTTTCCACACTGTCGATTGTCACCCTTTTTGAAAATTGGTGTTATGATGGCAATCTCCCAATCCTTTGGTATGATCTTGTTGTACCACGCTGCCTGTAAAACCCTTAAGAGTAATAGGTCGCCTGATGCTCCCATGAACTTAACCATTTCTGGTGTTATACCATCATGCCCTGCTGCTTTGCCCATCTTGATTTTCTCCAGTGTTGCCTTCAGTTCTTCCATCTTTATGTCATCTTCACCAGCATTGGTTTTCTCTTCTGTGCTAGTGTTTATCATTTCTGATGCTTCACCATGCTCACCATCCAGGAGTTCTGAGAAATATTCTTTCCATCTTCCCATTACTTCCTTCGGGGCAGTAAGCAATTTGCCTTGCTTGTCCTTTATAAATTTGAGAGGGCATTGTTTTTCCTTCCTCATGTCTTTTAGGGTCTTATAGAACAATTTCTGGTTTTCTTGTGCATCTTGTTCTAGCTTTTCTCCAAATTCTTCCCAGGACTTCTGTTTTGCTGCTAGCACTTTGTTCTTTGCTTCTGTTCTGAGTGTCACATATTCTCTATATTTTTCCATTTGTCCTGTTGTGTTTTTAGCTCCTAAGTATTGTTTCCATGCCATTTTCTTCTCTCTTATTTTCTCTTTGACTTCCTCTGTCCACCAAGGTGTCCTCTTTCTCTTGTTCCCAAGTCGGACTTCACCGCATGCTTCTGCAGCAGCTGTCTTTATGATATCCTTGAATTTAATCCAGAGGGTTTCCAAGTCATCAGGTCGTTCTTCTGTGTTGCTCACCGCTGCAGCAATAAGCCCCTGATATCTGGTCTTAATTTCTGGCTCTCTCAGCTTGTAGGTCCTAATGCTCATTTCTCCTGCTCGTTTACTTGGTTTCTTGCGTGATGTTGGACAGTTCCTAGGCTGAGCAACTCTTTCAGTTGTTCTTTTGATTGTTAGCAGGTAGTGATCACTTCCAATCTCTGGCCCCTCCAGACTCTAGCATCTCGGACATATTTGAATGAGCTTCTCCGAACAATGGCATAGTCGATCACTGACTTCTCATTCTTTGTTGGTTCACATCTAGTGTATGCATGTATGCGCTTATGGGGGAACTTTGTGTTTGTAATGATCAGATTCTGCTCACTGCAGAATCTAAGGAGTCGCTTTCCATTGTCATTGAGAGTATCTTCTCCATATCTTCCGATAACTCCACCCCATCTAGCATGGTCATTTCCAACTCTGGCATTAAAATCTCCGAGCATGATAACTTCATCTAGGCAGTCATCCACTGTCCTTTGAAGCAGCTCGAAGAATTCCTCCTTGACCTCTGCTCTCTCATCCTCATTTGGCCCATACACTATGACCAGGTTGACTATGGTTTCTCCTTCTTTTAGTTTAACAACCATAATGCGCTCCGAGACAAAGTTCCATCCCTTGATACTATCTTTTTGATTTTGGGCCACAATGCAACCCACGCCCCCTTTAGCTCTTTCAGACATGGGTACACCACTGTAGAGCAGCGTGTTGCCATCGAGATCCATGACTCCTTGTCCTTTTTTCTTTGTTTCCGTTATAGCCAGGATTTCTAGTTTTGCTTTCCTCATCTCTTCCACCAGCTCCTCTTCCTTCCCATTTATACTTCTTGTGTTCCAAGTTCCATAAGTCGTAGTCCGTAGTCCGTTCCAGTTCGTCGCCTTTAGAATCAGTCCAGTTTTCTCTCTTGTGTTGCTAGTAATCGTGATTTAAAGCAAACAGGTGATTGGCCTGTTGTGCCTTTGCATGGTGGAGGGGCTGCCTCCTTACGGCCTCCATGCAGGCCGCCCTCCTCCTTTTTCATCCGGGCTTGGGACCGGCATTGGCGGAGTTTCCCAATAGATACAAGTGAGAAATATAAACATTTCAACAAATAGGAAGTGAGTTGTCAGTCAGACTGTGTGATGTTTCCTTATCTAAAACCTTATCTAATGCTGCTCTTGAATATGTTTCTCCTCTTGTGTATATGTTTCTGTTATCCTCATATATTTTTATTCTTGAACCAGCCCATCTATCAAAGTAAATGGAACAGTTTTGAAACAGATCAATAGATTCGAATACCCGGGCACATTAATAACAATGGATGGAAGATGCATCTCAGAAGTGAAGAGAAAAATAGCTCGGGCAAAAACAGCATTCTGTAAAATGAAGAGTATTTTATGCAACGGTTCTTTGTTAATCATTAACTTAACGTGAGTAGGAAAGAGAGTTCTTCTGTGTTATATAGAACCAATCCTGACATGGGGATGAGTCATGGGCAGTTAGTAAACAAGTAGGGAAAGCACTAGGGGCCACAGATGTGGCTTCACAGAAGAATGTTTAAAATACCATGGGCAGCCAAAAAGAGTAATGAGAATGTCCTGAAAGAGGCCAATGCTCAAGGAAACTTAGAAAAAAAAAATTCCACTTTTTTGGACATGTTCAGAGAAGAGGAAAGCTGAAATATATCGTAACAAGTAAGATTGATCTAGATTTTGCAGATGACTTGGCTCTTCTGTGCCATAAATATACTCAGATGCGAGACAAAATGAAAATACCCGATAAGAGGTGTCTAGGTTGAACGTTGCACGCCTTGCCAAAACAAGGCAAGACATCTAAACCAAGTTATGATTATTATAAAGGTGTAACATTCTCCTTCTGTGCACCATTGGGGAAGCCGGTGGACACAGTACTGTATAGATAATGAATAGTAAAGGCTGTATAAATAAGCTGGTTCTTTGACGATGGCACTTGCGTTACAAGCTGTGCTTTATTACTTTACAGCTCTCGAGCCTGTCACAAGAATTTATTACTCCTGATAGATGTGTGTGTTAATGAGTGTAAGATGTTTTATAAATGAATGCACGGCAGAGTAAGCGGCTTGGCCAGAAAGTTAGGCGCCGGCATTTTGTATGGTTATCTGACGCAGTTGTCACATCCTTGCCAATTATTTTCTTGGATGTAACGTCGCATCTCACCTTCTGTCATCATCAGAATGATCTTTTAACTCCCCGTAAAGCATATGTTTTGTAAGCGCGGGCGCCGTCGTCCATTTCATTTCTGTTCTCGGCGGTGTTTTTCTGTTTACTACAACCCCTCAAACCTTGGGGATTCTAGAACAAGTACTACTTTGTGATGCTATCAGTAGGTTTCTTCAGAGGATGTCTTATTTATCGTCGGCGTCTTCTTCTCATCTGCCCTTTCACTGGATCTTGTCATTAGTTCCACAGTGGTGACCTTGTAACATTTCAATCCTTCTATTCTAGCAAGCACCTACTTGAGGAAGTACTGTATGAAACTTCTTGCAGATTGTTTTTGTTTAAGAGCCGTACAGTGGTACTGGCTTGACAATTGGGGTGGAAGATTCTTCATTCAACGGTGATTGAGAAATTTACACATCTGGATTTTTTTTTTTTTTTTTTTTGCGAGGCGCGCCTCGTTAAACCTAGACGCAATGTCCGGCGGTTATATTGCAGTGCATGTAGAAATATAAATGTAGGTTTACGTTAAACCATAGGAGGCGACAAAATGCCCATGCAAAATACAGGAAAGTGTACACAAAAACACTCCTGAGTAATCACTGAGGAGTAAATTTTAAAAAAAAATAAAGAAGCTGACTTCAGAACTTCACATTAATCGTTTAAAATTAATTCGTTAATAGGATACATATCCTAACTTACAAACTGCGATTAATTCCACGTAACTTCTAGTAATTCTGCGATATTTTCATGACTCATAGTGTTTTTTTTTTTCGTTGTTTTTTTCCCAGCACCATTCTGTTTCTCAGAATTCTATATCGTTCATCTACGTTGTTGTCATGCATCAGGTACACTGCTGAATCTGAACATCTTTTAATTAATTAATTATTTATTGGGGGGGGGGGGGTGTCTATGAATACTGTATTTTTGTACTTGATTCACTAAATTGGCACCGTCAAGTTATGATTGAGTGAGAGTTTTGTCGACACACCCCTGAGACGAAATTGTATGATTCTCTGTTAGCTGTAGATAGCGTCTGGCTGGCATAGGAGCTAAGAGTACTTGCCTATCGCAGCAAAATTAGCGGGTTCAAAACCTGGTAGCATCAGACTAACATACCCAGCTAAAAATGGGTACCTGATTCTGCTCTTGAGTTACGTGAGGCAGAGAACGGAAACTGGTCACAGCACTTATTAAAGCTGAACCTAGTGTAGTGAAATCTCTAACACTTCACTCCCCTACCGCAGTATCTGCTATGGGGCCACCTTTACCTGTTAGCCGTAGTCATGGCAAGTTTGGCCGTCTGCTGTTCATCATCTACTGTCTTTGCTGGTGCAGTATTTCTTGCCTTACATGCGCTGGCGTGTTATTTTATGCAACCCTTTTACAATGTTCTCTTTTTGATTGTGTTTTATTGAAAATTCAAGGTTCTCAGAAGCTGCAGTAGTAGTTATTCTTTGGTAAACTTTTGTATCGCATCTCTAGTTCGAATAGAGGATGTTAATAAGCCACGTTTTGTGTTAAGTTTCTACCAAATTTTCAGGATTTGCTCTGTATTTCTTTAGTTTCTTTCATTTGGAATCTGCTTTTATGTTTGCAGTTTGTGCTAAATTTACTATTTAGTTTTATCGTTATGTTCATGTTAAGCTCAGTTTGAAACTTTTTCGTTTACACACTTTTCGTTAGTTTCTTGACAGCGGATCCACTGCTTCATGTCTTTAGAAAGATACAGTGACAAATAGTGACCGAGACGGTTTATAAACGCTCTTAAGTCACGCTGCTTATTTGTTTAAGATACCAGGAGACATGAATAAATAGTGAACAATACCGCAACAGCGCTGCAAGACGGTGTTATGTATTAAGCAGAACACTCTGTCATTTGTTAAGCGGTCTACATAACATGTTAAGAACAAAGAGGATTACAGACCAAATGAGAAAGATTGCATGGTTTGACGATGGATGAAACTTGAATGTGCGTGGTTTGACGATGGATGAGACTTGAATGTGCGTGGTTTGACGATGGATGAGACTTGAATGTGCGTGGTTTGACTTGTATGAGTTTATTATCGGTGTCTGATCCAGCTCGGGGAGTAAATCTAAGATGTGTCGTTTTTTTCCCCCATGATCCATTTTCATCTAGGTGTCCATTTTCCCATAGCGCAAGAAGGTTTTGATTTTGTGTGATTACAGAGTAAACTATGCCGGAGTTTGTTGTTAAGTGTAGAGTGGCGCTGCAGCTTCAGTTCCTGCAATACTAGTTAAGTTATGATGAGCTCGCTGATTCAGGGAAGACGCATTATGCCGCTTGGCATCTTCCTTTTGTAACCCCTACTTCCTTTTTATTTTTCTGTAATTTACTAGACACAGTATTACGGCCGTTGTCTTGTGTTATCCGGCCTGTACTGGTGAATAAGAAAAGCTATAGAAGTGATTGCATCTATAATAAGTCTGATTGCATCTATAATAAGTCTGGGTCGTTCCTCGGTCCGAATTCATATATATATATATATATATATATATATATATATATATATATATATATATATATATATATATATATATATTATATATATATATATATATATATATATATATATAGTTTCTATGGGCGCAGTTTTTTAATTTGCCCTGGGCGCCATCAACCCTAGTTACACCTGCAAAGCTAGCAGTGTGGTTGGTCACGATTCACTCCCGTAACGACGCTGTGGTGCCGTTCGATGGTCCTGGGTTCGAGTCCCCTGTAAGCCTATCACTTCTGTTGTTTGTCTGTTGTCTAGATTTCTGCTTCTTTCCTTCTTAAGAGTGTCTGCAACATACCCCTTTATGTTTGTTATTTATTTCCCATTCCTCCGCTTGTCTCACGTCAGGACGGGACGAATTCTGTTAGAGGTAGGATTCTTCAGGGTGTGCCCATTCCATCTTAGCAAGGCTTATCTGTTTCCTCGGCCAGCACTTTGTACGCTGTTAATGTGGTATCGTTGTCGTTTGGAATGCGCATAAAAAATGACATCTGTCAACACAGACATTATATACACACACGCGGGTAGTGACTGTTCAGGTTACAGCTGTCTCACATTTATATATAGAATGTTATTAGGTAGCAGAGTTGTTTTAAATTAAACGGGAAAAGCGTGACAGAGAAATTAACAGTGGCTTCCCGAGGCTGTTGAAAAAGCTTCATCGCTTGCATATTTTGCGTAGAGGACTTGTTGGCAAGAGCGTCTTTATTCAGAAGGCCGGATACTAAGCCCGAAAAAGTGACGTCACGGTACAAACAGTGTAGAAGGTTCATCTAACAAAGGGAAATGATCATTTTTTACCGGCTCTGGTGTACCTTCTAATTCGCCTATTAATAGATGTCACTATTTCGGACAAGTCGTAAACTTGACGTCGAGCCTTCTCGGTTTAGGTGGCATTGAGCAGTCTCATCTCTGTAAAGGTTTATTGTGCATTTGTTAAAGAGCTATCAGCGAAACAGAAATGCGGCAAAGCCAAAGTCCGGAGAAAGTTCTTTAGAGGTACCACAAAAATACTACAATGAGTATTACGCTATGATGATTAAGTTGTAATTTAGCGTTGTTGAAATGGCTACGGTTCACAGTGCTATACGATTTGTCTCTTTCCTGTAGACTATATACGCAGTTCCTAGATTTTCAGATGCGTGTTTTGGTGGAACACACGAGTAACCAGTGTTGCCAGATAGGTTGCATATTTTCCACCTAATTGCATCTGAAAATTCGTTAGAAACATTAAGCTAAACATATGATAAGTAATTTTTTTAAAATATCCAAATCGAATGTCTATAAATATCGAATACAAGTCACAGTTAATCTGAAGCTATATAAGAGTTTATTCATCAGCCGAAGCCCCAGAATCAATATTGTGGTACTGAAAAACATGTTCGACGTAAACTTCGCTAGTATAGCCAACGTGAGAATACAGTTACAGCAGAAAACTCCATTGCGCGCCACAGTAACAGTGAACGGGCAACAACAAAAAATTATCTGACTAACCGTCCAACGTATTAATGCCATTTTTTGCATACGATGTTATATTGGGTTAGACCCAACAAATATGTACTTT
This sequence comes from Oreohelix idahoensis, assembly GCA_024509875.1. Taxonomy (NCBI): domain Eukaryota; kingdom Metazoa; phylum Mollusca; class Gastropoda; order Stylommatophora; family Oreohelicidae; genus Oreohelix; species Oreohelix idahoensis. The sequence continues at coordinate 227,201 of JAMPIV010014043.1, read as the reverse complement.
ATATCTGTGCATCTTGTCCAGTTCCCATAAACGAATGAAATCCTTTGATCTTTGTCGGCATACTAATTATTGAGTATCGAAAAAAGAAATGTTACCACTTCAGTCACAGATTCTGTGAATTGAATAGGCATAGGCGTGTCTACTATTACAATAATGTGGCCATCACGTTTGCATATGAATACCTGTTGAAGATGATTTCTTAAATGATCTGCATGGGAGATACTCGTGACATTGTTTGTCATTGACGCTATTTCAATCTAATTATTTCAATAGGTATCGCGCATAATGGAAGTTTGCTCCCACTAATCTGCTTGTAAATAACGGGTTAAGGTCATCTTCAATTATTTCAATAGGTATCACCTCTTTGAGGTTCATAAATATCATAATGGAACGTGTCGCTCCTCTAATTGCTTGTAACGGTAAGGTCCATCTTTAAAGACAATTAATCTTCATCCGAACCATAATCAGATGGTCTTCTTAGGATACTCACATCTGGCTGAATGAAGGACAAACCATCATTCTTCCAATATTCCCCTTCCTCTTGTAACACATGGTTCTCACATTTCTTCCAATAATCCGTGGCTATATTGGAGATGGCGGCTTTTGTAAGTATTTCAACATCTTTTAATTTGAACGTTCTATTTTCTGTTGCTACCTGTTCCTTAATTTTCATCATCTCATCTCAGCCCGTAACCCGTCATGGGTCGTAGGGGTGCCATGGTGGAAGCATCAGCAGACAGGGTCCTCCACTGCTCTCTATCCTCAGCAATGCGTACAAGTGTGGAAAAACCGTGTCCTGCCCATTCTTTGATGTTATCAGCCCAGGATTTTCTCTGCCTTCCTCTTCTCCGTTTACCTTCGACTGTCCCCTGAAGGATCGTTTTCGAAAGGGAGTCATGACGAGTTACATGCCCAAACCAGGCAAGCTTTCGATGTTTCACTATTGACAAAAGTGGTTCTTGGTGGCCTGCATAGGTGTTTATCTTCTCTCTAACATAGACATTTGTTTTGTGCTCTTTATAGCAAATGCGCAAAATTCTTCTATAACATTTATGCTCGAAAGCCTGAATCCTTCGCTCCGTATCTGCAGTGAGTGTCCAGCTCTCACACCCATACAAGAGAATAGATAATACAAGTGATTTGTATAATTTGATCTTCACAGGAAAACTGATGTTACTTTTCCAGATCACATTCAACTTTGTCATGGCAGCTGAGGCCATCTCAAGTCTTGTCTTGATTTCTTTACTTGATCTTCCATCACTACATATAGTGGACCCGAGATATTTAAAGGTGTTAACTTCTTCTAACGTTTGCCCATTTAACGTAATGTTGGTCGGAACATGTTTCTTATGGCTATTCACCAATATCTTGCTTTTTTCTATATTAATTTCCATCCCATACGTTCTTGTTACTTTCTCCAGTCTAGAGGTAAGGTCTTGAAGTTCTGATTCTGATCCAGCTATCAGATCAATATCATCAGCAAAACGTAGGTTGCACAGAGGTCGGCCTCCAATCGATATGGTTGATTTATAATCGTAGAGAGCCTCCTGCATAATATGTTCTAGATAAATATTAAAGAGCACTGGGGACAGGATACATCCCTGCCGAACTCCTACAGTTGTTTTTGAAAAATTCTCCAATGTCGTTGCTTGCAAAAACAGCACTGCTTGCGTCCTTGTATAGTGCTTCAATGATATCTATGATGTTGGTATCAAAATTGAATTTTCTCATTACTTGCCATAAGCCTTCATGCCAGACTCGATCGAAGGCTTTTGTGAAATCGATGAAGTTATGGTATAAATCGTGTTGATGTTGGAGATGTTTTTCGATAAGTACTCTAATATTGAAGATTTGTTCTGAGGTACTTCTTTTTGGTCTAAAGCCAGCCTGTTCCTCTGACAAGATTTCTTCTGATTTCTGTTTTATTCTGTTCAAAAGTATCCTTAACATCACCTTACTTGGATGACTAATAAGGCTAATGGTTCTCTGTAGTTCTTGCACATTTTTAGATTTCCTTTCTTTGGAAGCGGTATTACTAATGACTGCGTCCATTCTTTTGGCCATTTTTTTGTACTCCATATCTTCTGGCATATTGTTGTCATGATTTTTACTATATCTGGTCCTCCATATTTCAAGAGCTCTGCTGGGATATTATCCACACCCGGTGACTTCCCTCCTTTCATCTTCCACTTCTTCCCGTAATATTGCTGCATTTCCGAGTTCCCTGTTTTCGCACTTAATGTTGTTTAATATGCCTAAGTCAGTGTCAAGTTTACAGTTATATAATTCTTTACAATATTCTGTCCACCTTCTCATTACAGCTGTTTTTTCATTGAGCAGAGCCCCATTGCTATCTTCTATGACAGTTACCCTGGGCTGTTGGGGTTTTGATAGTTTTCTTAATGTGTCAAAAGCTGCCTTGCTGTTACCTTTTATTAGCCCCGTATTAATGGACTCACATTGATCAGCTACCCATTTTTCTTTGGCCTGTTTCATTTTCTTCCTAATATTTTTATTCACCATACTGTATTGCCATGCTGCTTCAGGAACCTCTTTCTTAACCTTTTTCATTTCCCGCCGTGTATCACATAACTTCAGTCCTTAATTTTAGCCCAGACTAATTCTATTGGGTTTAAATGCGAATGGTAAGGAGGCAATCTTAAACATCTGTGACCATGTTCATGGATTGCCTTGTCTATATGAAATATCTTTGTATGCTGTGTCTTTTTTACAATTCCAAGTAATTCAGGCTTCAGGGACATTTCGTTGAATGGAATGTTGTTTTTGGTCAGCCAAATCTTTATTACATCTTTAGTACTTGATGAATTAGGAACTTTATTTTCTGGTGCCACAACGTTGTAATATGAAGCATTGTCCATTGTCAAACACGACGGTCTATCAAATGAAGGAAGTACATGATTCACAATCCAATCTTGAAATATCTTGCCATTCATCTCTGTATGATAATCCCTATTATCTGTGGATTTTGAAACAAATGTGACTTCAGTATTATTTAGAAACCCATGATGGCTGCTTCCTGCATGTGCAATTATTAGGCGCTGTCCTTTGCTGCTTGATACTAGTCTCTTAGTTGTCCCATCAGATGATTGCCATTCTCGTTCATTACTGTGGTGCGAATTGATCCAAGTTTCATCTAAATACACAAAATCATAACAATCTCTTCTCAATTCTCTGACCTCGCGTAAATATTTGCTTCTCATTGCAACTATATGAGGCTTCTCACAAATAAGGTTTCTACCTTACTTACTTACTTAGTCGTTCCCCTTCTACCGTGAGGTGTAGAGGTTTGGAAGAGAGAGCGCCAGACCATTCTATCAGCTGTCTTCTTCCTGGCCTGGTTCCATTCTAGTCCTCGGTCCTTCAAAGATTGTCTAATGTTGTCCTCCCAGCGAACTCTGGGTCGTCCTGGAGGTCTGGATCCCTGGCTCTTTGTTTCCCATGCTTGTCGTGGTAGCCGATCTTCTCCCATTCTGCAGACATGGCCAAACCATCTTAGTTGGGACTGTTCTATTTGGGTCTGCAGCGGATGGGATTTCAGGCCTTGACGTATCGTCTGGTTGCGGACCATGTCTCTTCTTGTTACTTCAACCACTTTCCTCAGATACCTCATTTCTGAGGTTTGGATCTGGCTTTTGTGGGTTGTAGTCATTGCCCACGACTCGCATCCATATGTCAAAACTGGGACATAGGTGGAGCGGTATACAGCCATCTTCGTTTTCTTACCAACCTCTTTCTTGCTGAGGAATCCACGATTTATGGCCTGAAAAAGTCTCCCAGCCGCTGCTTTTCGAGTGGCCAACTCTTCTTTGATACCTCCCTTTCGGTCTATAATAGCTCCGAGATATTTAAAGTGGTCGACCTGCTCCAGGACCTGTTCTCCCAACTTAATCTGATGTTTTCTTTCTTCTCGTGATATCACCATGGATTTTGTTTTAGAGCTGCTTATGACCATCCCTCTCTTCTCCAGCTCTTCCTTCCAGACTTGCAAGTTGGATTGGAGATGTGCCTCTGATTTAGCAATCAGGGCAACATCATCAGCAAATGCCAGCTCCGAAATATAGACCTGTCTCATCTTCCAGTACCCCACTGAATACTTTCTTGTTCTCTCCTTACATGACTTGATAACATCGTCCATGAGGAGTATGAAAAGATAAGGTGACAGGATAATCACCTTGTCTTACACCAGTGGTGGTCCTGAACTCTTCTGACTTATGGTTTGCTGTCCTCACATAATTTCTGCAAGACTTGTAGAAGCTCTGTATAGCATGAATCAGAGGTGCTGGAATATTCTTCCTTGCCAAACAGTCCCAAAGTTTGCTCCAGGGGACTCTGTCAAACGCCTTTTCCAGATCTATGAAACAAAGATGGATCTCACTCTTATACTCAAGGGCCTTTTCATTCAACTGTCTGAGTGTGAAGATTAGGTCTTGAGTACTTCGGTTTGCTCGGAATCCGCACTGGACCTCATCCAATTGTGGCTCAGCTAGGCGTCGGAGTCTCTGCTCTAGGATTCTAGAGTAGATTTTACCAGGGACACTGAGAAGGGATATGCCTCTATGGTTTCCACATTGTCGATTGTCACCCTTTTTGAAAATTGGTGTTATGATGGCAATCTCCCAATCCTTTGGTATGGTCTTGTTGCACCATGCTGCCTGTAGGACCTTTAAGAGTAACAGGTCGCCTGATGCTCCCATGTACTTAACCATTTCTGGTGTTATACCATCATGCCCTGCTGCTTTGCCCATCTTGATTTTCTCTAGTGCTGCCCTCAGTTCTTCCATCTTATGTCATCTTCACCATCATTGGTTTTCTCTTCTGTGCTAGTGGTTATCATTTCTGTTGCTTCACCATGCTCACCATCCAGGAGTTCTGAGAAATATTCTTTCCATCTTTCCATTACTTCCTTCGGGGCAGTAAGCAATTTGCCTTGCTTGTCCTTTATAAATTTGAGAGGGCATTGTTTTTCCTTCCTCATGTTCTTTAGGGTCTTATAGAACAATTTCTGGTTTTCTTGTGCATCTTTTTCTAGCTTTTCTCCAAATTCTTCCCAGGACTTCTGTTTTGCTGCTAGCACTTTGTTCTTTGCTTCTGTTCTGAGTATCACATATTCTCTATATTTTTCCATTTGTCCTGTTGTGTTTTTAGCTCCTAAGTATTGTTTCCATGCCATTTTCTTCTCTCTTATTTTCTCTTTGACTTCCTCTGTCCACCAAGGTGTCCTCTTTCTCTGGTTCCCAAGTCGGACTTCACCGCATGCTTCTACAGCAGCTGTCTTTATGATATCCTTGAATTTATTCCAGAGGGTTTCCAAGTCATCAGGTCGTTCTTCTGTGTTGCTCACTGCTGTAGCAATAAGCCCCTGATATCTGGTCTTAATTTCTGGCTCTCTCAGCTTGTAGGTCCTAATGCTCATTTTTCCTGCTCGTTTACTTGGTTTCTTGCGTGATGTTGGGCAGTTCCTAGGCTGAGCAACTCTTTCAGTTGTTCGTTTGATTGTTAGCAGGTAGTGATCACTTCCAATCTCTGGCCCCCTCCAGACTCTTGCATCTCGGACATATCTGAATGAGCTTCTCCGAACAATGGCATAGTCGATCACTGACTTCTCATTCTTGGTTGGTTCACATCTAGTGTATGCATGTATGCGCTTATGAGGGAACTTTGTGTTTGTAATGATCAGATTCTGCTCACTGCAGAATCTAAGGAGTCGCTTTCCATTGTCATTGAGAGTATCTTCTCCATATCTTCCGATAACGCCACCCCATCTCGCATGGTCATTTCCAACTCTGGCATTAAAATCTCCGAGCATGATAACTTCATCTAGGCAGTCATCCACTGTCCTTTGAAGCAGCTCGAAGAATTCCTCCTTGACCTCTGCTCTCTCATCCTCATTTTGCCCATACACTATGACCAGGTTGACTATGGTTTCTCCTTCTTTTAGTTTTACAACCATAATGCGCTCCGAGACAAAGTTCCATCCCTTGATACTATCTTTTTGATTTTGGGCCACAATGCATCCCACGCCCCCTTTAGCTCTTTCAGATATGGGTACACCACTGTAGAGCAACGTGTTGCCATCGAGATCCATGACTCCTTGTCCTTTTTTCTTCGTTTCCGTTATAGCCAGGATTTCTAGTTTGCTTTCCTCATCTCTTCCACCAGCTCCTCTTCCTTCCCATTTATACTTCTTGTGTTCCAAGTTCCATAAGTCGTAGTCCGTAGTCCGTTCCAGTTCGTCGCCTTTAGAATCAGTCCGGTTTTCTCTCTTGTATTTCTCGTAATCATAGTTTAAGACAAACAGGTGATTGGCCTGTTGTGCCTTTGCATGGTGGAGGGGCTGCCTCCTTACGGCCTCCATGCAGGCCGCCCTCCTCCTTTTTCATCCGGGCTTGGGACCGGCATGGGCGGAGGTTTCTACCACCAACATATTTTATAAAATTGAATCCCAAACTCCTAATAGTCCTCCATAGCGTAGATTTGGAAATATCAATGTCATTATTCTTTCTTAACCAAATTTTCAATTTCCTTTAAAAGTCCACTCAGCCTCATTAGTTGTTTCCTCTGACGTCAATTAATCTTTCAAAATTCATAAGTTTCCGTGTGTAAAAACTACTAATTACAAATTTTACAGATTGTCGCTAATTAAGCAGTTTCTTCACCAACATCAATGATCGTTTGCTTTTATCCCCAAGGCATGAATAGATGTCGCCCCAGCTAGCAATGATCTTTTGTGGTCCTCTTTTGAAATAGAATGACATAGTTTTTCCTCGAGTAGCTTCATTGCAGAAATACTTAAAAAAAATCCTATTTGTGATTTTGCTGTAATGTCATAAAATGTACTCGCAGACTCATTTTTCCTACTTAACCAAACAATACTTTTTGTAGACACGCCACTGATTGACAATGTGTGCGTAACACCGGAAATAAACTGTTTTATGTTCAAGAAGTGCAATTTCACGCAATTTCACACTAAAATCATGCCAATTGCTTGATAAACCAAAAATGTGCAAATGAGGTCATATAATTTACTGTAGACATTTCAATATGTGTGCGTGTGATGCGTGTTGGCAAGTAGGATTTTATATTATATCGCAAAGAAACGAAAATTGAAACCAATGGCCGCATTTTAATGAAAAATTTAATTCATAGGGTCTATACCATTTCAAATTCAAACACAAAATTTCACTTATATGCGTTATATATTCGCTCAGATATAGCATTTTGAAGTTGGGCAAAGCTAGAGAAACGTGCTATAGTAGGAACTTATGAATGGGCAGGTTAAATTCACGTATTGAAGTAATACCGAGTTTGGCTGGGGGAGGGGGGGAGCATAGCTGTCTTCTTGAACCGATGCAAATAGAACCACGTGACAGAATAGGTATTTAAACGCACTCGGCCTAGTGCGAGTTGAATTACGTAGCCTAACTTTACATAATCTTGTATAATTAAGCCACGCTCAGTGAAATGTTTCTGATTTCGAAAGTGCACTCTTAAGTCTGCAGAGACAGAAGTATTTAAAAAATGCCAAAAAAAAAAAAAAAAATAACGTCTAGCCACTCGCAGCAGTAGTCACAATAGTTCCAGCCAAAATTCTAACCAATACTACTCAAAAGTGACAAACTAAAACCGCAGCCTGAGACCTCCTACAATTTTTACTCATCTGGAACAATTGTCTCGCACTTTGACGAGAAAACTGTGTAGATCTCAACCGGGGTTCAGCGAGAGGTCGCTTGGCGTTCCGCGAGAGATAGTGATAAAAAAATAAAATAAACGTAGTTTTTGTTTGTTTGTTTGTTTGCACGCCGGGCGATGTTAGCGCTCGCATTGGTGGGCAGTAACCGAGCGGTGCCGTATGGTAGCGCCCAGTAGGACCTGTGCACTCTTTCATTAGCATCTTGTAGAGTAGAGATTTTTTAATAAGACATTTAGGTATATTTGGATAATGTAAAAAAACAAATTAAGTAGGACATTTAAAAAAGAAAAAAAAAACTGAAGTTTCTTTTGCCTACACTGTAGACTTGCATTAGAGTTGATTTCCTTTGTGAGGAGGGGATTAAAACAAAATAGAATGCACTACTAAGTTGGTCAAAATAAACAGATCCACAGAGATAATCATTCTCTAGTCAAAAGAACATTTACAATTATTATTGGATTATTATATTTACAACTTAGTAGGCACGCTAAGGGAACATGAGCAGTATATGTAATAATGTTTGTGCCTGACAATTATTTCAAAGGTTGAGAAAGGCTGGCGCAGATGGCATCTCTAGCTGTTGTAACCAATCGCGCTCGTGGTGACTTGATTTTCGTGCGCACCCACAGGTTTAAGGACGGAGATTTTATTTAGACAACGTATGTAACCCCGGTCCGTCGCTGCTGACAGTTGTTGTTGACATTGTTCACATACGTAGATGGAGAGCCCTTGGGGTTTAGAATGTAGATTAATGTTCAACGTCCGGACACCTTGTCGCATCTGTGTGTCGTAAAGTCGCTGTTGTTTGTGCGTCGCGTTTTCGTGCTTGGTCGTGTAGAACGACTAGAGGCGCTGGGGGGAGGGGGGGGGGGGGGAATGTTGTATACGATGACTTTCAGTGCCGTAGTGATAGTTTTTTTTTTGGGGGGGGGGGGGGGAAGAATGTATATGAGACACGAATTTGGGGGGAGAGAGACAAAGCCAAGGTCATTTTATGTTGTGTATATCATAACCGAATGCTTTAGCTACCTCAGTTCCGTGATACACCGGCGACTTTTTAAAAAATTTGAGGGCTGTTTGCTTTTGGGGACTTGGGGCAGGCGAAGGGAAAGAAACAAAAAGCGAAGGTTATATGGGAAAAATCGCGTGTCTAAAAGTTGTAGTGGTTGCTACAAGAGTTCTTAAGGAGAAAGTGGACGTGTGGCGATGAATGGCGTGTTCCAGCGTGTTGAAAAGATTCTTGTCTGGTGTTTCTTGACGGTTGATTGGTTAACTGCCGTGTACATACATTCGTTGACGTTAAAGAAACTTGGATTGTTCTATTTTTCATGAGTAATCCCAGTGACGCATTATCATCCAGTTAAGTTTGGTGACGACAAGCGAAACTTGCCGAGGGGAAAAGGCATTCTAGAGAAAAACGAGAGAGGAAAAGAGAGGATTCTGTGTAGTTCAGCTGTGTGGAATTTTAAAAAAAGAAGTTTTGGTTGACGTGAAAAAGAGAGAGATTTGAGTGTAACAGAAAAGCCATTTGTATTTTTGTTTTCACTGTACAGTAATTTTTACATCATCTTTATCTTACATATCCCCCATACGGGACTTTACACGGACATGCATGCTCACTCCTTCACGCACTGACACACACACTCAAATAAATATATATACACGAACATATATACACGTTTACATACATGCAGTGGCGGATCTACATTTTGGGGGCCCTGAAGCTTGAACTCTTGGAGGGGCCCCTTATTGTAGATCCACAACAACACACATAAAAACTGAAGAAAAAGTCACTTTTGGGGGCCCCTCCGGGATTGGGGGCCCTGAAGCTTAAGCTTCATTAGTTTCATAGTAGATCCGCCACTGCATACATGCATGTGCATACTTATTGGTTAAGTGAGTTACGTCATCTCAGACTTACAAGACTTCTTCCCAGAATACTTTGGATTTATAGATTAAGTAGCGGGACTTTGCAAGAGGTATCGCAGAAGAGGAAGATGCTGGAAATTTTGAAAGATTGGGGGGAAGTTGCAGGGGGAGAAGATGGGGGGGCTGGGGGGGGAGAACAGCAGAATTTGTACAGGGGAAGTTGTGGAGAGATTTGAACGCCATTGGGCATATGAATTGAAGAAGGGAAAAAGCAATGCCAAGAAGCATATTTCTCATTGATTTCTAATCTGCTTGAAGTGCATCCTGGTTCACTGTCATTATTTTGTTTAAGATACATGTCACCACTCCCTTGATCCCTCTTCTCCTTGGCCATCCTGTATCCAGGTTTATATTTTGAGGTTACATGGCCAGTCTAGATTCATCTCACCAGTGTATTCTTGTTACCCAATGTGGAACTGAGAGAAAGAACCAGACAGGTACCAGTGTGGGACCGTATGAGAGGATGAAAGAAAACTGACATTGGATAAGGCATACATTGAGGACATCAGCTGATATCATTGCAGGGCAATTCTGGAGTCCTTAGGGCAAAGTTTCCCAAACTTGAATAATCATGGACCCTACCGGTGGTTTAGTCATACCAGTGTATATCTATCATAGATTACACTGATATATTGGTTAAATAACAAATATGATAAAAGCAACATCAAACACTCAGCCCCACATACACCTTGAGCATCTTTTACTATGGGGGGGGGGGGGGGGGAATTACTTACCACACTTTGGAAAACTACCAAAGAAATAGGGTGAGATGGACAAACAAGAAATAACCTGGAGGAGGCAGGTTTCGAAAAGAGAATAAAGTAGATAGAAATGGAAAGAATTTAAACAGTTGTCACAACACAAGAAAGCTGATTAAAAGTCTTACATTCCATAAGATGTTGCATTCTAAAGGGTAATGTTGAGCACTTCAGCCTGCTATCCCTAGCTGTTTGTAACTGACCATCTTGTGGTGTTAAACTGTCCAGTGTCTTGTCTGTATGTCGTCTTCTATCTGTTTTGTCAGTTTTACAATTTTGTCACATTCTCCTTGTGGTCTTTGTCCTTAAGGAAATTGAAACCACCACTCCTGGTGGTCATCTTTTGCATGAAGCCTATGCCAGAGCACTTCATGTTCTCTTGCAGTTGTAGTCTGTGTAGCAGTTGTTTTACATGATGAGGTTGCCAGGTATATGCACAGGCATCAGTTGCCTCATACGGCATGCCTGAAGGAGCTGTGATTCTCTTTCTTTGTCATTTCAGAATCCACACTAAGGTGCCTTTTGTCATGTTGTATTCAGATTGTTGCCACACTAAGGTGCCTTTTGTCATGTTGTATTCAGATTGTTGCCACACTAAGGTGCCTTTTGTCATGTTGTATTCAGATTGTTGCCACACTAAGGTGCCTTTTGTCATGTTGTATTCAGATTGTTGCCACACTAAGGTGCCTTTTGTCATGTTGTATTCAGATTGTTGCCACACTAAGGCGCCTGTTTTTATGTTGTATTCAGTTTGTTGCCACACTACACTAAGGTGCCTTTTGTCATGTTGTTTCAGATTGTATTCAGATTGTTGCCAAGGTGCCTTTTGTCTGTTGTATTCAGATTGCCTTTTTTTGTCATGTTGTATTCAGATTGTTGCCACACAACTTTTGTTGAGGTGCAGATTATGTCATGTTGTATTCAGATTGTTGCCACACTAAGGTGCCTTTTGTCATGTTGTATTCAGATTGTTGCCACACTAAGGTGCCTTTTGTCATGTTGTATTCAGATTGTTGCCACATGAATCCACCCAGAAAACAACCGTCTGATGTTTGTAATAAGTTTCCTGTCTGCACTGGTTTCTGTCAGAGCATCCTGATTAGTCTTTTTGTTTTAGCTGTCTGTTTTAAACATTCTTCCGTAAAACAACATCACTGATTTTTGTAGCGATCCTCTCGTTTATTTAGCACAGCGCATCTTAACATTTAGAGGTGCTGCACACCTTTACAGCATCTTTAGAAACATTGCACCCCATTATCTTCTAGCTCGCAAAATATGTCAGAAAAAAAAAAAGAGATTAAGGTAGGTTTTTTTCACACGAAATGAAACGAAAAATATCATTTTATTTATATATGTAGTGCACATAGTGAGCCCCTAAAATGGGGAACTGGTCGTTACAAGTACAAGAATTAAGAATGTTTTTATAAGTAATTTCCAACTTTTTTTTTTTCATACAGCTGTAGACATACATTTGAGTTCTGTGTATTTTCTTGTGCTTGTGACGATTAGTCCTCTAAAATGTCTGGCATGTCTTGCACCTCCAAACATCGAGTCTTGCACCTCAAGTCTCACACCACCAAACATCAAGTCTCATTCCTCCAAACATAAAATCTCGCCACCCCCAAGGGGTGCGTGGAAATGCTTGGTTATGAAGCATTGATTTAGCCTAACAATTTTGATACATCAAACTCTTGTTATTTACAATTTGCTGTAGTTTCTCTCTTGTTACAAATTTTGATATAATCATGTCTTATTAATTCTGTTTTCTTTTTCAATTTCATTTCCAGCATTTCAACCATTTTATCTCAGGCCAGTCTGAGAAAGGGTTGCTTGGAGAGCTGAAGAAATTGAATGAATATTTAGAGAGCCAAGACACCAAGTTCCTGGTTGACAATGTGCTGTCTTTTGCTGACTGTCATCTGTTGCCTAGGTTACAGCATATAAGGGTTGCGGGCAAAGTAAGTTGATTTTAAATCATCATAGTTCAAGTAGGTGACAATATTAAAGCAGCTAACATTTTTTTGTTAGCTCAGTACAGATCTGGTTTGGTCTGGTTTGGTTTGGTTTTAAGGGCTATCTTCATTGCACACAGACAACTCCATCAGTGGTCCGATCTCCTCCCTTAGATTACACAAAGAGGATCTCAGCACATTGCACGAACTCTGTAGCACCAGCGAGAATCCCAATGTGTATATATAGGAATCACACATTCAATAAATATGTTTGTGGTACAGATTTGTTACCTAGTAAGCATTATAATTAACTAAGTAACGAGCACTTTAAAATTTCTAGCAACATTAGTTTTCTTGCTGTTTTGGAGGATGTGTCCCAAAAATTTCAGATTTGGGAAACATGAGCACTGTATGAAATGTACATTCACAAGAATTAAAATCTCCAGCTCTCTTCTCCTTGTGTTTTTCTGTCTTCCTGTACATCTCCTACCCTGAGTATTCCAGTTCAAGGACACCATTGCAATTCTATCAACATGCTTTTTCTCAGTGTGTGTCCTGTCTTGTCGTACCCGTTCCAATCCCTGTTATGGAAGTATGTAACTTCTTGGTTGTTAAGTTCATGTCCTCATTTCAGAACGACACAGTAGGCAAAAATCATCATCATGTTCCTTATTAGCTCCTTATGGAGCAATCACCACAGCTGGCCCCCTCCTTACATGAAGCCTGCACCAAGCCATTCACATGCTCTTGCAGGGGGGTTTCTGAAGTGAATTCTCTACTTGGTAAAGGTTGCCAACCTCATGCACAACTTCATGTTAGTCACCTTGTACGACACGCCTCAGGGAGCAGTAATCCTCTTCTTTCTTTGTCTGAGACCCCAGGGAACTTGGCCTAGTTGGCAGGGAGGATAGTGTGATTCGCTTCCATAGCTAGGTGGTGGTGCCATTCGGAAGGTCCTGGGTTGTATAATTTCTACTTTTTTTATTTCTCAGAGTGCCTGAAACATACCTTTATGTGTGTAATATTTATTTAATGAATTACTGATAGAATGATAATTAGCTAATAAGTTGTGTGTTTTTTTCCCCCCAGGCATTTCGTGACTTTGACATCCCCAAAGAATTCACCTACGTTTGGAAGTACCTGAAAAATGCTTATGAGCAGGAGGCCTTCAAATCCACCATGTCATCAGATCAGGACATTGTGTTCCACTATGAAAAGAAAGCAGTCGGTCCGCCACTCAAGGGCAAGAAGACAGCCAAGCCTACACTAGAGAAGTTCACATACACCAGAGATGTGCCAGATGGCATTTTAAATGGCACAGATAATGGTGTCAGCTCACCGGCAGAAGAGGTAGGTTGAAATGTCTCAGTTGGTTGGTTTGCATCCATTACCATTACCTGAATTCATGACACAAGAGTTATTGTGTTTTTTTCACAGGCATAACACTTTATGTATCCAGATATTTGTTGTTGCTGTGGTTTTGGTGTCACTACCAGTGAGGCATTTCACTCAAGCTGTGGAGTTGCAGTGATCAGGTTGAGAACATATGTCTAGTATGAGCTTACTTGAAAGCTTAAGCCACCAAGATTTAAAGATGATGAATTCAGCTGACATTGGTCTGAAACAAAACAAAAAAGTTTAATGAAGAGCACAGTAAATCTTTGAGATAAGAACTGGAGTGAAGTAGCGGTGTCAACATTTGTATTCTTACTGGCTATACTTTAGATCAGGGGTCGGCAACCCAGGAGTTTTTGGAATCTGCTTTAGTAGCACTGAGCCCTCTGAAGATCTACCATGTGTGTGTGTGTGTAATTTTAAAATGGTAGGGGGGATGATGAACCTTACAAAGAAAAGGTCACATTCCTATCTCATGCAGTTCACAAATATATTTTAGTAGCCAGCTCGAGTTTGGGAATGCAGAAAAAGTACCTTTGATCCCTGGGACACCATGATTTTAGCTGCCAATGGGAGAGGTCCAGTCTGAAATTTCCCTCGTTTAAAAAGTAGTTCTATTTTTCTCGCAATCACCTAAAGATCTACCAAATCACTGGGATCCAGCGGTAGATCAGGATGGACTGGTTGCCGACACCTGGTTTAGATCAAGAAAATGACCGATCTCATGGAATTCAGTGGCCCCAACAGCTCAATGATCTGAATTTTACTTATCTTTTTGCCTTCCTTTCCTGCAGTGGAAACCATTCACAGGCCAAAATGAAAACATTGTGTCTGAAAATCCACAGTGAAAAAGCAAAGATCTTAAGAATAAATGTGGCAAGTGATAACCTGATTACTCATGTAAAAAAAACACTCCTCCTGCATGATGTGGACTCATACTAATATCTTTGTCGTTGACCAAGCTGGAGGAATGTGCATTGATATCAAAGTAAGAATATAGAAAAAAGGATAGCTTTCATAACCTGTGGAGATATATGGACCTGAAGGTTAATAGTGATTCTGAAGAGCTCTGATGGAGTATCACTGAAAAAATATAGTAGTTTGTTAAAAAAAAAATAAAGCAAGTAATGAAAATAAAGTAACAAAGATAAGAGTACTCGCTGTAATAACAGAAGAACTTGTAGGCTTAGTTAAATATTCAAGATCAAGCATTTTATGTCTGTTTTTTTAAGAGCCTTCACAACACTGGGTCCTGTTGTTTGCCATAGTCTTTGTATTTTAGGAACCAGTCTCCTGCTGTCATCATATTCATAGAACTCTAGGCAGTTTATATTTCATGTTCCTAACCCAGCATCTTCTAGGGTCCCATAACTTCAGGACCACCCAGTGTTCCATTATTTAAATGTGGACCGCAGACTGCAGACCTTTGGAATAGGACTGTACTTGCCTGAAAAATGCCTGGCTTTGGCTGCAGTAGGACATTGTCATGCTGGTCAGTTTGCTGCCATCAAAGCATGACAAATTGAGGATCATCATCCATCATCATCCACCAATCCAATTCATTCCTCCTGGAACTAAGTGCTGCAGCTTTTCTCCTCACTGATTTTAATTTTGGGCTGTCATAAATTTCAGCTGTGCCCATGATGTTCCATTTGCTTTGATTTCCTCTTCTGCCAACCTTCTCCGCGTTCTGGTTCGTTTACTCACTCTTCTTATCTCATGTGGGTTCCTTTTGACAGCATTTCTAGTTATACTGGTTGGCAGTCTCCTGAGTGTGTATCCCATCCATCCCCATCTTCTCTCTTTAATCTGCAGCTGTATTGGTTGTGTCTTGCTTCATTCATAAGTCTGTGTTTTTACATTGTCTGTTTTTTATTCTGTTTATATTGATCCAGTTTTACTTTTTCTATTATTTGTAAATTGGTAACAATCAGAGAGTCCTATGTACTTCCCAGGGGTCTCTGAAGAGACAAAGAATAGGACCACGGCACCCTCATGCATGTCATACGAGGTGACTAATATGAGGTTGTGTATGGGGCTGGCAACCTCATCATGTCGTACAAGGTGACTAATATGAGGTTGTGTATGGGGCTGGCAACCTCATCATGTCAAATATTTTTACCACTAGAAGGTCATGTGACTGCTTGGTACAGGCTGCAGGGGTGGGTACATGCTCTGTAAGGAGTGTAAAAGAAAATGATGATGATGTTGACAATGATGTAAAATGAGATGATGTTGACAATGATGTAAAATGAGAGAAGTTTAAGTAATTGCAAGAAAGTTGAGCATTAAGCCCCCAGCCACTCTTGGTTGATGGTTCATTTATTAGTGAAAATAAAGTGGTTTATCTAGTTTTATCACTGGTTTTTTTAAGATGAATAGAATTTCTTCACAGTAAAATATATCATTGTTGCATATCATGAGGCTACAGAATTTCAGATTTGTGTTGTGTGTTGTATGCGCATATTTCATGTAACCACAATAATATATCTAATATAGATCTGACAAACAAGAATGATTAAACACACATTTCGTAACCAGACCTCAACATTTGCTTAGTTATATCTGGATATGTTTTTCTTATTTTTCAGCATTAATTCGTATAACAGGTAACTGCATAAAATGTTCACAGATAAGTTAAAAAAATATATATATATATGTATGTATATATAACTTTTATTTATGTATTGGGAAGTGGTACATTTTAAGCTAAGTTTTCAGTATATAACCTTGCTTCAATTGTAGTCAAATGTGGGACATTTTTTATATAGGAGATTAAATATCTTGCTATTTTTGTTAAATATTTTTTAGTCTTTGAACTCATAGTATATTAACCACAGTGGGTAGAAAACTGGTAACAAGTGCTTGATTTTAAATTCCAAGTCTTAAGTTTTTATATCATTACAGGGGTAAATGTGCAGCAGGACTGATAATCTCAAAATTGCTTGTAAATTTATGATTGTCCAAATGAAATATTATACATTGTTTTACAATTTGTCTTTTAATACTTACTGTCATTACCAACTGGCCATTGTTGCATGTCTTTCCCAGATTTTGTTGGTTTGGAAAACTCATTTTTATCAACCCTCTTCTATTCATTTTGCATTTTGGTTTTCTTGTTTATTCTTTTGGGTTCACTTTGGTCTGATTAATGCATTCTGGTTTTTTTTTTTTTTTTTTTTTGTCCTGGTTTTTGCTTTTACTTGATTGGTGGGATTCTTGTTTCAGGTGTTTCTGAATATTAAGTTTTCACATTCGTGAAGAGTTCCTGAGTGGATCCTAATAGGGGAAAATTCTACTTATTGATTGTTTTTTGTTGTTGTTGTTGTTGTTGTGAAACTGTTAGATTGCATGCAATATGTTTGTTTGTATGTCGTGTGTGAACGTGTGTCAATATGTATATATATTTCATCATCATCGTTATTTTCATTTGCACTCCTTAAGGAGAGTGGAGCCACCACTGTAGCTGGTCCCCTTGCAGAAAGCCTGCACATTACATTGACATGCTCCTGCAGCGGTGATGTCTGTGGCAGTTTGTTTTTCTTGATGAGGTTGCCAGCCTCGTGTACAACCTCATATTAGTGACCTTGTACGACATTCCTGAGGATGCAGTGGTCCTGTCCTTTCTTTGTCTCATAAGAGACCCCAGGGAAAAATGCTGGTCATGTATTGTACATATTTGTGTATATGTCTGTACATATGTGTGTATATATACGAGGGACAGTCAAAAAGTAATGCCTCGTAATTTTTAATTTCATTCAATAGGCAAGAAAACAGATCAAATTCACATTGAAAAGTAGCCCCAAGTCTGAACTTCAAAAACTTATTTCTCAATGTAGTCTCCGTTATTTGTTACAGTTTTTGTCCATCTTCTCACAAGGGCATGTATCCCCGCATGGTAAAAATTTGTGTCCTTTTTCCTAAACCACTGGCGTACTGCGCGTTTAAGGGTCTCGGTGTCCTTAAAGTGATGTCCGCGAAGATCTTCTTTCAGTGGTCCAAACAGATGGAAGTCAGAAGGTGCAAGATCGGGACTGTAAGGGGGATGTGGTAATAATGTCCAGCCAAATTCTGCAATCGCATCAATGGTGTGTTTAGCGGTGTGTGGCGTGGCATTATCGTGCAACAGTAGTGCAGTTCTCTGATCTTTTAATGGGTAAAGTCACAGAAGACGACCTCTAAGCTTCTTCAAAGTTTCAATGTAACGGTCTGCATTCACAGTGTTTCCCTGTTTCAAGAAGTCGAGAAGAATCACACCCTTCTCATCCCAAAACACGGAGGCCATAACTTTCCCTACAGATGGTGAACTTTTGAACTTCTTTCTTGTCAGGGATGTGTGATGCCATTCCATTGACTGCCTCTTGGATTCTGGTTTAAAAAAAATGAACCCAAGTCTCATCACCTGTCACAATATTCGATAAAAACTCTTCTCCTTCAGTTTTGTAACGGTGCAGGAGGTTGATGGCTATGGTTTTCCTTGTTTCTTTATGTCTGTCTGTCAACATTCTGGGTACCCACCGTGCACAAACTTTTGAATAACCCAGGTCTTTAATGATGTTCTGGATACTGCCTCTACTAATGGACAACATGGAAGAAAGTTCATCCAGTGTTACCCGACGGTCACCACGAATGATGCCATCAACTCGATGAATGTTGTGTGGAGTCACTGCGGTAGACGGATGGCCAGTCCGCTTTGCGTCAGCCATTGAGGATTGACCCACTTCAGCTTCGTCACAATGAGATACCCAACGTCGGACAGTGCTAACATCCACTGTTGAATCTCCATAAACATTCTTCAAGCGTTCGTGGATGCAAATTGGGGTCTCGCCTTCAGCATTGAGGAATTCTATGACATAACGTTGTTTTAACCGAACGTCTTTGGCAGCCATTTTAAAACTGTTACAGTGGTGCCACCTGTTACTGAAACAGGTTGGTAATGCTATACAGTGCAGAAGAGTGTTTGAGGAATCCTGCTCAATTTACAAATTGCACACCGATGCAGTATTTACATACATAAAAAATAGGAGGCATTACTTTTTGACCTTCCCTCGTGTATATATATATATATATATGACTGCACATATGAAAACGTGTATATGTTTGCATGTTTGTATAAGTGTATTTATAAATTATGTGGTGTGTTGTAAGTTAACATTGTCATTGTCTAATAATACAATAATGTCTGCCTGTGCTGTTTACATCTTAAATTGAGTATCTCGTATACATGTCCTGTCTTCACCACGTATATGAATTGGGGGGGGGGGGGGGGGGGGGGGGGGGGGGGGAGAGACATCTAGAAATATCAGATTTGAACTTCACCAAGCAGGTTAGTCTTATGATCCAAATTACAGTATGTTTAATAATGTGTTATGAAAGTCTATAGCTTTTTTTGCTTGTTCTTTTTTATTGACTTGCATAATGGAGTGCTTGTGTAGAATAGAAGGATTGAAGTAGTATGATAAGATGACTAATGTAGAACTGACGAGATGCTCCAGACAGGTGCCAGCAGATGAGAAGAAGACGCTGGCAATGGATAGGACACTAATTGAGGAAGCCTGTTGATAGCATTACAAGGTAGTCCTTGTTCTGGAATCCCCAGGGTAAGAGAAGTAGTGGGAGAGCAAAGAACACATGGAGAAGAGAACTGGAGACAGACATGAAAGGGATGAGGAAGACAGGGGAAAAACCTTGAGCAGACGGCACGGGACAGGAAGAATTAGCATGTGTTTGTCGAAAGCCTATGCTCCTTGGGTAGCTGAAGTGTGATGATGATTAATAACATATTATGGCTGGAAAATAAAAATTGAGGCAGAAATTGTAGAGGAGGAGTGGACTAGTTAAAGAGGATAAAATAATGAACGCTGTTTTGAAACTAACAACAACAGAAGATTGTAATGGGCAGAAGGTGCAGACGGAGAAACGGCTGTGTAATCTGACCACAGGTAGGACAAATTTAAGGATACACGTTTGTCAAGACAAGTAAATTATCAGCACTCACAAGGCTGACAACACACTGTAATGTGCCGTTTTCCATTTGGAATTTTAAGAACAAGACTGGTTCAGAAGGCCAGATGTCATGGGGAAATGGAGAAATATGGTGCTTGATTAATTTAGGTGATAATGATATAGCAGTTTTACTGTTGTTGAAATCATTACTTTTTTGCTTTGAACATCTGGTATTTAGCATACAATAACATGTTTTGCTGTGCCGTGGTCCAGCTGTAACTTGTGAAGACAGCATTACAGCAGGCATGGTTTTGTATTCTAAAGCTTGAATCTAGTACTGAAGACTTTTTATTGTTTTAAAACTTTAACCTGATAATGTGGCTGTCATGAATACCCTGTTTTTCTTTACAACCAATAATAGTTTGTTACTTTCTAGTGCATGTAGTGTGAAATCCATATTTTAAAAAAAAATTTGCCTTTGTAGTATGTTTTCTTTAGCCAATTTCTTTTCAATGCAGAATCCCTTTTCATTAGATCTCTTGTTGTTAAAGTCTTAACTTCAGTTGGTGTTATTCCTGTTTATAGTAAGGTAACTGTGACATTGAGCGAAGTATTGGCTAAGTGGTTACAGCGGCACAGTTACCAGGTTCCGGAATCGAAGCCTGGTAGCATTACACTCCAGTCTACCCATCTGTAAATGGGTACCTGACTCTGCCCATGAGTTGGGGAATGCAGAGGCAGCAAAGAAGGAAACTGGTCACTCCAACTCATAAAAAGCCTGGACCTGGTGTTTGGTCAAGTCTACAACTCTTCACTCCCCTAAAGCTGCTAGCACTTTATGCTAAGGGACTACTTAAAACAGAAATACGACGCCCATAAATTGTGTTGTATAAGTCGACCTCAAGATTTTTAGCTTAATTCTGGTTTAGGCCTTTACTCACCATTTAAGTCGACACCCCCAAAAGTAGGGCTAGAACTGAATTGTGGATACGGTATACAGTTGCCTATGGGATCTCAAATGCAATGGAAGGAGAAGATGACGAGTTGTTTGGACAATGAGGATGACTGTGAAAATATCGAGGACAAACTCAGAACTTCAGTGATTCGGACCCATATGCAGACCTCTTAACATCTCTTGATTAACAGCAAGACTTTGAAGGATTTTAAAATGTGATCGTACATGTCAGTTAAATATAACTCAGAGGTAAAATTAATCTTGAAGTTAAAATTTAAGTAAAGGTTCAAATTTTATACTGCCATATAAATCAACTCCTAATTTTGAAGAGATTTTTTTTTTTGGGCTTAAAATATTGACTTGTATGCCACAATTTATGGTATATGTCAACTTTAGAGATGTTCAAGGATAACTGCATTGTTCATCCTCATGTGTTTGTTCATTTTAAAAATATGCAGCATGTTCTCTCTTATCTTTATCCCAGTATCATTTTGACTAGTAAATGTATCATAACTGATATGTATGGTGTAGATACAATATTTACGAACAAAAACTACCTGAACTGTGAAATGATCGACAGAGGATCTAGCACTGAAGTTGGCATCCTGCAGTCTGTGGGCGGGGTTCAGCCTGTATTTCAGTTTTCTCTGGGACATCACCTACTAATTACAAAAACATTGTTATCAAAATTAATATGTGGACAGTATTTTTGCTTCTTTTTTATTTCACTAACTGTCCTGTCAAATAATTGGTTCTACCTTCTGTTCACCAAGATGGACAGAGATCAAAAGGTGAACTATGTTTTTATCACATTTGAAATTGTGACAACTGAAATAATTTATAGCAGGTGCAGACTAACATGGAATATACAGATTTTGAATTATTGTGCAATTTGTTTTTATTTTTGTTTTGGAACCACATTACATGATTGATACAGTAGTGACAGAAAATAAAAATGAAGGCCTTAGCCTAAATAGCAGGAAGACAGTAACGGCCATCTAGAATAAACTGAAACTTCAGAAATCTAGCATGTAAGGAAATAGACGATTTCTTACTCAGTGTTCTATTCCAAGCATCTACGGATCTAGCTAAGTGACCTTTTACTTGTTCCAAAGTTTTGTTCATTCTCTTTTTTTTTTGTTTCGTTGATTATTTACTTTCTTGTTTTGGTATTTCTTTCAGGTTTTACGATTTTCTTGTATTATTATTGTTCTTTTTTCGCTCATCACTGTGGGTGTTTACTTTTTCCATCTGCTTGTATCGCTCATTTGGTGTATGTTTCTCATCATCGTATGTTTTTGTAGTACCTATACGTAATTCTTGTCCTTGTCACCTGTTTGTAACTGTGGCTGACGAAGGGTAAAACCCGAAACGTCCCTTGTTTCATGTGAACCGTTATTTGTAGAACTGATTCAATACCATTTTATTGGTTTATATACTTTTAAGGAAATAGTATACTTTTTTAAAGCAAGTCTTACTTACTTAGTCGTTCCCCTTCTACCGAGAGGTGTAGAGGTTTGGAAGAGAGAGCGCCAGACTATCCTATCGGCTGTCTTAGTCCGTAGTCCGTTCCAGTTCGTCACCTTTAGAATCAGTCCGGTTTTCTCTCTTGTAGTTCGCGTAATCATGTTTTAAAGCAAACGGGTGATTGGCCTGTTGTGCCTTTGCATGGTGGAGGGGCTGCCTCCTTACGGCCTCCATGCAGGCCGCCCTCCTCCTTTTTTAGCCGGGCTTGGGACCAGCCTAGGCGGAGTTTTTAAGCAAGTCCCCAGATTTAAATACATGGGCATGATGTTAACATCAGATTGACAATGCAAAATAAATAAAATAGCCTGAGCAAAAACAGCATTCAGGAGAATTGTTGTCAAGGGGAGAGAGAGAGAGTTCCTAAATGTTATATTAAGTTGACCATGTCATAAGCAAGGAAATAATGGACTGATTAAATAACAAAAAAGTCACTAGAGGCAGCAGGAAGTCATTTTACAGAAGAATGTTAGGAACATATTGGACAGTTAAGTAGACTAAAGAGGATGTCATGAAAGAGCCAGTGTGAAAAGAATGCCTCTTCTCATCTCTTGTTCCACTGGCACTTGTCTGGTGGCCACAGTGAGGAGTATTGCAAGTGGTAGCTTTCCTCCCCCACAAAGACAAAGTAGTTATAATGTTTTTATAGTAATGTGCAAATATTTGTGCTGGTAAGTAGGCCATTGCCACAATGCTGGCCACTATTAGTTACAGTTTGTACAGCTTAGAGCTGCCAAGAACCTTAGGCCTATCCCAAGATATAGCGGTCATTGTGTTAAGGCTGTATTTTTCTTTTTAATTAATATTTTAATGTAATTTACACACAACAATACAGCACAAATGATATGTTCTGTTACAATGTAGAAGTTTCTGCATTATATGGTGTCTGGCAATACTCTGCGGAATTTAATGAGACAAAGTTTCCCACACATCAGTTTAGACATTGTCAGCCAATTAGACATTGTCAGCCAAATTTAAGAAATGGGCACCTATTCTTTCCATCAGTGTCACATTACTTACGAGGGTCAAACGCTTTTAAAAATAGGCCAAAGCTTTTATGTGCATGTGTTTCAAAAATATTTTAAAATAATAGGATAATTGACACATTTCCTGTAATTTTTTTGTCAAATTCAAAAGTAGGAAAACTTGAAAAACCAAGATGAATTTGTGTCTATGTGAAGCCAGAATTTGTGTCTATGTGAAGCCAGATTACATTCTTTTCCCTGTAGGACACCAGCTTGTTCTCTTGCAAGATACAAGTTATTATAAACAAGCTAAATATTTGTACACGGTGTTTCAGTGAATTACACCCTCCTCCTCTCCCCCTTCCTCCTAAAAAAAGACAAGAAAGAAAGAAAAGAAAGTATTCAAATGCTGCATGAGTGAGGTTTTCAACACAGAAATGTGAACTAAGTGACAACTTGTTTTTCCAGGTGCATGAGCAGGAGCCAGCACCCAAGCCATACACAGAGCCAGAATCAGTGCCACAGTCATATTAAGCCAAATGCACTAAACCATGTCAAAATTGTATGGAATAACAGATTAATTTTGAACCTTTGAAACAATCTTTTACTAGTAAAAAAAATTGTAATCATAAAACTCTGAAGGATTTCGTTAAAGTAATAAGTTTATTGAAGTTTTAAAAAAAGTAAAGAAGGAAACATTAGCCGCTGTTGTTTTGTCCCTCTGACAGTGTATTATTTCACTATATTTCAAATATATCTCTTTTGTATATTTGGCTGACTCATATTATCAGATGTAGGTTATGTTGCTTGAAGTTTTGATAACTTTTACAATGATGTTGAAAAGTAAGGTTTTAACTTTTCACGTATCACTGATTTTAAAACTGACATCTTATTTCTTTGTTGTTTTAATTTACAAGTGTAACTCCACTAGTTTGTGAAACACTTCATATTTATTTTGTTCTGATTATTATGAAAGTGTAAATAACAAAACGTGACTGAGTTTGGTTTTTCTGTTGAAATATAATTATAAAGAGATCTGTAGGGTCAATAAAGCCTCTTTGCTGCTTGACAATAACCGTATAGTTTCTGCATGCCAGTGAAGTAATTTTGTTATGCTTTTACCACAAGCTCAAATTGCAAAGTCTTGGCAGTTAAACTGAAATCAAGAAATGCAGCTTTATAACACATTATTCTGTTGTTTCCAGTTTATATTGAAAATTTTGCTGACTTGGGTTTGATAGTGATTCTATTTTGAACTTAGAATATGGTAATGGTAGTCACATAGCAGATACTGCCATAGGGGAGTGAAATGTTAGAGGCTTCACTATACTAGGTCCAGCTTAAAAGAGGTGGGGTGACCAATTTCACTCCTGGCTGCCTTTACATTCCCTAACTCAAGAACAGAGTCAGGTACCCATTTACAGTTGGGTAGTCTGGAGCATGTTTTAATGCCACTGTTTCGAACTCTGTACCTTTGTCACGTGAGACCAGTGCTGTTGTAACCACTCTGCCAGTCGGCTTCTTAAACTAATGATTGGAAAGTTTTGTTTGTGGAAATTAACTTTTTCTCATGCTGTTAAGTTAATCTGTTTACATGATGGATGCATTCCCCACTCTCTCACGGAAGTGAAATCGTGTAAACAGGTGTCTCCCTCTCACTTTTTCTTTCTTTCTCCTTCTTCCCCCTTAATTTCATATAAAGGAGGAGAATATGCTGTCATCCCAAAGCCCAACAAATGACATTTTTAAATACAGTACAGGTATAGTAATATATCATCATGACAACCCCCTTCACTGCTTTGGAGCATGGAGTCACCATTGCAGCTGGTTCCCTTTGCAGGAAACCTGAACCAAAGTATTGATATGCTTCTGCAGTTGTGGTGTCTGTAGCTGTTCTTTTTACATTATGAGGTTGACAGTAATGATAATTATGTAACAATAATATAATGTACAGAAAGCAATTTATCTTGTGTCAGAGATTTTGTGAAGTTTACTATTCCACCAAAATTCCATTCTAGGTCCCAACTTTGTCAGAATTGTTATTTAGTTTTTGCATAACTTTGAGAAATTGTTGAATGAACAGAATTTAAATTGCTGATAATTGGGTTGCATAATTTTGAAATCGTGTAAACAGAACTGCCATAAATGAAGAACTTACTGGGCATATTGAGGGCCTATGTTTCTTCTCTTATTTGCCTAGTTCCATAGAGCAAAGTTTACAAGATTATTGGTGCCGTTGGTGTGGTCACTAATTTTCAGGAACAGTAGGCTGTTTTTTTTTTTTTAAAGCATTCGTAGGAAATCAAAAATTAATTTGTGACTTTATTTTTATTTGGTTGTTTTTAGTTACATTAGCTCTCTGGTTCAGACAGAATAAAACATATAAAGTTCAATTATCATCATCATTTACTTTGTGCTGTCACACGGAGCAAGGAGTCACCAATGCAGCAGTGGCTTTCGTAGGTCTTAGAATTCGTTGACAGATAATTTTAAAAAAAAATCATAGTTAAGGATGAGTTACCAGAATTCAACTTTCCTATGACCTATGGACCAGTAGTTTTCTGTATATTGTCAGTTATCCAGTAGAGTGATTTGAAAAGCCTCAAAGATAAAATGGTTTGATGTTTTTTAACTATTGTTTTTTTTTTTAATCTGTGTTGTTTTTAAGTAATATTTAGTAGGCTTCCATGAAATACGTCCTTTATTTATTTATTCTTTTTAAATAATTTGGACCATTGTCATACATACGGTTATACAATATCTCACACATTAAAACATTATGACCGTAATTTTAAAACTTCCCAAAACTTTGAAACATTTTTGTGTTTGGGGATTACATATATGTTGTTATGTTTTTGTTACATACACTTTTAATGTTATTTATTTTTTTTGCAAACATACTGCTGTAGATTAAATTAGTTATGTCTTTATATGCACTTCACATTATCCATGAGGTTTTTTTTAAGCTTAGTATCTTTCAGTTTAAAAACAAATCTTACACTTTTCATGCGTTAAGTAACTAGATTTAATTATTAATTCTTACAGCATGTAATTTGGTGTGGAAATAAGGAATGTTGAGGAATATTAAAAACAGTAAAAAAAAAATGTCATTGTTAACTTGGAAACGGAAGAAGTATGCTGTACGAACTCTTTAGGACAGATGATGTTTTTTTTAAAAATCAGTGCGTTAGCCGTTGACATTTATTTATTGTCTTAAAATCTAGTGTCAGTGACCATCCTTCTCAGATAAACAAATTCCTTAACAAATTTGAAATATTATTCACAGATGTTCATTGGGCGAAGGGCTCTTCATTTTGATAGATTCCAGTTACAATTGCTTTTTTTCCTATCTGCCATTAAAAAAAAATAGTAACTCTTATTGCATTGAAAAGTAAATAAAATATGATGAAACCTGTATGCATGTTGTGGTTAGGGCCACAATTAGACCTTATATTTGATAGCGGTTGCTGGTTCCTTTTTTTGTTTGTTCTGTCAGACATTTACTTTACAAAATTTAATATTTTTTCTGTATCCAGCTTGAAACTTCACTGAATTTTAATTGCAGTAATTTGCCATTAGGTTAAATTGATATATTTTTTTTATAATAAGCTTTAGTACACATTTACCACTGTCAGTTCCCAGATGAAGTTACTTTTCAGGAAGAATCTTGAAACATTTTTTTTTTATCTTTGCCATGTGGCGACCAAAAAGGAGAATTAGATGGGTCTCCAGACTGTTCTGTTGACATGGATAAAGAAGATATGGAAAGACCTGGCACAGGACACAAAGCCCATGCTCCTGAGGGAGCAGAAGAATAATGAATTAAATGTAAATTTTATGAGTTCGGCATATGTTGCTGTACTGGTTATTTTAGTAACATTTCTGATGTTTCAACAAATGTCGTGCTGTTGTGAAAGTTTTTTTTTTTTTTTTTTTTTTTTTTTTTGAACACTTTGTTGGTGCTGCATAGGGTTTGTGAATGATGGTATCCTGGAGAAGACAGTCGTGTGAAACACTGACCTCTAATGGTGCATCTAATTAAAATTTTCTTCCAATGTTTTAAAGCATTACCCTTTCATTTTTTGTTTTAATCTTACATATTGCATATTTATGTATACATGACGTATTGAAACATGGAGGCGATGTAAATCAGCCCATATTGAGCCAAGCAACTGTTAGATCTAAGTGTTATATAACCACAGGAAATAAAATTTATACAATAATTTATGTGTTGATTAGTAGATTTGCTTGTTTTGTTGGCGTTCAGTAGCTGGCTTTGTTTGTTTGTTGTGTTCTGTAGTAAACTTGGTGGTTGTTGATCAGCTTTGTCACTCAGCTTAGTATATGTAATAATTAGATAAGGCATACAATCTTCTTCAAGAAACATGCCTCGTGATGTAGGTGATCATGTCTTTCCACAACTTCTGTCTCCAGTACAATTTATCAGTTCTGTTGTTGACTTCTTTCCATGATGTGATGTCCACTGTAGCGGAATGTTTTTCTTGTATGACGATAGTGATAGAGTAGAATTAAATTCACTCCAGAATGTATGAAATCCCAGTGCCAGAGCAGTGCACTGGTATCACAGTAGAAGTACGGCTGTGAATACCATGAGTTGGATAATAGATTAGACTTCAGAAGTACGAGGGACGGTAAAAAAGTAATGCCTCCTATTTTTTATGTATGTAAATACTGCATCGGTGTGCAATTTGTAAATTTAGGTGAATACAGACCGTTACATTGAAACTTTGAAGAAGCTTAGAGGTCGTCTTCAGCGACTTTACCCATTAAAAGATCAGAGAACTGCACTACTGTTGCACGATGCCACGCCACACACCGCTAAACGCACCATTGATGCGATTGCAGAATTTGGCTGGACATTATTACCACATCCCCCTGACAGTCCCGATCTTGCACCTTCTGACTTCCATCTGTTTGGACCACTGAAAGAAGATCTTTGAGGACACAGAGACCCTTAAACGCACCGTACGCCAGTGGTTTAGGAAAAAGGACACAAATTTTTACTGTGCGGGGATACATGCCCTTGTGAGAAAATGGACAAAAACTGTAACAAATAATGGAGACTACATTGAGAAATAAATTTTTGAAGTTCAGACCTGGGGCTACATTTCAATGTGAATTTTATCTGTTTTCTTGCCTATTGAATGAAATTAAAAATTACGAGGCATTACTTTTTGACTGTCCCTCGTATAAGGTGCCTTTCCGCTAAAGCATCTCTATGTGATAATTAAATTAGAAAAAGTAACTCAAATAGTAACAGTTAATAATTTAACAAGTCAAATGAGTACAATTTCATAATTTATTATTTACATCTAACTATCTGGGAAGTGTGTAATGTGTGTTGAAGGATTTTGGAAGTGTCTGTTTAATATTTATTTACATTAGGAAATAAATAATAGAAAATCTTGGATGTTCCTTCCAAAGTGAATTGTACCAGTCAAAATTTGAATGATTCTTCCAAAAGGAATTATAAAGTTCAATACTTGAATGATTCTTCCAAAAGGAATTATAAAGTTCAATACTTGAATGATTCTTCCAAAAGGAATTATAAAGTTCAAAACTTGAATGATTCTTCTAAAAGGAATTATAAAGTTCAATACTTGAATGATTCTTCCAAAGGGACTTATAAAGTTCACTATTATTCATAAATCTCATGTGCTATCTAGTCCTAATTTAGTTTCATCATTTAGATCGCTATCAATTTGACGATTGTTCATTTGCTTATTGCTCACAGAGACCTCAGAACTGAGTACAGAATTACTCAACTTAGATGTAGTCTGGGACACGGTGAATTGTGGTAAAAATTCCCTCCAGCCTTCCCAAACAGTAAGGGGGGACTAAGGCGCTGAAACTTGTGCTTCAGTAATCAACGGGCTTCAGTTTCCACTTTTAACTGGCACAAATACTGTGTTGAGAGGCTCCCTCAGATACGTATTAATAGAACCTGGAACATAAGGGGTAACATGTGGTTCTATTAAGCACACATGCTACGGATGTTGATGAAGTGATCTTGTTTCAGTGACTGCGTATAAATGAATGATTCATGGCAGCGTAAATCAGAGATAGCACGATCAGACGGTGTCTACTGTGCAGAACATAATAAAATACATGAATAAATCACGTTATGATACATGGGTATGTTACAACTTTTGCCTTCCCCTGCTGGATACCAAGTATGTCGTAAGCTTCCAGGCAATAACTAGCCATGATATATTTGGCTAAACAATAAAGTGATATGCTTCCTGACCATGTCTGTGGAGGTTACTTGTCATAGGCTTTCTGTATACCCTTATTATTATGATGCAATTAATTTGTAACCAAATCTAAAATCAAACAATATTGATCACTCATATCATTAATAAACTTACATACCCTCTAGGATCTGTATAACACAGTGTGAGGCTGTATAAGTTGAAATATCACTGCCCTGCATACAGCATAGAAAAAGCTTTGCAGTCAGATGATGACTTCCAGCTTCTCACTTCTGCGCCTTGATTTTGTGTGTGTGTGTGATTTGAACCGTCCGCTCTGTCCTTATATACGGCTAAGTCTCACGTACGAGAAAGCACTCACTCTAATGCAAATTCTTATAGTCTGCCATATTTCCTCTTTATCCGCTCCTTCCTGCCTCTGCTCAATTTTGTACTGCTAAACGAGATGCAAAACTTTAGCCTACCGCCACTTCAAAGCCAGGCTAACTGCGCCTTTCCCGTTCCCTTGTGCCGTCGCGTGATACCAACTTTTTTCTTTGTAAACAAAATGAAGCATCGTGGAAACAAATTTCACTACATCCACAGTGTCCAATATCTTCTCTTTTTGTCATCCCTTGTCTCTTTTTTTCCTTGAAATCTTTCCTGTTATCACAGAATATTCCAGTGTTCTTCTTATAGTATGCCAAAATGAGCAAAAGGCAAACAATACAAGGTATTGTTTTATGCATTTTATGCATCAGAGGTATCTGAGGAAGGTGGTTGAAGTAACAAGAAGAGACATGGTACGCAACCAGACGATACGTCAAGGCCTTAAATCCTACCCCCTGCAGACCCAAGTAGAACAGTCCCAATTAAGATGGTTTGGCCATGTCTGCAGAATGGGAGAAGATCGGATACCACGACAAGCATGGGAAACAAAGAGCCAAGGATCCAGACCCCGAGGACGACCCAGAGTCCGCTGGGAGGACAACATTAGACAATCTTTGAAGGATCGAGGACTAGAATGGAACCAGGCCAGGAAGAAGACAGCCGATAGGATAGTCTGGCGCTCTCTCTTCCAAACCTCTACACCTCACGGTAGAAGGGGAACGACTAAGTAAGTAAGTAAGTTTTATGCATTATAATACTCAACAGGAGGCTGAGACGAGTCATGACCCAGGTGGGCCCGCCCCCCTTAGAGTGTAAAGGAGAATAAGGGGCCGAAACACTTGATCGACGAGGGGGACTTCCTCTGATGATCAGATTGCCTCTTGTTGTATCGCTCTGTATAGAGTTTCCTATCAGTTGACTTGCAAGAATTAACAACACAATTAAACACAAAGCTCCAACATTTGTTTATGGTTTTATTCAAGTTTTGAAATCTATACAAATAATAATAATACAGTGTTTAAATAAATCAGCTATGAGCCACAACATTGATGCCAATATAAACAAATAACTAACAGCATGAACCTATGTATCTAGGAATATTCTATGCTCAATCATACATACACATTCAACGTTCCAAGCTTTCACTGCCTGTGTACGTTTTACAATTCTGCTATGCTAGATGCACCTTCTTGAATTACCTCAAGTGTGTAAGAACAATGTATAGGTACAAGTAATAATAAAACAAGCAGTTTAGGAAAGGCTTTTTAACATCTTGGACAAGATTTTAAAACCATAACACTGGAGTGATGTACAAAAAAATCTGAAATCTTAATGGCACAGATCTCTCAAAGACAAAACTTTAGAAATAACTGAATACCCAGTGTATCTTAAACTTACAAGACCAAAAAAAAATAAAAAATAAACAGCTAAGCAACCAGTACTATTTAGGGCAACTCCTACATGGTCAATGCTCTGAGAACAAAATTACTGTTTGAATAATTAACCTCCTACCTCTGTTTAATTATATCATGAATGTTAAAGGAAGCTAAGATGATAGTATTTCCTGTTATGGTAGAAAAGCCACACTTGACATGAAATGAACAAGCTTGGCACACTCATGTATCTATGTGTAAACTCATACATCACAAAGTCTGCTCCAAGGGACACAACACATATAATGCTAACAAGCTAGTGGTACTACCTACTGACACAAGCAGACGTAATTACACACTCATAACGCTCGCTTGTAAAGTTTGTTTTTCAAAAATAATAGGTCTGAGTGAAACAGCATAATTTCTGCTACATGACTGGAATTATATAGAGCAAGTGCCGTCCAATAAATAATAAATAAAATGTAGACACAATGCATCAAATAAATCCAAACAGCCTGGAGCACATGAACTGTAATGCTATTACATAATACGACTATAAATATGATGACCGACAAACACACATAAGATAACAAGTAAAGTCTTGGATACTGCTTGACCACTATATATGCAGCCATTGAATATGTTATTACATAAGGATCTGTACATGATATCTTCTGGCTTTGACTTAGGAAAGACATTTTCAACAGCTACAACAAGCTGATCTTGCACTATTTCAAAATGTCTTGATTCTGAAACAGTTTTGAGATTCATCTTTTTTTTATAATTCACTTATTTTTCCACAAAAAATCATTTTTCTCCTTTCAGATCTGGTAAACAAGGAATGATGTTCTGATTCATCTTTTTAATTCACTTATTTGTCTCTAAAGCTTGCTCCTATACAGGCTGTCGATCTGGTAAACCATCTCCAAGGAATGAAATAATTAAACATTAAATAAATGAAAAGCAACAGTAAAATATTGAAACGTTCACATCCCAAAGAAAAACTTTACAGCTCAAATTCAAATAATCACTCAGGTCAGGTAAAGTCCAGAGAATGTTTTTTTTTAAAAGCTTTCAACTCTTAGAGTTCTAAGTAGTGCCATCTGTATTCCCTCCCATTGAGATGAAGGATGAGAGCCCAAAAGCCACTGTATCAATAACATATTTCCTCCCATTGAGCTGAAGGGCTAGAGCTCAAACGTCTCAATAACATGTTTCCTCCCCAGTAAGCCATGCTGTCTGCAGTGACTGGTACAAAATGTTTTAGAAATATACATAATGTATTAAAGAAATATTACCCTTCAGCCTTAGATAATAAATGAGTTATTTGTTACAGACAGTCAACAATTCCCAATAACTTGAAAATTTAACACCTATAAATATACAAGTTGGGATAAAGGGGCCTCTAAAAAAAAAGGGGGGGGGGGGCATTCATAAAAAAGAAAAAATGATACTAGACAACAGAAAAGAGTGAGACATAATAGGCACTTAGATAGAAAGGTTCATCCAAATGATGCCTTTGAATAGCTGAATGAGTGACGGTGTTAAATGACAGAATGCCGATTAAGCACCCAAAAGAGGGTAGTGGTTTTCACGACACAATCTGGCAACTAAGGAATTTTAGACCTCAACGATCCCGGCATTTTTATAGACACTATTTCTTCCACATTTTCCTTTAAACAAGTACAGGCTGCATTGAACGTAAGACAAAGGCTGTTATTCTAGTGTCTGGTACAATGTTTTCCAAATAAATATTACACAAGCATAAAAGTATGTTTTCAGGCACTCGTGAGAAATACAGAAGTAGAGAACTAGACAACCAAAAAACAAGACATGACTGGCTTACCCGGGAATCGAACCTAGGACCTTCCTTGCGGCACCCACGCCTAGCTATGGAAGTGAATCACACTATCCTCCCTGCCATCTAAGCACCATGGGGGTGCCGAACAGAAGGTCCTGGGTTCGATTCCCCAGGTAAGCCACTCACGTCTGTTGTTTTTCTGTTGTCTAGTCTTCTACTTCTTTATTTCTCACGAGAGCCTGAAAACATACCTTTATATGTGTGTGTAATATTTATTTACTGTTTACAGGCCTCGAGTTTCCCTTCTTTATGTGTTTAAGTGTTTTCCTAAGTGTGATACATGCACTCAGCATGTGAGTCATTCATTCATTCTTTCCTTATGGAGCATAGGCCTACTCGTGCTGTGCCATCCATTCAAGATATTTTCATGTCCTCTACAAGTATTCCATTTTCCACGTGCTGTTCAGTCTCCCTATATTTTTCTTACCTTGAGGATTCCAGAACAATGACTACCTTGTAATGCTATAAACTGGTTTACTCAATGTGCATCCTAATCAATGCCAGCACTTATTCCTTATCTCATGTTCCATTAGTATTTTTGGTCCTTGCCATCATTTCCACATTGGTGATCCTGCTATACTTCTGCTATCTTTATATTCTGCAGATTTATAAACATCTGTAACTTCTTGGTTGTGGGTTTTTTTTTTTAGCTCTTCATATTTCAGAGCCATACAATAGGACTTCCATGATGTTTTGAGTTGACAATTTTTTCTTACTTTTGTGTTGGACTTGATTTCTTTTAATTTCCATGTATTTCAAATAAGCTCTCACCTTTCGTATTCTTATTTTGATATCACTGTGTTTTCATCAACTCTGTCTGTATGGACATTTCCCCTAATGCATTCTGACAAGCATTTCCCACATTTATTCTCACAACTGTTGTTTTTTTTTTTATCCAGTGTAATTTCAGTCCCAACTGCTGTGACCTCTCATCAAGGATTCTCATTTTTCTTGCACCTAGTTATGAGACAGAAAATCTAAGTCATCTACAGAATCTAGATCCTCAAGCTGGTTTATCTGTTGTCTAGTGTTCTCTCCTTGCAGTCTTTCACCATTGATGTATTTTCATCATTTATGATTCACTGGCCTTGGGTTCTCATTTTTAATTTCTTCACTTTACACACCAAAGTTATTCTGTTATTCCCATTCTTCTATGATTTACTTGACATGAGCAGTATGGCCTGTCTTGTGTGTTATTATACTTGTTGAAATGCTGAAAATAAGCATCTGTAAAAATGCATGGATCATACAGGTCTAAAATTCTAGAGTTTCAGAATGTGTCATGAAAGTGACTACTACAGCTATAGTACTTTTTCCTGGGGTTCTTAGCTGGCAGTCTGTTTTAACATGGTCACTCACACAGTAAGACTATAGCATCATTCAGATGGACCTAGATTAACTCTCCAGAGTGCCTATTCTCTGTTTTCTACTGGTGTCTTTTCTTTATTACAAGCACCTACAATCTGCTCTTTTTCATTATTTCTTTATGATTCACAGGACTCAGGTTACCCCTTTATTTATTTCTATGGAAAAACGAATAGGATCCGTTGTAATCTATGAGCAACTCTCAATTTAAGAAGCTCGTGAGAGCAGGTCTTTGTATATGTGTACCAAAACTGTGTTAAATGACCATACAATTATGCATGTTTAATTGCTTGTTTTGAAATTAGACCAGCTCACAACATGGCATACCCCTAATCATTTTAAATATCTGCCCACTCTGAGTTGGCATATATGGAGTGTAATCTTCTCATATAATGAAACAGTACTTTTCAAGGGATCTCAGCTTTTTTTTCAGTGGAGTTGAGGGAGGGGGGGGGGGGGGGGGGGGGGGGGGGGGGGGGGGGCTGGGGGGGGGGGGGGGGGGTGTGGTGGGGGGGGGGGGGGGGGGAGAGAAATAATAAAAGGTAATATGTCCTACCAGTACAAAAGAAAGAACCAAAGTTGCAGGGTTATTTTCAGCATATTCTGCACATCTTTCATTTATGACTAGGCTATGCTTCAGGCCTGGTTAAACACATGCACTCTACTTACACATTTAAATTTGCAGTGACAATTATAATACAAGTACAATGTGAATATCACAGAACAGGGTGAAACTCGAACCTAAGATGAATCATACATGTATTAATTACCAGCTAGCAATCCAATATGACACAGAACAACATATTAAGAGACAACCGTAACGGCTAAACTACACACTAACCATGTTTAGCACTGCTCAGGTTCATACATTTTTTAAACAGTTTCTGAATGGTAAAGCGTTTTACAAATGAGTAACTTTTCTTTCATACTTCAACATGTCAGCAATGTCTTTTTGCAGTGAAGGTCTCACTTGAGAGAGTGAAGAAAAAAAAAAGAAATAATGAACTATCCAGGTGGGAAAAAATCTCATTACTCCATATCATTTCAATGAACAGCCAAAACTGTCAATGCTTTCACTATGTTTACCAACCATGGCGCCAGATATAAACTGCTCAAGACTTGTCAAAATTCTAACAGACGGGAATCTTTAATATGGTGACTCCACATCAAAGCTCCGCTGTCAGTTGGTGCCCTTGAGTTAACGTCAAAGTACTTAACAATTTACAGCTTGAAGACTAATAATAACAATTACCATATTTACTCAAGCACCCCCTGCCCTCCCCCGTTTAATAATAAATATGGGGGAACTGCTCAAAGTGATATACACCATATGTTACTTCTTCATATTAAACATTCAGTGTTGGAACAGTTATTAAGCATTACAAATTACCTGCTTTTAATTTTCATCAGCACTTTCATCATTATCACTGACGGAGCTCTCCTCATCCATTTAGCTTTTGACCCACAACATACTCGTCCTCAGTTCTGTCATTGCATCAGATTTCACATGTAATTTCTTCTTTAAACCAGTGACTGTGAAAACTGTTGTGTCAGATTTCACATGTAATTTCTTCTTTAAACCAGTGACTGTGAAAACTGTTGTGTCAGATTTCACATGTAATTTCTTCTTTAAACCAGTGACTGTGAAAACTGTTGTGTCAGATTTCACATGCCATTTTAAAAAATTCTTTTCAATCAGTGACTGAAAACTTGTTTTATACCTGACAATTTATCTTCTTCAATCAGGGACTGTGAAATCTGGTTCAGACAATCCTCATTCATTCACTAATATATGTAGAGTCCCGCCACTTTCATCTTCCTAGCTGCAGTTAAAAACTAAAGATGACTATGGTATAGGTTGATGATGCTGGAAATGGAAGTAGAGTGCGTGTTTCCAGAAAAATGATGCATATTACCCGCTTAACAGAAGTGAACAAGTGGTAATCTTCACACTGCGCACAAGCCACACCAGATTGAGATACCATCTAATTCAACAAGCTATAGATAGGAACTACCAAAGATAGGAACTACATATTGATTGACAATAATAAAAAGACAGCTGAACATCTGCTGCAAAAGTGCCCAACATATGAAGAACAGAGAAAGCACATATAGCCGTCACCAGCACCACTCCTGGACAAACTCTACGAAGTTACCAACAACCTCAGGCTGACCACTACTTTCTTTAAACTTGTTCAAGTTGACGTTTGAATGCATATGAAGAAGAACATATTAAATGGTGATATGATGACTAACAATGAAAGTAATCTTTTCATACTCAAATCTTCAGCTTTCAAAATAATGAATACAAAACAAAATATACGAGGAATACATGTTGCAATATATACAGAAATTTCCAGACAAAATCGCTGGCCAGAAGTCAAATCATCAACGATAACTCTGTGAAAGCGGTCGCTTCCATCAATATATACAAACAACCTCAACGTAAATCCAGCTATAGTCTGTATTCATTCATTCATAACCCTCCACTCCCAAAGGAGCATAGGCCTTCAACAAACACATGCCAAGTCCTCCTGTCCCGTGCCATCATCTCAAGTTCTTTCCATGTTCTCCTCATCATTTTCACCTCTGTTTCCATATCTCTTCTCCATGTACTTCTTGGTCTTCCTCTGCCTCTCTTGCCCTGGGGGTTCCAGAACAAGGACTGCCTTGTAATGCTATCAACAGGTTTCCTCAGTGTGTGTCCTATCCATCGCCATCGTCTTCTTCTCATCTCTTGTTCCACTGGCACTTGTCTAGTTCTTGTCATCAGTTCCACGTTGGTAACCTTGTCATACCATTTTAATCCCTCTATTCTACGCAAGCACCCATTTATGAAAGTCTGTAGTATAGTCTGTATGCTGTTCTTAATCAGTAGTCTCACAAAAAATGTTCACTCACAAACACTAACTATTTAAATTCTTCACTGTTAATTGTTACTGGAATAAAGTTCATCATGACAATGGACTAACATGCTGAAAACTACAAAAGAAATTTCAGATGCACATTTGAAAACTCAATATAAGGAAACTAATGGTGAAAATGGATTCTCGATACCAAAATGCATGAATATAGATACGCTAATTTAACAAGTCTGATAATTTGTATAGAAAGTTGGCAATAATACACAATTTAAAATTAAAAAAAGATAACCATTGCAATATCACAATCTTCAATTAAAAATGAAATACCCTATTAATTTTTACAGAAAATATACTTTCGTAATACAAATAATGTCAAACATTTATACTTTTATTACTGAAACATGTTAACACTTTTTGTTTTTATTTAAAGTAAAAAAGTAATATTTGCACAAGTTCAAAAAACCTTACTTACTTAGTCGTTCCCCTTCTACCGTGAGGTGTAGAGGTTTGGAAGAGAGAGCGCCAGATCATTCTATCAGCTGTCTTCTTCCTGGCCTGGTTCCATTCTAGTCCTCGGTCCTTCAAAGATTGTCTAATGTTGTCCTCCCAGCGGACTCTAGGTCGTCCTGCAGCCATCTTCGTTTTCTTACCAACCTCTTTCTTGCTGAGGAATCCACGATTTATGGCCTGAAAAAGTCTCCCAGCCGCTGCTTTTCGAGTGGCCAACTCTTCTTTGATGCCTCCCTTTCGGTCTATAATAGCTCCGAGATATTTAAAGTGGTCGACCTGCTCCAGGACCTGTTCTCCCAACTTAATCTGATGTTTTCTTTCTTCTCGTGATATCACCATGGATTTTGTTTTAGAGCTGCTTATGACCATCCCTCTCTTCTCCAGCTCTTCCTTCCAGACTTGCAGGTTGGATTGGAGATGTGCCTCTGATTTAGCAATCAGGGCAACATCATCAGCAAATGCCAGCTCTGAAATATAGACCTGTCTCATCTTCCAGTACCCCACTGAATACTTTCTTGTTCTCTCCTTACATGCCTTGATGACATCGTCCATAAGGAGTATGAAGAGGTAAGGTGATAGGATATCACCTTGTCTTACACCAGTGGTGGTCCTGAACTCTTCTGACTTATGGTTTGCTGTCCTCACATAATTTCTGCAAGACTTGTAGAAGCTCTGTATAGCATGAATCAGAGGTGCTGGAATATTCTTCCTTGCCAAACAGTCCCAAAGTTTGCTCCAGGGGACCCTGTCAAACGCCTTTTCCAGATCTATGAAACAAAGATGGATCTCACTCTTATACTCAAGGGCCTTTTCACTCAGCTGAGTGTGAAGATTAGGTCTTGAGTACTTCGGTTTGCTCGGAATCCGCACTGGACCTCATCCAATTGTGGCTCAGCTAGGCGTCGGAGTCTCTGCTCTAGGATTCTAGAGTAGATTTTACCAGGGACACTGAGAAGGGATATGCCTCTATGGTTTCCACACTGTCGATTGTCACCCTTTTTGAAAATTGGTGTTATGATGGCAATCTCCCAATCCTTTGGTATGGTCTGTTCAAAAAACCACTTGGCATAAAAGTCACTTCCAGCAAGTGAGTCAAATGCCATTTTTGAACAGGCAGTTATCAATGCTAATATTCCACTTTTTGTTTTCCCATTGTCTACAGCAGGGTTTCTTAACCTGTGGTCCAAGGACCCCTTAATAGATTCTAGGGGGTCCATGTATGTAACCTAAAACTTCAAATTTTATTGTCACCAAAATGTTTACTCATAAAATTATCATAGATTTTTGCATATAAAGAAATGTATTCTTTTGACATATTGGTTTTGTATTTCAATGACTATATGTAAGCGTAATGATTTGTCTTTGAAATAAAATGTAATTATTTGTATGCAAAAATCGTAATGATGCATCTACGCACATTTTCTCTAGGAAGGGTCCATGGCACAAGAAGGGTTAAGAACTTCTGGTCTCCAGAATTTTGTGTGCCAAAGGTTAAATGAGATATTGTAAGTTCTGCTTCTTATTTTCTTTTGGCTCCTTCTAGAGCATGGAACCACCATTAAAGCTGGCCCCCTTCCAGTAATTTTGTGAGTTAACTTCTTGTTAAATGTGAGGAAAGTAGTCCTACAGCACATACTGCCTTAGAGGAGTGAAGAGTTACAAACTTCACTATACAAGGTCTCAGCTTTATGAGGTGGGAATGACCAATTCCCTTCCCAGCTGCCTTTGCCTTCCCTAATAGTAACAAAGTCAGGTACCCAATTACAGCTGGGAAGACTACCAGGTATTGAACCCAGTAACCGAACAGAGGAAGCACATGTGGCCATCACCAGTACCATTCCTGGAAAAGCTCTATGGAGATAGGAACAGCCTCAAGCTGACTACTGCTTTCTTTGAACATATTCAAGTTGACGTCTGAGAGTGTACAAAGAAGAAGAACCCAGTAACTTTGTCTTGAGAGGCAAGTACTCTACCCACTCTGCATTAATGTGCTAAAATATCTATATCCAACAAATCCATCTGGAAATTCAAACAAGAAAAGATGGATATAACATCATCACCAATACTCTTTAGTTCCCCAAGGAGCACAGGCCTTCAACAAACACGTGCCAAGTCTTCCTGTCCTGTGCCATCCGCTCAAGGTCTTTCCGTATCTTCCAAGTTATTTTTATTTGTCTCCAGTTCTCTTCTCCAAGTGCTTCTCTGTCTACTTCCATGCCCCGTTACCCTCAAGACTCCAGAACAATGACTACCAAGCAATATCATCAGTGTGTTTCCCCCAATGTGTATCCAATCTTAGATATGACATACCCACAGGAAAAGGACAATCATCAAAACCAGACATGCCCTCAAATGGAACCAGCAGGGGAAAAAAAAAAGAATAAGACCATATAAAACATGGAGAAGAACAGTGGAGGAAGTTCAAGTATGAGTGAGTACAATCAAGTACAAGCAGCCAGAACCACACAAAGTATGAGTACAATCAAGTACAAGCAGCCAGAACCACACAAAGTATGAGTGAGTACAATCAAGTACAAGCCTGCACTAATGTATTAGCTCTGAAAGCATATTTCTACACTGACACTCTATTCAACTTCATATTAAAATCAAATATCCAGCACGTTGGTCAACTCTCACTGATGGCTCAAATGAAACAAGTCTAACTAATATGTACACTGTTTTTTTTACCGCATTTACTAAACGTACTATTCTTCGCGCTTTAAGTTCTGAGAAAAATTATACTATTTCTTTGCTTTCTGGAAAAGACGTACTTCTTTTTACAATTTAACACACACACACAAAATTACACCTCTCTTGACATTCTGAGAAAACAAACTACTTAGTCATTTTTGTTATTCTGTATCTTTCTTTCCATCAATTTTAACCTGCCATCACCAGTGGTCTAACTTTCCTTCGCACATTACTTATTAGCCTCTTTCCAAAACCTTCATTATATTTGTTTAGCACCCTATTGGACTTTTGCTATTCTCATGTAAAAACATCTTCGTGGGTCTTCTTTGGTTTTTTTTTAAACTTTCATGATGTTTGGAAGTATCTATTCTATGCAACACTTGAGAACAATCTTTCTTTCTTCTGTGAATAAATATCTTTTACATATAATTATTTTTTGTCATTTTCTAGAAAGCCATATTTGTCTATGACAAGTCTGTTCCATTGCTCGTGTGTTACCTGGGCCAGAAACAGCAACAGGGAATTACCATCATCATTTTCCTGTTGTGCTCCTTATAGGCATGAAGCCATCACTGTAGTTGATCTCCCTGCAGAAAGCCTGCACCAAGCATTCACCTGCTCCTGCGGCAGTTGTTTCTGTGGCAATCTGTTTTACAAGATGAGGTCAGCCAAGAATAGTAACACT
Source organism: Oreohelix idahoensis (assembly GCA_024509875.1). NCBI lineage: Eukaryota > Metazoa > Mollusca > Gastropoda > Stylommatophora > Oreohelicidae > Oreohelix > Oreohelix idahoensis. The sequence goes on along the minus strand of JAMPIV010014043.1, from coordinate 186,115 downwards.
GTAACCTGCCATGCATGTTGTAAAAAGTTGTAGCAACTTTAATCCACAAAAACCTCAATAATAATAAATATCAAAAGTCCTATAAAGAAAACACAACTCAGCCATCCAAGACAGAAGAAAGTCCTCTGGTAAGCAGGCATATCATGCAACTCAAAGAAAGCTGAAAGAACTCTGAGTTGCTGACTCACTTTTTTTTCTCTTCCAGGAAAAAATCCAGTGTAACAAGAGGATACTGAATAGGACACACATTAACCCGTTACCATTTAAACCGCCCAAAATCATTCCGGGCGCAAAGTCTAAGGTCCCGTCCAAAATGCCCAATTCCGCCAGTGAAACGTGTTGTCATTCATTGCCACAGTGCAAAGAGATCTCGCTATAAACGAGGCCCAAGTTAAAAACAAGTTTGCAGTAACAAGCGAAGTTTTCATTTTCTAAAATTATTTTTGAAATCGATGGATATTTTAATTTGTTAAGATTTGTTAAAGCCATGAGTTTGCGGGGAGTGCAAAAAAATTAGAGTTGCTTCCCTTGCCTCGGATGTTAAGATAAAAATATAGTAAATTAGACAGGACAGTTAAAGGTTAAGAAAACCAGCTGATAGCATTACAAGGCAGTCCATGTCCTGCAATCCCCATGATACGAGAAATAGAGACCAAGAAACACATGGAGACGGACATGAAAGATACTGAAGAAGTCATGGAAATACCTTGAACAGACAGCACAGAACAGGACAGGACGGTTAGGTATGTTGTTGAGGATCTCTGCTCCGTGGGGAGCTGAAAGGTTATGGTTCAAGTCTTTTCCTTATTTCTAACTGGCAATTTCATTGTGGTGATATTAATTTGGCCAATTATGGTGATATTAATTTGGCCAACTATGGTGATATTAATTTGGCCAAGTATGGTGATATTAACTTGGCCAAGTATGGTGGCATTAATTTGGCCAAGTATGGGGATATTAATTTGGCCAAGTATGGGGATATTAATTTGGCCAAGTATTTAAACAATGAATATGTTTCAGGACTACTTCAACATTTTTGAATTCTGGACAACTTCTTTCCTTACTTTCACCTTCCAACTTCTCAAGGAGTGCAGGCCTTCAACAAACTTAAGCCACATCTGCCTGTCCCGTGCCGTCTGCTCAAAGTCTTTCCATGTCTTCTTCATCCCCTTCATGTCTGTCTTCAGTTCTCTTCTCCACGTGTTCTTTGGTTTTCCTCTGCCTCTCTTACCCTGGGGATTCCAGAACAAGGACTGCCTTGTAGTGTTATCAACAGGTTTTCCTCAATGTGTGTCCTATCCATCTCCAGCGCCTTCTTCTCATCTCTTGTTCCATTGGCTCTTGTCTAGTTCTTGTCGCCAATTCCACATTAGAGATCTTATCATACCACTTCAATCCTTTATTCTAGGCAAGTATCCATTTATGAAAGTCTATAGCTTCTTGCCACAGGACCTTCTGTCTTGGATGGCTGAGTTTTATTTTCTTTAGTTTATCTGTCAATGTGTTTGTTTAAGTTTTTGTGGTTTTAAATGTCTACAGGACGGGGGTCACCAGACCTTTGCTCAACCCTCCTTAGTCACCTTTAACAACATGCATGGTAGGTTACAGTGTCACTATTCTTTGCTCCCCTGTCAAGCTCCGGTAACACAAGGGTGTGGACAACTGCATTATTATTCTTTTTAACATGAGATTGTTATTACTTTTTAACCACTAATGACTTCCTTACTTCTTTCTCATTCTTAGCAGCTAACAATGTACCACTGGCACAACAGCAAGTTGTTTAGCTGTGACAATGTTCCACTGGCATAACAGCAAGTTTTTTTCAGCTGTGCCAATGTTCCCATCATATCTTCTACCTTTCTTTACAATTTAACAAGATACACATTCATTACATTCTGAAAAAATAAAGACAACCTTCTCTTACATTTGCAAACATATATCACTCCTTACATTCTTTCAAAAACAAACCTCTCTTTACTTTCTTTAAAAAAAAATTCTGTACATTCGTAAAAAAAACACTTCACATTCTGAATGAAATGCACTGAACTCGGCAAACAATGATCCAGCAATAATGACCTTTAACCAGTTCAGAAATGTTTATGACATATATGGCATTATCAGCAAATAAAGCAGAACAAATTTATGTCAACTACACAGACTAACCACAACCTCAGGAGTTCACCAATGTAATGCTCATATGGAACATTCAGTAATCTAACAAAATGGAGTCATCTGGCAGACGGGTGTGAAGTTAATGGGGGAAAAGACAACAAGGGAGTAATGTATTCCTTGCTCTGCTAAGTCTAACACAGACTAAGGACAACAATGAACACGTAGAATGTCAAATAAATATCACTATACATTGAAAAACTGCTAATACTGTCCTGAAATAAAACGATATCTTACTGAAGCACAAGGGTGCTTTTCCAAAAGTGTTCTTTCAGAGAAACTTTGAAATAAAAACTTGAAAGTCTTCAAACTGTGCCGTGTCTTCTGAGTATTATTAATTAAAGAAATAAAGCTACATGTCTTGTCATTTTGTCTGTCTTGGATGCCAACACTTTTTCTCATTTACCAAAATTGTATCAGAAGTAATTCCATTTATCTTCCTCATTATCTTCTTCACTTATTACAAATCTTCTCCACTTCTGGCAGGTTTTTTTTAATAACTTTCCAAATCCAGTTTCCTGCATTTTTTTAAATTTGTAATTTGGATAAATTTCTACAACATTCTCTTAAAGAAATATTTTTTGGCAACATAATTTGTCAAACTTTCTCATTTTCCAAATAGGCAAAATGTACAGATTTGGGAAAAGCACCCTAAATGTCAGTAGATTACGAATAATGTATTAGCAAGTTACAGCCAACACACAAATATGGTGGTTACAACTAGTCATTCCAAGTTTTCTCAATGTCTCAATCCTCGGTCCCTGGTGAAATGGTTACTTCAGAATGAAAAAACAATCCTTGCTAATGTGTGAAACACACTTACAAGTACAACAGTCATTGACTAACATCCACTAAAGTTATGTGATATCTGTTTTCATCTGCCAACGTCTGCTACCACTTCTGCTGTCTTTAATTATTGGTACTTGTAGGAAAATCTCACGTCTGGAGAAGATACAAGTTGAAAGAAAAAATGTCATGACACAAAACCATTTCTCAGCTTCAAAACATTCTGCTGGGATATTTTGAGAAACTAACATGAAAAACATAAGACTGCAAACAGGTTTCATGTGATAACATCGTAGCCTTATAATATTCTTCACTATTATATAACCTCAGCCATCAGCTAGTAGTAACGGGGCAGAGAAAATTCTTCACTATTATATAACCTGTCATCAGCTGGTAGTAACAGGGCAGAGAATATTCTTCACTATTATATAACCTGTCATCAGCTGGTAGTAACGGTGCAGAGAATATTCTTCACTATTATACAACCTGTCATCAGCTGGTAGTAACGGGGCAGAGAATATTCTTCACTATTATACAACCTGCCATCAGCTGGTAGTAACGGGGCAGAGAATATTCTTCACTATTATATAACCTGTCATCAGCTGGTAGTAACGGGGCAGAGAATATTCTTCCCTATTATATAACCTGTCATCAGCTGGTAGTAACAGGGCAGAGAATTCTCTTCACTATTATATAACCTGTCATCAGCTGGTAGTAACGGGGCAGAGAATATTCTTCACTATTATATAACCTGTCATCAGCTGGTAGTAACGGGGCAGAGAATATTCTTCACTATTATATAACCTGTCATCAGCTGGTAGTAACGGGGCAGAGAATATTCTTCACTATTATATAACCTGTCATCAGCTGGTAGTAACGGGGCAGAGAATATTCTTCACTATTATATAACCTGTCATCAGCTGGTAGTAACAGGGCAGAGAATATTCTTCACTATTATATAACCTGTCATCAGCTGGTAGTAACAGGGCAGAGAATATTCTTCACTATTATATAACCTGTCATCAGCTGGTAGTAACAGGGCAGAGAATATTCTTCACTATTATATAACCTGTCATCAGCTGGTAGTAACAGGGCAGAGAATATTCTTCACTATTATATAGCCTGTCATCAGCTGGTAGTAACAGGGCAGAGAATATTCTTCACTATTATATAACCTGTCATCAGCTGGTAGTAACAGGGCAGAGAATATTCTTCACTATTATATAACCTGTCATCAGCTGGTAGTAACAGGGCAAAGAATATTCTTCACTATTATTATAACCTGTCATCAGCTGGTAGTAACAGGGCAGAGAATATTCTTCACTATTATTAAAACCTCAGGAGGTACGGTAGCGCAGAGGTTTGTGCACTGGTTTCCTAGCTACATGGTCCATGGTTCGATCCCCAGTTGAGGTGGGATTTTTTTTACCGTAAACGGCTCCAGGGTCGACCCAGCCTCATGAATTGGGTACCAGAGCAACTCTGGAAAGGTTAAAGGCGGCTGGCGTGATGCTGACCACATCACTCCTAGTGTGCCGATGGTCAAGAAAATATGGGCCTAACACCAATATGCCTCAATGGGCGTGTAACAGGATCCTTTACATTTCATTATATAACCTCAGCCATCAGCTAATATTAAAAGGGCAGAAAATATTCTTCACTATTATATAACCTCACCCATCAGCTAGTAGTAACAAAGCAGAGAATATTCTTCACTATTATATAATCTCAGCCATCAGCAAGTAGTAACAAAGCAGAGAATATTCTTCACTATTATATAACCTCAGCCATCAGCTAGTAGTAACAAAGCAGAGAATATTCTTCACTATTATATAACCTCAGCCATCAGCAAGTAGTAACAAAGCAGAGAATATTCTTCACTATTATATAACCTCAGCCATCAGCTAGTAGTAACAAAGCAGAGAATATTCTTCACTATTATATAACCTCAGCCATCAGCAAGTAGTAACAAAGCAGAGAATATTCTTCACTATTATATAACCTCAGCCATCAGCTAGTAGTAACAAAGCAGAGAATATTCTTCACTATTATATAACCTCAGCCATCAGCTAGTAGTAACAAAGCAGAGAATATTCTTCACTATTATACAACTTCAGCCATCAGCTAGTAGTAACAAAGCAGAGAAAATTCTTCATTATTATATAACCTCAGCCATCAGCTAATAGTAGCAGAGCGGTGAGGAGAATATTCTTCACTATTATAGAACTTCAGCCATCTGCTAATATTAAAAGGGCAGAGAATATTCTTCACTATTATATAACCTCAGCCTCAGCTAGTAGTAACAAAGCAGAGAATATTCTTCACTATTATATAACCTCAGCCATCAGCTAATAATAACAAGTGGAGAATATTCTTCACTATTATATCTTCTTCTTCTGCGTTCAGTTTGTAGTCATGCTAAATCTGCAGGCCTGTTGCCAGGACAAAGTCCACAGTCTTTTCCAGGTCAGTGTGGCAGCCCCCTAGCTTCTGCTTGAGCTCAGCACCCCCTGGCCTGGTCAGACGTCATGGGTCATCATGGGTTGGGCAGTTTTGGAGAATGTGTTCGGGGGTCTGGATTCTAGTTCCATATGGACATTCATTTGTATGAGATATCCTGAGGTGATAGAGATGGCCTAGTAGTCTGCAGTGTCCAGTTCTCAGGCGGAATATGATGGTCTGTTGGTGTCTGTTAAGTTGGTGGATTGAGTCATCTCTGCTGTATGTATCACCTTCCTCCTTCCACTGGCTTTTGTACTTGTTGTGGATGATAGTTTTAGCTTCTCTCCACTCTTTCAGGTTGTACTTTTCTTCAATCATCTCCTGAGCCAAGGTTTTTAGTTGTGGAGGGGTCTGGTGGCCTTCTTTCTTATTTCAGGGACTTCTGTGATGATAGATATATTTTCATGGCAGTAGTTTGGCTCCTCATAATCAATTAACATTTCCATTTCGGTATGTTGTTGTGGGAGGAGGTCTTCATGATATTGATGCAGATGTTTTGAGATGTTTAAGAAGCTGGTTCTCTTCAGCTTGTTTTTTGTCAAGCTGTGGGGTTTGGCATGCATTGGATGATTTGGCATTCGTAGAAGCTTCTCGCTGTGAATAAACACCTTTTCCTCACGTCTGTCATCAAGGAAGCGGATGGGAGCCGCGCTAGCGTAGTGGTTACAACACCGCTCTGGCGACCGGGTGATACAGGATCAAACCCGGGCGACGGCATTTGAGGATTTTTCGTCGACCGGGATTTGGACTGGATTAACTCGAGACCTGGCGAGGACATTTGAAGGAGTGTCGTCGACCAGGGACTGGCGGCTCCTGAGCCGACCCAGCTGCAATGGGTACCTCCGAAATCGGAGAGTATTTGCCTGAATGGCGAGGGACACCTGTCTCAGTACAAGAAATAAAGGGATACTCACGTAAAATCAATGTCAGGTTAGACATAAAAAATAATAACCTGAGATTTCGCCTCGAGTATTAGCGGGCGTACGCAAAAAAAAAAAAAAAAAAAAAAAAAAAAGGAAGCGGATGTTGGTGTATCTCTCCATTGCCTGGATTGGAGTAGTCTTCATCCCTCCAGTGATTAATCTCAGGCCTGCATTTTGCATTTTTCTTAGAAGTTCTGTGTTTGTTTTTGATGTCGTGGCCCAGGCTGACATGCCAAATTCAATTACAGGCCTGACTGTGCCTGTATAGACTTTTTAAGTATGATGTATTTGCTCCCCAATTTGTGCCAGCCAGTTTCTTCATAATGGAGAGCTTCCTAGTTGCTCCCTGTTCTACTGCTTTCAGGTGTGGCTTCCAGGTGAGTCTATTATCCAACTTGACTCCAAGGTATGTTGGATTTTCCTCGTTTGAAGCTCACGTCCATTTAGTTTCAATTTGACCGTTTCATGGAGATTTGACAGAGAGAAACAGGTTGCTACTGTCTTGGAGAGGTTGATCTGTACGCCCCAGTCAGATGCCCATTTACCTATGGTATTTAGTGCTGCCTGCATCCTGAACTGTGCAGTGGACACATGTTCTGTGGCACACCAGGCAGCAAAATCATCAGCATGCAGAGCCCTGGAGAAATGCGTGGACAGTTTCTCTGCAATATCATTTATATAAATGATGAAGAGTGTAGGGGAGATAACTCCTCCTTGTGGCACACCTTCTTGAAGAGCGACAATATGGCTCAGTTTTATTCTTGCTGTGCGATTACGGAGGAAGTTCCGTATCCAGCTGAACATTCTCCCTTCAATTTTGTTGTTGAGCATCTTAAGGAGAAGTCCTTACCTTATCAAAAGCTTTCGTCAAGTCCACAAAAACAACCAATACTTATTTTTTCTCATGAAAGGCATTTTCTACTTCCTGGGCTAGAAATACTAGCTGGTCCTCAGTGCTGCGGTTTCTCCTCAATGCTGATTGTGTGTTATCAAGAGCAGATCGTTTATTTCCAGATGTTTCACTAGTCTTGAGTTCACCATTCTTTCTATTACCTTACCCAGACAGCTCAGTAGGTTAACTGATCGGTAGCTGGACTTGCTTCTTTTCTCCTTTTGTTTCTTTCTGATGGGAACAATGATTGCTTCTCGCCATCGATCTGGAAATTTTCACTATTATATAACCTCAGCCATCAGCTAATAGTAATAGGGCAAAGAATATTCTTCACTATTATATAACCTCAGCCATCAGCTAATAGTAATAGGGCAAAGAATATTCTTCACTATTATATAACCTCAGCAATCAGCTAATAGTAATAGGGCAAAGAATATTCTTCACTATTATATAACCTCAGCAATCAGCTAATAGTAATCGGGCAAAGAATATTCTTCACTGTTATATAACCTCAGCAATCAGCTAATAGTAATCGGGCAAAGAATATTCTTCACTATTATATAACCTCAGCAATCAGCTAATAGTAATAGGGCAAAGAATATTCTTCACTATTATATAACCTCAGCAATCAGCTAATAGTAATAGGGCAAAGAATATTCTTCACTATTATATAACCTCAGCAATCAGCTAATAGTAATAGGGCAAAGAATATTCTTCACTATTATATAACCACAGCCATCAGCTAATAGTAATAGGGCAAAGAATATTCTTCACTATTATATAACCTCAGCCATCAGCTAATAGTAATAGGGCAAAAAATATTCTTCACTATTATATAACCTCAGCAATCAGCTAATAGTAATAGGGCAAAGAATATTCTTCACTATTATATAACCTCAGCAATCAGCTAATAGTAATAGGGCAAAGAATATTCTTCACTATTATATAACCTCAGCAATCAGCTAATAGTAATAGGGCAAAGAATATTCTTCACTATTATATAACCTCCGCAATCAGCTAATAGTAATAGGGCAAAGAATATTCTTCACTATTATATAACCTCCGCAATCAGCTAATAGTAATAGGGCAAAGAATATTCTTCACTATTATATAACCTCAGCAATCACCTAATAGTAATAGGGCAAAGAATATTCTTCACTATTATATAACCTCAGCAATCAGCTAATAGTAATCGGGCAAAGAATATTCTTCACTATTATATAACCTCAGCAATCAGCTAATAGTAATCGGGCAAAGAATATTCTTCACTATTATATAACCTCAGCAATCAGCTAATAGTAATCGGGCAAAGAATATTCTTCACTATTATATAACCTCAGCAATCAGCTAATAGTAATCGGGCAAAGAATATTCTTCACTATTATATAACCTCAGCAATCAGCTAATAGTAATAGGGCAAATAATATTCTTCACTATTATATAACCTCAGCAATCAGCTAATAGTAATAGGGCAAATAATATTCTTCACTATTATATAACCTCAGCAATCAGCTAATAGTAATAGGGCAAAGAATATTCTTCACTATTATATAACCTCAGCAATCAGCTAATAGTAATAGGGCAAAGAATATTCTTCACTATTATATAACCTCAGCAATCAGCTAATAGTAACAGGGCAAAGAATATTCTTCACTATTATATAACCTCAGCAATCAGCTAATAGTAACAGGGCAAAGAATATTCTTCACTATTATATAACCTCAGCCATCAGCTAATAGTAATAGGGCAAAGAATATTCTTCACTATTATATAACCTCAGCCATCAGCTAATAGTAATAGGGCAAAGAATATTCTTCACTATTATATAACCTCAGCCATCAGCTAATAGTAATAGGGCAAAGAATATTCTTCACTATTATATAACCTCAGCCATCAGCTAATAGTAATAGGGCAAAGAATATTCTTCACTATTATATAACCTCAGCCATCAGCTAATAGTAATATAGGGCAAAGAATATTCTTCACTATTATATAACCTCAGCCATCAGCTAATAGTAATAGGGCAAAGAATATTCTTCACTATTATATAACCTCAGCCATCAGCTAATAGTAATAGGGCAAAGAATATTCTTCACTATTATATAACCTCAGCCATCAGCTAATAGTAATAGGGCAAAGAATATTCTTCACTATTATATAACCTCAGCCATCAGCTAATAGTAATAGGGCAAAGAATATTCTTCACTATTATATAACCTCAGCCATCAGCTAATAGTAATAGGGCAAAGAATATTCTTCACTATTATATAACCTCAGCAATCAGCTAATAGTAATAGGGCAAAGAATATTCTTCACTATTATATAACCTCAGCAATCAGCTAATAGTAATAGGGCAAAGAATATTCTTCACTATTATATAACCTCAGCAATCAGCTAATAGTAATAGGGCAAAGAATATTCTTCACTATTATATAACCTCAGCAATCAGCTAATAGTAATAGGGCAAAGAATATTCTTCACTATTATATAACCTCAGCAATCAGCTAATAGTAATAGGGCAAAGAATATTCTTCACTATTATATAACCTCAGCAATCAGCTAATAGTAATAGGGCAAAGAATATTCTTCACTATTATATAATTTCCGCAATCAGCTAATAGTAATAGGGCAAAGAATATTCTTCACTATTATATAACCTCAGCAATCACCTAATAGTAATAGGACAAAGAATATTCTTCACTATTATATAACCTCAGCAATCAGCTAATAGTAATCGGGCAAAGAATATTCTTCACTATTATATAACCTCAGCAATCAGCTAATAGTAATCGGGCAAAGAATATTCTTCACTATTATATAACCTCAGCAATCAGCTAATAGTAATCGGGCAAAGAATATTCTTCACTATTATATAACCTCAGCAATCAGCTAATAGTAATAGGGCAAAGAATATTCTTCACTATTATATAACCTCAGCAATCAGCTAATAGTAATAGGGCAAAGAATATTCTTCACTATTATATAACCTCAGCAATCAGCTAATAGTAATAGGGCAAAGAATATTCTTCACTATTATATAACCTCAGCAATCAGCTAATAGTAATAGGGCAAAGAATATTCTTCACTATTATATAACCTCAGCCATCAGCTAATAGTAATAGGGCAAAGAATATTCTTCACTATTATATAACCTCAGCCATCAGCTAATAGTAATAGGGCAAAGAATATTCTTCACTATTATATAACCTCAGCCATCAGCTAATAGTAATAGGGCAAAGAATATTCTTCACTATTATATAACCTCAGCAATCAGCTAATAGTAATAGGGCAAAGAATATTCTTCACTATTATATAACCTCAGCAATCAGCTAATAGTAATAGGGCAAAGAATATTCTTCACTATTATATAACCTCAGCAATCAGCTAATAGTAATAGGGCAAAGAATATTCTTCACTATTATATAACCTCAGCAATCAGCTAATAGTAATAGGGCAAAGAATATTCTTCACTATTATATAACCTCAGCAATCAGCTAATAGTAATAGGGCAAAGAATATTCTTCACTATTATATAACCTCAGCAATCAGCTAATAGTAATAGGGCAAAGAATATTCTTCACTATTATATAACCTCAGCAATCAGCTAATAGTAATAGGGCAAAGAATATTCTTCACTATTATATAACCTCAGCCATCAGCTAATAGTTATTGTTAATCAGAATCAACCTCACTGCACTCTGGGCAAACCCATAGGTGCTCAATCTCCCTCAGCAAATGTCGAAGAGTATGAATGCTAATTGTACCAGTAGCACGCTGGGTGTACATACAACGGATGCATCCTCTCTCACGTCCATTTCTGCTAGTCCCATGTTTGATGCCAAACTTCAATAGTCTCAGCCTTATTGATTCATCCATTGCAGTGTCATTATCTAGCAGGTGATCATAAATAGCCCTTAGTATCTCTCCCTTATCCATGTCCAATGTCCCCACTATGGGTGCTTTCGAGGCCAGTCTGTCAGCTCTCTCATTCAGGGTTCATAGCAAATTTCTTCAAGCATTTTCCAGGCTTTTTCCAGGTCCAGCACGTGATTTTCAAGGATGGGAAACTCTAATATTTTCCTCATCTAATTTTCTCAGATATAATTATCACTTTGCTGACCAGCAATCCGGAGCATTACCATCTCCCATTACCAAGGGTGTTTGCAGATTTCTTTAAAAAGAACTTTTTTTTTTTTTAATTCATAAAAGATTGAAAAACAGACATCTTTTCCAAGTTTTTAGTGAATTTGTTCAACATCAGCGCAATAAAATGTTAGTGACATGGAAGGTAATGAATAAAATAAGCTTGATTGACGTACTGATTTAACGATTAACCACGTATATCAACATAAAAGGCTAATAAAATTGGAATAAAATGTTTAAAAAAAACTGTATTTTTCGTGTTTGTCTTTTTTGAATGTATTCTGCGTCTGTGGCATCTGACAATGAGCATTTGTAAATGTTTGAGTAGTTAAGTACCTCTACTTGGAGTCTGAGCTGCTTTTTTCATTAACTGGGGTTGAAGTTGTAGCTGTAGGCCTCTGCAAGAGTCTTTGTCAACGATCCACGTTGATAATCCTTGACTGTGTGGTATAACTTGAAGCAGGGTATCAGGCATAGAGGTACATTGCAATCTGGGCAGTACATGCAAGTCTGGCTTCTGTTCCCTGCAGCCTTACACACTTTCCAGTCTGGTTTGTACCTTGCCCTTTCATATTTATCAATGAAGTGGTGCTCAGTAAGTCATGTTGTTGTGACCTGTGGTTTTGAAGGTGTCACATTGCGTCGAAGAATAGCAGGTTCAATAAGAGTCATACTGACATCCTGATCTTCGCTTTGATCTTTTTTTTGTAGAGTTGGCAGTGTTGTAGGTTATGTGCCCATTGACCAGGGCAGTTTCAACTAAGAAATAATATAAAAATAGGATCTGTGTGGGTAGGGGTAGCTTGCACCTAGTTGGCTGAAGTTTCCACACCTCCCATACTTTTGCTGTATTTTTCTGCAGCACTGGCTTCTGAATTGTTCTTCCCTAAAGAATTTGTCTTTCTAACTGTCTTGTTTATATTATCATTGGAGTGAACAGTGGATATAAGGTTAAATCTTTTAGTATCATGCCAGGTGACTGTCGGCATGCCTTATCTTCTGTCGCACAAAAAACAGGATGATTTGTCTTTTTCAATTTGAGTTGTTTTTTCTTCAGTGCTACAGGAAAATGCTTCCTATTTTCCGCTACTGTTCCAAATGCACCAATCTGAATTTCAGGTCTTGAAATAAAGCTGAAGGCTGAATCAAAACTACCACAGAAGAGAATATGTCCCTTGTTGCGTATGAAATTTGAATTAAAACTATGGTGACTTTTCACTGAAAAAAAAAGAGTCCAAATAATCTCAGCTCTCAAGAGTTTTTTCCTTGGTCACAAATGATGTCAAATCTGTAGGTCTCCTAGTAGTGTTAGTTTAAAAAAAAAAAAAAAAAGGGAACACAAATAACTTATGAGTAGGCCTAAGCTATGTATATTTACCAATTCAAAATTCTAAACGCATACATAATACAGTCAAACAATATTTAACTAGAACAAAAGGTAATATATATAGTAATTGGGAGGGTAATACTTATGATAAGTGAAAATCTATTAAATATCTAACTGGAGACCTTTACTATTTTTGTTGGGTTTTGTTTCGTTTGTTTGTTTAGATTTTTAAAAAAAATTTAATTTAATTTTTTTTTAAATTTTAAATAACATAGGCCTATCCACAAAATTGCTGATTTTCATTTATCCTAATTACAGTGATTTGACAGATGTGATGCCACTTTCGTGTATCGGCGGTTATTCATGTTATCTGAAATTGAAAACATGTAGGCCTAGGCCTATCCTAATTAGCCTATAACCCTTCAGAGGTAGAACGGGATAAGTCTTTTCATCATAAATATAATAAAAAAGCATTCAAAATATATTTATTTCCAAAAACTGTGGGGAAATGAACAGTGGGACATGGGTCTGATAACAGGGTAGTCTATAGGATATGGAATCGCCATCAATTTCTATTCCTGACCATCTTAAACTGTGTCAAATATATTCCCGTATGCAGAGGTAAACCAAGAAATTTCGTTCAAACGCTTGCTTATAGGCTAATTTTGGCCATGGTTAAAAATTAAACTGTAAACAGGCCTACATTGTAAATACAGACGCAAGTACAGTAGGTCTATCTATAAACTGGACTTATTTAAATAGGTTTTATAAATGAGATAAATGAATTTATTACTTACGACGAGTGCTAAATATAAATCCGCGTTTACGGCGTTAACGCAAAGCGCCGAAAACTTCTGGAAATGATTTAATGCGCAAAGGGAAGTAAAAATTGTACGGTACTTCCCTTTGTGCACTTCCATTTCCAGAAGTTTTCGGCGGTTTCGTTTTCGGCGCTTTGCGTTAATGGCGTAAACGCAGATTTATTTTTAGACTCGTCGCGTCTGTTGTTGCGAAAAATACCATCAATAACCAAAAAATGGACACAAAGTAATGAACTTTCGATTTCGTATTATTTTTCAAGGTCCGATGCGGAAAATTCAAGGCTTTTAGCCATTTTTCCAGGCTTTTCAAGGCCTGGAATTTTTCGTTTTCCAGGTTTTTCAAGGTTTTTCCAGGTCGCTACGAACCCTGCTCATTGCCACGTACCCCTGCATGACCAGGACAGTAGATCCACACCAGTTCTTGAAGACTTGAGGATTCTATTGATGTTTTCCATTCCTGCCGAAGCCATCCGTTCTGAACTCTCCAAAGCATGGCTTGAGAGTCTGACAATATAACTGCTCTGGTGATGGAGTTTCAGACAGCCACCTCAGTGCTGCAGTAACTGCCTCTACCTCCAATCTCATGCTGGAGGTTGTTATGTAGGCTCCACTCTGTTCAGCGATGACCCTGCCCTTTATTCTCGCAGAGAAGCCCCATCCTGATTTCTCACCATGCACTACAGACCCATCAGTGTACACAATGGCATCATCATCCCCAGCATGATCACTTATCAGCTGATTAATCTCCAGCTCTGCTTTTTCATTGCCCCAAGATCTGCACTCTCTGCCAAGGCTAATGATGACCAAAAAAAAAAAAAAGGTAAAGGAACCCGTTACACGCCTATTGGGAATATGGTGTTAGGCCCATATTATCTTGACCGTCGGTACACTTGGGGTGATGTGGTCGGCATCAAGCCGGCCGCCTTAACCTTCCCAGAGTTGCTCTGGTACCCATTTGGGGCTGGGTCGACCCAGGAGCCTTTTGTGGCCTAAATAATTCTACCTCATCTGGGGATAGAACCATAGACCACTGCGCTAGGAAGCCAGTGCACTAACCACTATGCTACCGCATGACCTGCTGGTAGTTTATCCAGTTCTCCCCTGACTTATTCCACTATTTCCCTTTGGATACACTTTCAACCCTGGTCACCTGACCAATCGTAGCCTCTACCTGTGCCATCCCCCTCTTGATTCTTGCTCCTTTGATGTCAGCTACTTTTTCATGTAGGGGGTGTCTTTTGTCGGTGGTTACCCACATATATGCTTTTGCCTGGACCATCGCATATCTGGATCTAATCGACAGCAATCCGAGCATGTATCTCAATGTCACAATGGGGGTATCACGAGTATAGCCCAAAACTAGTCGCATCTCTTCATTTTGAATGCGTTCCAGTCGTTCACACTGTGACAATGACAGCGTGAGTATTCCTAGCCCGTACTCGATTACTGAAATCACGAGCTGATGATACTATTATATAACCTCACCCATTAGCTAATAGTAACAGGGAAGAGAATATTCTTCACTATTATATAACCTCACCCATCAGCTAATAGTAACAGGACGATCTTCATTCTAAAGCCTTTAAAATGATAGAAACACTGGAAAGTCCCAGTAATAACAGGAAACTCTGCAGACAGTATTATTTCAACAGGAGGCAATCTGATCATAAGAACAGATCTCTTCATTTGACAAGAACTTCAGCTCTTTTACCCTCTTGACGCTTTTGGGGGAGGGTGGTCCCCACTTGGACCATGACACTCAAGTGTCAACCTCCTATAGTTTTTCTTTTGCCTGCACAGGGAACTGAACCTATTCCACCTTGTATGCAGTTATTAAAGTGACTCATCATTCATCATCCTTCATCTCCCCAAGGAGCATAGGCATTCAACAAAGGTATGCCAAGTCCTGTCCCACACCATCAGGTCAAGGTCATTTCATGTCTTTTTCATCATTTTCGCTTTTGCCTCCAGTTCTCTTCTGCAAGTCAACCTCTACTTCTCTTATCCTGGGTATTCTAGACCAAGAACTGTCTGTTAATGCTATCAACAGGTTTATAACACATAAGGAAGGGAAACCACGAGGCCTGTAAACAGCAAATTAATATGAAACAAATATAAAGGTATGTTATAAGGCACTCGTAGGAAATAAAGAAGTAGAACACTAGACAACAGTATAGAGGTTCACAGTAATGACCTGTCATTGAAACATCCTCTTTTTGGGGATGCATAGATGGCAGGGAGGACAGTGTGATTCGCTTGCATAGCTAGGCGGTGTTGTCGCACGGAAGGTCCAGGGTTCAAATCCTGGGTAAGCCACTCATGTCTGTTGTTTTTCTGTTGTCTAGTGTTCTATTTCTTTATTTCCTACGAGTGCCTTATAACATACCTTTATATTTGTTTCATATTAATTTGCTATCAACAGGTTTCCTCAGTTTGTGTCCTATCCATCACTAGTGTCTTCTTAAACTGGCTCTTCACGCCTGGTTTTATCCATTCTGCCAACTTGACATCGTTACGAAAAGTAAATTTTTTTTTTTTACATGTTCATGTTACATGTATAAAGTGACCTCAAAACACATAAAGCAGAGAACTGGAGAATGAAATCACAAACTGAACAAGAAAGACTTAGAAAAAACCCAAGAATAGAATGTTCAAGAAAGAAAGACTTTGTGTGAACAAAGCTATTAAAATGAATGTATCATTTCTTGTAAAATCATTATCATCATCGTCTCCTTTTTCACTCCCAATGAAAAATGGAGCCAGCACTGTAGATGGACCCTCTGAGAAGTCTACACCAAAGCATAGACTCTTGCGCCAGTGATTTTTACAGAAGTTTGACACGATTAGATGTTCTTGTAACAAGCTTCCATAATTTCTTTAACATGTGATTGAAAAAAACTAGTTCAAATCCCGCAATGCTTCTTTTTTGTGGCACTCACCTGTGAATCTCACAATGCTCCAAATGGATCATTGACATTGCTGGGCTGTCCAGGCTGTTGCTGTGGAGGTCGAGGCTGTTGGTATCCTCCCCCCATTGGCATTCTCTGGGCACCATACATGCCTGGTGCCTGCATACTCATCCCTGGATGCATGCCCATTCCCATTCCCATTGGTTGGCCCATTCCCTGTGAGATGTGACAGAGCTTAATAATACTTCCTTAATAGTTCACTGCAAATTCTGATTTTTGACAAAATTTCCCATGAGTTGTAATAATTTGATTAACTTTGGTTTTTGAAAACAATTTATTTTGATTTGTAATAATTTGATTAACTTTGGTTTTTGAAACCAATTTATTTTGATTTGTAATAATTTGATTAACTTTGGTTTTTGAAAACAATTTATTCTGAGTTGTAATAATTTGATTAACTTTGGTTTTTGAAAACAATTTACTCCGAGTTGTAATAATTTAATTAACTTTGGTTTTTGAAAACAATTTATTCTGAGTTGTAATAATTTGATTAACTTTGGTTTTTGAAAACAATTTATTCTGACTTGTAATAATTTGATTAACTTTGGTTTTTGAAAACAATTTATTCTGAGTTGTAATAATCTGATCAACTTTGGTTTTTGAAAACAATTTACTCTGACTTGTAATAATCTGATCAACTTTGGTTTTTGAAAACAATTTTCTCTGACTTGTAATAATCTGATCAACTTTGGTTTTTGAAAACAATTTACTCTGACTTGTAATAATCTGATCAACTTTGGTTTTTGAAAACAATTTACTCTGACTTGTAATAATCTGATCAACTTTGGTTTTTGAAAAAAATTTACTCTGAGTTGTAATAATCTGATCAACTTTGGTTTTTGAAAACAATTTACTCTGACTTGTAATAATCTGATCAACTTTGGTTTTTTGAAAACAATTTACTCTGACTTGTAATAATCTGATCAACTTTGGTTTTTGAAAACAATTTACTCTGACTTGTAATAATCTGATCAACTTTGGTTTTTGAAAACAATTTACTCTGACTTGTAATAATCTGATCAACTTTGGTTTTTGAAAACTTCATAATTTACTCTGACTTTGTAATAATCTGATCAACTTTGGTTTTTGAAAACAATTTACTCTGAGTTGTAATAATCTGATCAACTTTGGTTTTTGAAAACAATTTACTCTGACTTGTAATAATCTGATCAACTTTGGTTTTTGAAAACAATTTACTCTGAGTTGTAATAATCTGATTAACTTTGGTTTTTGAAAACAATTTACTCTGACTTGTAATAATCTGATCAACTTTGGTTTTTGAAAACAATTTACTCTGACTTGTAATAATCTGATCAACTTTGGATTTTGAAAACAATTTACTCTGACTTGTAATAATCTGATCAACTTTGGTTTTTGAAAACAATTTACTCTGACTTGTAATAATCTGATCAACTTTGGTTTTTGAAAACAATTTACTCTGACTTGTAATAATCTGATCAACTTTGGTTTTTGAAAACAATTTACTCTGAGTTGTAATAATCTGATCAACTTTGGTTTTTGAAAACAATTTACTCTGACTTGTAATAATCTGATCAACTTTGGTTTTTGAAAACAATTTACTCTGACTTGTAATAATCTGATCAACTTTGGTTTTTGAAAACAATTTACTCTGACTTGTAATAATCTGATCAACTTTGGTTTTTGAAAACAATTTACTCTGACTTGTAATAATCTGATCAACTTTGGTTTTTGAAAACAATTTACTCTGACTTGTAATAATCTGATCAACTTTGGTTTTTGAAAACAATTTACTCTGACTTGTAATAATCTGATCAACTTTGGTTTTTGAAAACAATTTACTCTGAGTTGTAATAATCTGATCAACTTTGGTTTTTGAAAACAATTTACTCTGACTTGTAATAATCTGATCAACTTTGGTTTTTGAAAACAATTTACTCTGAGTTGTATTAATCTGATCAACTTTGGTTTTTGAAAACAATTTACTCTGACTTGTAATAATCTGATCAACTTTGGTTTTTGAAAAAAAAAACGTCCTGTCATCATCATTGTCATCAATACCCTTGGGCCTCCCCTAGGAGCATAGGCCTTCAACAAACACATGCCAAGTCCTCCTGTCAAATACCATCAGCTCAAGCTCTTTCCATGTTTTCCTCATCATTTTCACTTCTGTCTCTTCTGTTGTGGACGGCTGAATTGACTTATATTCTGTATCTGACTTATCCATATTGTTTGTTGGAAGTTTTTGCAGTAAACATTTTTTAAACAGAATTGGATAACCAGCCCCATGCCCAACCCTCCTCTTCTCCTTCTCGTTCGCTGTTGTTTAGTAATGTCTACACAAGAAGTCCGGTTCTCTGGATGTATGTTGCTGTAGTTGAAAGTTCACCAAGACTACCAAACAGCTTTGTGTGGATGTGCGTCTCTGTGGGCCCATGTTCAGTCCGCAATTGACTAAGCATGTAGCAGTCTTGCAGGATATGTTCAGCTGTCCCCAACCCTTCTTAATCGCTTATTATGACATGCCTGGTAGGATACAGTGTTACTATTCTTTACTCCCCTTTCAGGCCCCAGTAATACACTGGTGAAAAATTCCTGTGAGTTGTAGTGGTGCGATTAACTTTGTTTTTGACAAAAAATTTTTTGAGCAGCAATAATATGATTAACTTTCATGTGAGCCGTGATGAAATTTGACAGATGTCCCTGTGATTTGTGACATAAGTTTTGATAAATTTTCCTGTGATTTGTGTCATAGTTTCAATACAAATTCTCTGTGAGTTGTGATGATGTTCATTTTAAGTTGTGATAAGTGTTTTGATAAAGTTCACTTCATCAAAAGATACGAATTATGGTTTTGATAACACTCCATGATGAGTTTAACAAAGTTTTGATACAATTTCTTTTGAGTTATGTAAGAGCTACAATGCTACTTTGTGTTGGTAAACGTATGGAGATCCTGCTTTAAACTTATGGAGATACTTACTCTGTGTTATTAAACTTATGGAGCTGATTTATTTAAAAGTTCCACAACATGTTCCGTCCATCTTTTCATTTGCTCTGTTATACTTCAAAGACTTTTCCATTCTTGTCAGTGATGAGGCCATTTGATTGTTTATATTTCCCTTGTTATACAACCTTACATTACTTGTCTCTGAACAAACATGCTGGAAGATTACGGGTGGCTCCACTGGTTGGTTGTACATCCCTGGTGCTCCCATCTGTTGATGAGAATGAAAATAGGAAGGAAAGATATTATAACACAAGGTATAATTGTCACGAAGTGGTTTTAAGTTTATAGAGTTTGCCTGAATGAAAACAAGACCCTAGTATGAGAAAGTCTGAGAAGATAGAATTTAGATGGAAAATGACATGCCTGTGGACAGATGAGACTATTGGCTCAAGGGATAGAACCAGGTTTTTGACTCGCCCTTGCCGCTTCGTGACGTCCAACTGGCTATAATCTCACCCTCCTCTGACTTCCTTTAAATACAAGGAGATAAGGTGTATAAACGACCACAGACACCACTATACAGACGACATAAAGTAAGTATAGTAAAGAGTAGAAGCTGATCCAGTGTACAGTAAATATATATTTTTATTTACAGAATGGAAAAACAAACCATTAAAATATCAGCATACATAAATCATAAAAATTAGCGTGCAATGTTGCACTGGCCTGAAAAGCAACGTACCAATTAAATGAGAAAGACACTAGAAAAAAAAACCTCAAATCACATTCACTCTTCCTGTCACCCTGCTGAGGAACAATAAAAGTGGTTAGTGATTTAAACTACTCTGATCTGGTAAGGCTGTCGACTTTAGCCTCCACTCTCTAATACACTTAAGATTCTACTGTCTCAGTCTGGTTGACTCTTCCTCAACGAAAATGTCTACCCCGCTTCCAACTAGGTAGGCGATATGCGCCACTATCTAACACCACTGGAAATGCTACAATAATAGACTTGGAGTAACACAATGGCTCAGTGTCTATCCTTCAATGGATACTGAACAGACCCTACCGGTCCTGTCTATTTTCTCCCTCCTTTCCTCTCTCTCTCCCTCTCTCTCTCTTGGTCTCAGTGTCTCTCTAACACTCGACGACTGATGATGCGGCGTCTCCGTTACGCTCTTCTCTCGCTACTCTCAAGATCCAGGTATTTTAACCCTCTCACCTGTTCCTGAATTCTGCGATGATGATGATGAAGTTCTGGCGTCAAGCATGAGGTACTTGATGAACTGTCGACAAAACTTCTCTGCTGCTGAATAGCTTCCCTCTTTTAACCCGCTCCGGAGTTAGAGGAAAAAAAAACACAGCCTTGATTTCCGGCTGTACGCAATTGAAACCAGTCTCACGGCCACCTGCCGTTGCTAGAGACTATAATAGCGATGCTCTCGGCTGTATGATAAATACACCCTGTTCCAGCTGAAGCATAGGGACTTCACTGCCAGAGACCATAGGTTATTTTCTTTTACTCCTGACGATAACTCGAGTACTCTGACCCTTAAGATATGTCCTGTTGCCGTGGGTAATTTTGTATATGGCAAATTTACGCTCCCCACTTCTCTTCTTCTTCTTGCGATCGCATCTTTGATGATTACACCGTCAGACGAGTTCTCATGATGAATTCGACTGTTGTTTGAAGTTCCTCTTTAACTCCATATAGCTTTGAGTTTAGTGTTGAGTCATTGGGCCAGTATATCTTTCTTAACTGGTCATACAGAGGACAGTCCTGTAGAACATGCTCAGCAGTTTGTTCGTTTAATCCACATGTGCACAGTGGTGAAGCAGACAATCGTAGCTTGTGCATGTGTTTATTCAGTTTGTTATGCCCTGTCCTGAGTCGAAAAATAGTTATCTGTCCCTGCCGGTCGAGAGTGTGATAGTCGTCTTTGGGTTGGTTCTGTTCTCTTCTGATAGTCTGGATAGCTCTCTTTTTCTCAAAGTATGTGACTTCATTCTCTTCTTGTTCACATTCTCCTCCCTGTTTTGCAAGTTTATCTGCCTTTTCATTTCCGGGTACACCACAATGAGATGGTACCCACTGAAGTATGGTTCTCTTTTTGGCAGCTACCTTGTTTAGTTCATTTCTCAGATGCGGGAGTTTACCACCCTTGAGAGCTTGCAGGACAGACAGTGCATCTGTGAGGATGACTTACCTGGTGCAGTCAGAGTTGGTGTCATAAATAATCAGTTGGCTTGTCTATAAATCAACATTTACCAGCTTGCTCATAGAGCTTGAACCTCAGCTGTATAGTTAGGAACTGTATAGAATTTACCAGTTGGGAAATGTGCCTAGTCATACTCATAGTGGTTTTTTGTCATATACTCATGTGAGACCAACTAGATACCGGCACCTGGCCATGCTCCTAACAGGTTAGTGCTTTCAGTGGTGTTCCATTGCATTATTTTACACCAACTCCAACATAACGCATCTCTAACACATATATCTCTCATAATCTTTACAAATCCACTCACTAACTACATTACTCGTCATGTACAACAAATACAAAACAATAATATTACCCACGTGGCACTAATTCTCACTCCTTCCAATCCCCTTCTCTCGTCCGCACAACAATACATAAAATATTCCTACCCACGCGTCTCTCTCTCTCTAATCTTACTCCTACTCCTCCCTTCCCTCAGCTTAAATCTGCCAGGTAAACCCAGACACCGTCTGACTCGTTACGCATGGTTACCCCCCCGTGTCCCAACATTACAACTAGGGAAATCCTTTTAACATTTCACATCGAGGTTCCCTTACTTACTTACTCCAACGTTAAATTAAACCTCGTTATAGGAACAGTTTACTCCTCTAAGCAGTATAATTCACTGATAACAAATCTGTACCCTCCGACTGCATTTACCACATTTAAGGCATAATAAAATTAACGTACACACAATGGAGTTCCCAATAAAATTACATTTGTAAATACTCAGGAATAAATGGTGGTTATACATAACATACTACGATTATGGGCACGCGTGTAGCTTATAACTTCCCACGTTCCTATCTACTGCCAAAATCATAGAAAGAATAAGCACACTGTTACATTTACGTCGTTCTTCAAAGATGATAATGAATGGCACTATCCTTTAGAACTAAAAAGTTAATGTCCCCCGAAGAATTAACTACGGGCGAAATCTCAAAACCCCACTAATAAGTAGCGATTAATAAAAAATTTCTACATAGACGATAAAATACGTAAAGGCAATTTTCTTCAGAGAGATTTGCCCGCAGTTTAACTGGCTATTTATACACACCCGGGCCACCCCCCGCGTTTCATTAATCTACACAGGAAACGCTGAAAAAATAAACATAACTATGAGCTACGATAAAAATGTGTGCACTGGTACAAACAAAAGACAACAGTAGTATGATGATAAATACAGTCAGCTCTAAAGTAACACATTTTAGCACAGTGATCTGCAATTGGCAACAGCGAAGCATAAGGACAAACAACTTGTGGTTCAAAGAATATAACTGGGGACCAAAAAAAGAATAAATATAAATTGTGGTGTTAACAAAAATAGGTTAGTACTGCACAGAAAGTATTACTAAGACAAAGACACAAAAAAGCTCCTGTTTTATCATCTTTGTCAAAGACAAAAAGCACACAAACAATAGGTTTTTTTAAAAATAGGAGTTCTGTCTCGTTTTGGTGAGGCACTCTCCATTCAACCTAGACACAAAGTCCACGAGGGAGCAGTAGTATTATCCCATTACGGCACATGTCCAAATATAAAAGACGCCGCGACCAGGATTTGATCATTAGTATTATAAACAATAGGTGATTATTGATTGTGAGTAAGATTTTAATCGAAGTAGGATTTACTCCAATGACAACACATACATTTAAACAAACATTTATTTATTATTTAATATTTTATTTTACACGTTTTGACTAATTAATGTCTTTCCTGTTTGCACCGTTTCCCACCTGTCCTGCCACTGACAATGATGTACAACATCATTACACTAACATGATAGACATAACAGAGAGAAATACAACCTCATCACACTGAAACAGCAGATAACAGATAGAAATACTTCATCACAATGAAACAGCAGACAACGGAGAAAAACAGCCTTATCACACTGAAACAGCAGATAACAGATAGAAATACAACTTCATCACACTGAAACAGCAGATAACAGAGAAATACAACCTCATCACAATGAAACAGCAGAAAACAGAGAAATACAACCTCATCACACTGAAACAGTAGAAAACAGAGAAATACAACTTCATCACACTGAAACAGCAGATAACAGAGAAATACAACCTCATCACACTGAAACAGCACATAACGGACATACAACCTTATCACACTGAAACAGCAGATAAAAGAGAGACACACAACCTCATCACACTGAAACAGCAGATAACAAGAGAAATACAACCTTATCACACTGAAACAGCAGATAACAGAGAAATACAACCTTATCACATTGAAACAGCAGATAACAGAGAAATACAACCTTATCACACTCAAACAGCAGATAACAGAGAAATATAATCTTATCACAGTGAAACAGCCAATAACAGAGAAATACAACTTCATCACACTGAAAAAGCAGAAAACAGAGAAATACAACCTTATATCACTGAAACAGCAGATAACAGAGAAATACAACCTTATCACACTGAAACAGCAGACAATGGAGAAATACCTTATCACACTGAAACAACAGATAACAGAGACATACAACCTTAACAGCAGATAACAGAGTCATACACTCTCATCACACTGAAACAGCCCATAACAGAGACATACAACCTTATCACACTAAAACAGCAGATACCAGAGAGACAAACAACCTTTTCACACTGAAACAGCAGATAACAGAGTGACATACAACCTTATCACACCGAAACAGCAGATACCAGAGAGAATTACAACCTTATCACACTGAAACAGCAGATGACAGAGAGACATACAACCTTATCACATTGAAACAGCAGATAACAGAGACATACAACCTCATCACACTGAAACAGCAGATAACAGAGAGACATACAACCTTATCACACTTAAACAGCAGATAACAAAGAAACACACACGCTCATCCCACTCAAATGACAGAGATATCACAAATAAACTGTAATCACACAAAAAGCTAAGACACTTATGACACAAACATGCACTTTACCATGCTTGGTTGTTGAAAACCAGGCTGGCTGCTCCATGGCGTGGTGGTTGACTGTGCCATTGGCTGGCGCTGGAATGCATTACCCCCTGTAAGTTTACTCTCTCCCTTGGGCTGCCACTGGTGGTCTCTTTAAAAAAATAAAATAAAAAAATTTCAAAGCGTTCTCAAAACCAAATTTTATGCCATATAACTAGTTTAAAAAACTGTTGTCAGACATCTTCTTCTTTCTCGTTCGTCCTGAAAAGGACGGTGGTTGCGTTGTGTCTGTTTACGCCTAAGCTGTGATATCTGCACCTTTCGGTCGATACATCCGACTTCTGCACGGCATTTTTTAGGACCGGGTTTGCCTTCCCATTGCGATCCATACTCGCTCAGCCAGACTGCACTGCTGCAGACTGTTTCCAGGACCACCACGTGGAGGTGGAGTGCGATCTTGACCAGCACTGATTCGCTGGTCCTGACGCAGGCAGTCAAGCTATGAGTCGCTGACTGTGTTCTCTATTGCTGCATCTTTGGGTCCCAATGTCGGACATCTAAAATTTCAGGAGCTGACGTTGGAAATATTTTTTGACCGACTCCACAACACTGGTCAAAACCTATGTTTATTATTTTTTTAAACTGTCTTGTTTGCTAGTAAGATAATTATTGTAAAAGCATACAGCCCATATCCAGGGCAAAAGAAGTAGAAGCACACTGAAGATCACATGAAGAAGAGGGCTACAGACAGAAATAAAAATGATGAAGTCATGGAAAGATCTTAACTCTTTGACTCCAGACCAACACTCTGAGCGTTGCAAAATTCAACACGCCGTGCCAGAGCAACGCTCAGGGCGTGGTTTTTAGTTTATCACGAATAAACCCTAAAAATCGTCCGCTTAATGCAGTTCATATATTAAAACTCGTAGAATGACTTCCGCTACTATTTAAACAACTAATTTGACTTTAGTTAATCAGCACATGTGCGTGTTTTGATGTTATTATCACAATTTTTGTGAAGATTCGCGTGTTTACGTTTTTCGTTGTTTTTGCTAGAGAAATATGTCACGCTTTATATTTACATTTTCTAAGTCTCCTAAGCAAATAATTGTGTCAAACTACTTTGAAACATTGCTGACATTGATGATGATTGTTTGGTAGTCACAGTTTGTTGTCAAAATACGGAATATATGCAGAAAAGCTAGACACACTAGATTTAGTTGATGAGTGGGTGTAGTCATATTCTGGCCGATCAAAAAGCAACAAAACTAGACCTACCGTAACATCTAATCACTAGTTCTTGGTAGAAGATGAAGCTAGGGATACTATTAAAACATTAAACAAGAGTAAAAAAGTATTTATATGACGTTATTCTTATTTATTTGTTTGAAAATTACGTAATGCACGATTGCATAATTTATTTTTTTCTTACAAAGAACCACGGAAAAACTGGTGCGAATAACACTAAATGTACTAATTTTGGCCATAAGCATGTTTTTTTTTTTACTTTGTATATGGATTAACTTGACGTTTGAAGACTAAAAAGAAAGTTTTATTGTCTACGACAGTAATTTGTCTTTGGTAAGATCGTATTCTACAGTCAACTTTTTAGCGTTTTTCAATTTTACATGCAAAATGATTAAATTATACCGAACATACTTGTGTTAATACTACCACAGACATTATATATTTGAATTCTCTATCCATTTCCCTACAGTTTGGTATATAATAAGTACATGTTCAAAGGAAAATTCACTAACACATTTAGACTGAAAGATGAACACTTCACTCTATAAAATTCTGCCCACAAAAAAAGTCTGGCACAGCGTGCAAAATAACTCTGGAATGAATGAGTTAAACTAGGATTTTTTTAACCTTTTTTTTTTTTTTTGTGTGCTATGGACCCTTTTGACGTGTCTGATGGCTCGCTTCTTGGGGGGGGGATGTAAATAAAAGCATATTTAAAAACTTTATATTTTAAATGTTAGGTTATGTACATGGACCCCCCCCCTGAACCCCATCATGGGACCCCCCCCCCCCCCCCCCCCCCCCCCCCCCCCCCCCCCCCCCCCCCCCCCTAGAATCCATTCTTGGACTCCCAAATCACAAGTTAAGAAACCACACAACAGAAAAACTTTTCAAGTGTTTGTTGAAGGTCTATGCCATTTGGGGAGCTGAAGGGTATTGATTTATTGATTGATGTGGCCCATATTAAACATAGCCCCTGTGTTGCCAGGGCCCAAAAGAAGAGCAAAGAATAGTAACACTGTACCCGGCTACACACGTTGTACCAGGCAACTAAGGATGGTTGGCCATGGGGGCCTGCTACTCTATCCCGTAGAAACTTTAAGCCAAAGCAATATTAACAACGACATGGACAAGTCAACCAAAAAAAAATAAAAATGATGTGTGTTGTTTGGTCTCACTCTACCTCTCTACCCCTGGGGGATTCCAGTACAAGAACTGCCTTGTAATGCTATCAACAGGTTTCCTCAATGTGTGCCCTTTCCAACATCAGTGTCCTCTGATCACCTCTTGTTCCACTGGCGCTTGTCTGGATCTTGTCATCAGTTCCACATTAGTGATCTTGTCAAACCCCTTCAATCCTATTTTACATAAGCATCCATTTATGAAAGTCTGTAACTTCTTGGTGAACTTCAAGGAATCAGCGGTTCTATTATTTCTTTGTCTTCAAACAGACTCTGCAAACAGTAAATCATGTTTCTAACAATCATTCTTCTTCTTCTTAGATCCTTAACCACCGACTGTCAAAGCAGCTAGGTGGCGTCTTGTAGTGCAGCAACAAACTACTTCCACTTTGCTCTGTAAGCGACCATCCTTCGCGCAGTGCCCCAACTCTGTTTTATGTTTTGCATCTCGGCCTCCACAGTTCTCCGCCAAGTTGTTTTTGGTTGGTTTCTCTTTCGCCTTCCTTCTGAGGTCCATAGCATAGCAGTTCTTGTGATGACTTCAGGGTTTCTTACAAGGACATGGCCAACCCAACTCCAGTGTCTGCCAGCTATGATGACGCACATGTTTTCTTGGTTGCTCAGAGTAAGCAGTTCTTGTTTGATGATGGTATTCGGCCAAAAAATTTGGAGAATTTTCCTTCGGCAGGTTGTGTGGAAAGAGGACAATTTTGATGATTCTTTTTCTGTTATTCTCCAGCATTCCGCACAATACATAAGCATAGAAAGTAAGCAACTCTCACATAATCTTAATTTGGTGTTTGTGCTGTACTAGGAAAATTTCCAGATGTTATTTAGATTAGTAAAGGCTGTTCTAGCTTTGTTCATTCTGTTGTTGATGTTTTTGCTAACAATCCTTATATGTATCCTGGCCTAAACCTTTTCAAATTTAGCACACATACACACAAATAAATTAAAATTAAATTTAAAAAAAAACAAACAACCAAAAAACATAAGGAACAAAATAAATTTTTCCTATATTATGTGCTTTACTTACATCGTGGAATATACTAAGAAGGATAGCATCACTACCAGCACTTACTTTTTGGAAACTGTGGCACCACCACGGACATTCAGATTTGACGCCAAAGAAGCAAGAGATGTATCAAGATCCTTCCCAATGGCTTTTGACTGATGAGATGCTTGTGGTGTATGGGAAGGTGAAGCTGTCGATTTGCTCATGGGCTGCAGTACGTCACCAAAAGCGTCAAATCCTAAACGGACAGATGCGGTTGTTAAGCAGGTTAGATTCTTTCACATCTCAATTTAACATGACAGAAAATACAAGCTGCGTAGAACAAAACCGCCCATTACAATTCATGGACTGAGCTTTATATCCTGTTAAAATATATTAATGATTCTACCTATTACAAAAATCTGAGCGTTAAAAATAAAACAACAGACAAATGAACAAACACAATAGGTTGAAGGTGACATGCTCTCTCAAAGTATCAAAAAATGTACATGCAAACTCCTGTTTATTAGTGTTAATAACAAACATTTAACAGTCCTTTTTTTTCAAAAGTTGTGGTTTATTTAAATTGTTTTTACACCTTTTTTTTAAATATAAGAAATCCCAAAGCTAATTAAAGAAAGGATATCTGATAACAGAAATAATAAATATATTTAAGTCTATTTTTTTTTCCAAAAGCTGTGGTTTATTCAAATTGTTTCTTACACATTTTTTTTAAATATAAGAAATCCCAAAGCTAATTACAGAAAGGATGTCTGGCACACACAATATTTGGCTTTGTAAACGGCATAAATAGTACAATCAAATGTAATGGCTGTTACCAAATTATAAATACATTTTTAAAGTCAACTAAGCCATATTTTCCCTAGTGTCTTCCAGATAACTGTCGTAGTTTGTTACATATTGTTATATTACTTTCATTTTTCTTTCAATTATTAATTTCATATTTTTTGTTCATCTTTTCATTATTATCATATACATCCAACTGCAATTCTACAACATGCATTTATTGCAGCCTGTCACAAAATGCTAAAACAAACTCTCAAAGGGGAGAAAAAAAAGACTCTAACACTACTCATTCACAGGATACACTTATCTCCAGGCATAGCTCATGCATTTATTATGCAATTATTTTAATTATCGAAGTTAGCATATTCACTATGGCAGGGTTGACAACCAGTTGATCCCGATCTATCTGTAGATCTCAGTGGATGATTTGGTAGATCTGTATGCGACTTAGGGGGGGGTGGGGGGGGGGGGGGGGGGGGGGGGGGGGCTTTTAAAACTAGGAAAATTTCGGACTAGACCTCTCCGCCTGCATTTTAAATCACAGTGTCCCCAGGATCGAACGTTCATTTTCAACATTCCCAATGAAAACTCTTGAGCTGGCTACTAAAATATATTTGTAAACTGCATGAGATAGGGACGCTATCTTTTCTTTGTAAGGTTCATCATCTCCCAGCCCTCCTAAAATCTCCCTCTCACACACGTGCGCACAGTAAATATTTAGAGGGCTCAGTGTTTCTAAAATGGGTCCCATAAGCTCCTGGGTTGCCGACCTATGCACATAAGGTTTTCAAAATACAGCATAATCCTCACAACCTCTTTTCTTTCACTCTTTATGAAGATGGAACAACCACTGTATCTGGTCCTCTATCAGGACACCTGCACCAAGCATTCATGTGCTCTAGTAGCGGTGGTTTCCATAGCAATGTGTTTATTTTATGAGGTGCCTTACACAACCTCATATTAGTTGCCTCCCATGTCATGTCTGAGGACATAGTAATTCTATTCTTTCTTTCTCTCCTCAGAGACGCACTAGACCCAGACTCATTACGAGGCATGGCAACTATAAGATCATGTGGATGACCAAGAACAAGAAGCATAGAGTTTAAGCATGACCTATGGAAGTTAGAATTCATAAGAGACATTCAAAAAGAATGGAGAAAGTATCGTATCGGCAGCAAAGAATCCCAGTGACTTAGAACACCAAAGGAATCAAAACTACAGTAGACATGCACATCACAACTTTTCTGTAGCACAGAAATAAATAATGAAGGAAACCCCGAGACCAGTATATAAATAAACACACATATGTGCCATCGCCTGGCTGTAAGAGTGAAATGTGACAGGACACACAGACAATTAAGCAAATACCCCCCATTATTACACTTAATTGGCTGTCTTTTTTCATGATTCACTCTTGCAACAAGGCGATGGCAAGTCTGGGTGGTCTACAGTTCAAACCCCCCCCCCCCCCCCAGTAAGCCTAACACTTCTGTTACTTTTCTGTTGTCTAGTGTTGTCCTCCTTTCTGTCTTAACCGAGTGTCTGCTATTTACCCAAGTGTTTATTTATTTACTTCTTTGTAACCAGCATAGCACAGAAAAGAAAAATTAAAAAGAACAGTAAATCTTATCTAGCATAAAATTGTAATATGGCAAGGGGTTTGATTGGTCTTTCCCTAACTGCATCCACACACTGATCACAGCAACGTGACCTGTCCCACAATGGTTGGTACCACAGATGATGAAAGCCTGCCTGTCTATTGACTATTAAACTGTTTAGTTCTGCTGGATGTGTCGATTCTTTTAAGCTGTCAATCCATTTCTTTTTCTGTCTACCCTGTCTTCTTTTGCCTGGCGCTGTCCCTTGAAGGACAACTTTGGTAGTCCATGTGATCTTAATATTTGGTGTGAGAAGGTCCTCATTTGGTCCCATAGCACTTTAAACTGTTACCTTTTCATTTTTATACAATTCATGTACAATATCCGAGGATCTTTCTGCAACATCACATTTCTAATGTGTGTATTCTTCTCTCTAAATCTGCTGTTAGTCCAAGTTTTGCATGCATATGTGAAAGTGGAAATTACATGATAGTTCAGGAGTATAAGTTCGGTTCAAAGGGAGATAATATTTGGTTTACATATCGATTTCACAGCTGGGGTCTCTACTGTTTAAGCTGCTCTTGCTAGTATTTCTGTTCTGAATCCTTCATTATTTATAACTGCTCCTAGGTATTTAACTATTTCCTCTGATAGCACAGTTAAAGGTTTCTAGGATCAAAACCAGGTATTGCCATGCTACAGTGTAACCAGCTGTAAATGGGTACCTGACTCTGCTCTGGAGTTAGGAAAGACCAAGGTAGCAAGGAAGGGAACTGGCCAACCCACCTTTTATAAAGGATTTAGTATAGTGAAATCTCTAACAATTCCCTCCTCTATGGCAGTACCTGCTAGGGTACTACATATCCATAGGAACAACCTTAAAATTGGACAGCCAGAATAAGAAATCACAGACCTGTGGGCTATTCTCAATTCTCAAAGTGGCTTATCTAGCGTGGGCTAAATGAACAATAACCAATATGAGTACCAACAGCTGAACAAAAGGTGAAACATATTTTTTTTTTTTTTTTTTAACCAGCGGCACTTAGGCTTTCAGCCCTTCGGCCCAATGACATGTCATTGCGAGGCTGGGGAGCCTGTGGACTTTCCTTCCAACTCGGTCAGGAGCTTTGCTCCTTCCCATTCACAACCCATCTCAGGAGCCGTTCAGGTTATTCAGTCAAAATCCCGGTCGATAACACATCTTGAAATGCCCACGCCCGGGATTGAACCTTGAACACCTGATCGCCAGCGCAATGTGGTAACCATTACACCAGCGTGGCTTCCAAGGTGAAAAAGATAAGTCTCACTCTTTGACAGACTAAAGAAAACAGAAACCGGCAGTTCTACGAGTGCACAAACAAGGAAAGTGGTGACTGAGATGAGCAAGGAAAATACTGACAAATTATAATATTATTTAAATACAGATTTTTTAAAGTGACTATATCCTTGAACAGAGTGAAGAAGCCTGCACATAACACTTCTTCTTCTTCTTCGATCCTTAACCACCAACCGTCAAAGCAGTCAGTGGCATCACGCCTAGTGGCGTCTTGTAGGGCAACAACAAATTGATTCCACTTTGCACGGTCGGTGGCCATCCTTCGTACAGTGCCCCAACTCTGGTTCATTCTTTGCATCTCAGCCTCCACAGTCCTCCGCCAAGTGCACATAACACTGTGTATACTAAAATACCACCTTAAAGGTCCTGTGTTTTGTCAGCAGCCAAAAAGACCATGTCAAAAAAACATTCCTCACTCACTATCACTGCCATCATTCTCCTTTTAAACTCCTTAAGGATATTTTCTCTAAACTCTTGTATTAAAAAAAAACATTTAAAAATCTTCCACAATGAGCCTGTGTTAGCTGACAACTCCAAACATAATTTAAAATATTTAACAGTAATCTACAAATATCCAAACATATCTCTGACCTAGGAACAACCCCCAGAAAGTGTTTAGAAAAAAAAACAAGACTATACTGATTTCAATCTATACCGTCTTTTGCCAAACCTCAAGGAAAAAAAATAATAATAATTCATACAACATGTAGTTTATACAGCATATAACACCACACTTACTGTTCAAAGATTTACTTTGAAATGTGTTTATAAGTGAATTTATATTTTAACATTTTATGAAAGACAAAGTAACAAAATTATTTTATTTCACATATTCAAAACAAATTTTTCCCCTCTCAAACGAAGGATATTTCTTAAAATCTAAAGAATATAATATACGTGAGATAGACCAAAGGGGCTGAAATAAGAATCTAGTCATGCAGCAAAAGTCACTATTATATGCTGTTATGACATTTCACCTTTTAATGGCTAAGGACACAATGTTACTGCACTTTTCTTACTTACTTAGTTGTTCCCCTTCTACCGTGAGGTGTAGAGGTTTGGAAGAGAGAGCGCCAGACTATCCTATCGGCTGTCTTCCTCCTGGCCTGGTTCCATTCTAGTCCTTGGTCCTTCAAAGATTGTCTAATGTTGTCCTCCCAGCAGA
Organism: Oreohelix idahoensis; assembly: GCA_024509875.1. NCBI lineage: Eukaryota > Metazoa > Mollusca > Gastropoda > Stylommatophora > Oreohelicidae > Oreohelix > Oreohelix idahoensis. Next base: position 153,143 of record JAMPIV010014043.1, on the reverse strand, counting down.
CTCTGGGTCGTCCTGGGGGTCTGGATCCCTGGCTCTTTGTTTTCCATGCTTGTCATGGTAGCCGATCTTCTCCCATTCTGCAGACATGGCCAAACCATCTTAGTTGGGACTGTTCTACTTGGGTCTGCAGGGGGTGGGATTTTAGGCCTTGACGTATCGTCTGGTTGCGGACCATGTCTCTTCTTGTTACTTCAACCACCTTCCTTAGATACCTCATTTCTGAGGTTTGGATCTGGCTTTTGTAGGTTGTAGTCATTGCCCATGACTTGCATTCATATGTCAAGACTGGGACATAGGTGGAGCGGTATACAGCCATCTCCGTTTTCTTACCAACCTCTCTCTTGCTGAGGAATCCTCGATTTATAGCCTGAAAAAGTCTCCCAGCTGCTGCTTTTCGAGTGGCCAACTCTTCTTTGATGCCTCCCTTTCGGTCTATAATAGCTCCGAGGTGTTTAAAGTGGTCGACCTGCTCCAGGACCTGTTCTCCCAGCTTAATCTGATGTCTTCTTTCTTCTCGTGATATCACCATGGATTTTGTTTTAGAGCTGCTTATGACCATCCCTCTCTTCTCCAGCTTTTCCTTCCAGACCTGCAGGTTGGATTGGAGATGTGCCTCTGATTTAGCAATCATGCCAACATCATCAGCAAATGCCAGTTCTGAAATACAGACATGTCTCATCTTCCAGTACCCCACTGAATACTTTCTTGTTCTCTCCTTACATGCCTTGATGACATCGTCCATGAGGAGTATGAAAAGATAAGGTGACAACTGCACTTTTCACAAAGGACAATCCTGAACTGTAATCTGAAGTTGTAACTTCAATGACAAAACAAATAAAGGATTAAAAAAAAGGATACTTGTATCAGCGTTACCAAATGCACTAAATACAAAATATAAATGTCCCATTCATTCCGTTGCATGGAGTACAAGTGAATGGCCAGTTATTATTAATCAGTAACTCATTGTCTCCTACACTCAACACTGTCTCCTACACTCAACAGCTCAAGCAAAGCTGAGTATTTCTACTAGCAATAAATATAATATTATGTTTATTACTTATTCCCTATATCTAAGAAAAAGGCAGCGGGGAATGGAACCCCACCTCTCAATGTCGGACCTAGTATAGTGAAGTCTCTAACACCAGTATCTGCTATTGGAATGCCTTTCTTTAATATACTAATTGTCTAAGTGAAACATCCTGTAACGAACAATGAAAAAATCCCACCAGCTTTTTGGGAACATATGGAAAAGGCATACACAGCACCATGAAAGCAAAATTCAACACATATTAAAAGCGAAAGCAGGCCTTTCCATTTTATCATGCTGCCTTGAACAAAAGTCATAACAAGTTTGACTACAGTGATCCAAAGACGCTGAAATGGACAGGAATGAAATAACCACAGGAGAATTAGTGCCGTCATCAGGACATGCTGCAGAAAGAGCACCACATAGTTATTTCCCCTGTCATGTTTTTGCAAGTTACTTGCCGTCTACTGATAATTTATTTTCACTTTACAAGGAAAAGTGAGAGAAACAAAAATAAAGAAAGCTTGACAAAAAGAAGAATGAATGACTGAAACAAATACAGTAGAACTCCATTTATCCGAACCCCATGGGACCGAGCATCGTTCGGATAATCAAATGTTCGGATAATTGGATTACATAATGTATCGAGTTACATGTACACATATTTCTAAAAATAATTAACCATCACAAGGAAATTACACTATAAAACATATTTACTTGTACTGTAATAATAATACCCACACTGTATTAGATCACTGTATCACCAAAATCTTTCATTACACTGCAGTGCATGTACTACTTGTATTAATTATTTTTTTTTAAGAAAGAGAAATGTTTTCAAAATAACATTACAAACGATTCAAAACCAGGCGCAACTTACGTGTACATGTACTTGTACAGATGTAACCCACTATTTAAAATAATGAGGAATCCTCTTTTGCACCAAACTGGATAGTCTCCTTTTGGCTGCTAAGTCCCGCATTCTCTTCAACAGCAGAAGCTGTGTAGCACAGCTGTCATCTTCTCGCTCGTACCAAGCCATCGCTGTTTCTAGTGCTATAAAGGCCTCTTCAGGACTTGGTCGACGTTTTGGGTTTTCTTCATAATCTACAAGTACATCATGTACTTCTGAGGTGTCTTCATCATCGGTCACTACATGTATTTGGTTTCTTCTTGCACAAAACACAAAATTTCTTCGTCATTCAAAAACTGAAAACCAGAATCCTTATCATCTTCTAGCCACATGTGTGCATCATCTTTGTCACAGGCCGAAAATCCGGGCATTGCTTGAGATAGTTCCACAACTTCATTTATACAATCATCATTTGTGTCCACTACAGTAGTTTCATTTCCTCCTTTTTTCCCAAGCAATCTATTCCAAGCCTTGTTGAGATTATCTTGTGACAGGGTGGTCCTAGCATCAGCAAACATATATCAGCAGTCTTTGAGATTAAGCTTTTTGGAAAACGCCACCATACTTTCTTCATCTTTAGCCAACAATAAACGACTCAGGACTTCCTTCTTGTACATCTTTTTAAGCTTTGCTATAACACCCTGATCCATTGGTTGAATCAGTGCTGTTACATTGGGAGGCAGAAAAATTACTTTAAAATTTGCATCAACTGCATTCAATGTATCCGTCTCTGGATGAGATGGTGCATTGTCCAGTAGAAGAATTACTTTTCCAGTTTTCTTTTCTTGTTCTCTCAACCTCTTCACATTTGGGATGAACTGATTTGTATACCAATCAAGAAATATTTCACTATTCATCCAAGCACTCTTCTGTGCTTTGTAGCACAATGGGAGACATGTCACATTCTTTAAACAACGTGGTTTTTTGGCTTTACCGATCATTAGCACCGGTAAACGATGACTTCCACTGGCATTCGCGGCTACCACAATTGTTACTCTCTCTCTTTGCACTTTTTTAAACACAGAGGAAGCTGCTTCGCGCTGAGATGCAAGTGATTTTTGAGGCAATGATTTCGAGTATAAGCCAGTCTCATCGGCATTATACACATCATCGAGTGAATAACCTTCTTCTTCCAAAAAAGCCAAGAATGTTTCTTTAAAATTTTCAGCGGCAGTTGCATCGCTAGATAAAGATTCCCCTTGAATCTCCAATTCTCGTATGCCATGACGAGATTTTTAGTTTCCTAACCATCATCCCTGGCTTGCCTTAAAGTCAGGAGGACAGTCAAGTTGATTGTTGAACTAAAGTGCCTTTTCACACAATAGAGAGCCAGAGATAGTTTCCCCCTTTGCTTCTTCTTTGCACAAACCATGTATACAAAGCCTCTTCCAATTTCAAATCTTTCGCATTTCTCATGGTTTACGTTTCTTCGACCCATTTTCACTATCCAATTTCGATGCAAAACTCATAATTTTATCCTTGTTACTTTTGATGTCAGAGACGGTAGCTTTCCCAACATTGAAAATCCTCGCAAGTGAAGACACAGTTTCACCTTTTCCTAGTCTCTTGATAATTTCTGTTTTCGTTTCAATTGACAAAACATTGCGGTTCCTTTTATATGTTTAGGCCTTCTGGAAGATGCCATATCGCACAGAGAAATACTTGCACACCAAAATTATTCTGCTGTAGTAGCAGACACAATTATTTTAAGTTGAACTGTCTGTTTAACCAGTGTACTGCCTAGAACGCACACGTACACTAGATTTGTAAACCAGATATTAACTGACTTTATGATTTAACTGACTTCCACAACTGTACGTAAGCGACCGGCCATTAGCCCTTTCCATCCTCTACAAATTATTCGCACACATTTGAAGCTTGCAGCATCAAAAGAGTTCCAAAAATATTAAGTTACCAACACCACGACTCCCCGCTGGCACCATGATTTTTTTTTTCATCGAAAAAGTGTTTCGGACTTAATTGATGGATTTCGGGATGATCTAATTGGGTTTCCGTATAAAATGGAGTCTCTACTGTTATTTGATCATTCTTGTTTTTTATTCGATGAGTTCTTCTTGATTAATATAACATATTTGCGTTTTTCTTCTTCTTCTGTCTTGTTTTCGAGTATGTTCGCCCCCTTGCTTAGTAGTTTATATCTTCGTCTTCTTTGTTCCTACTTCTTCTTTGTCATCTTCTTCTTTCGGCATTCCTTCTTCTACCACTTCATTCTTCTTCTTCTCTCCACTCTCTTCCCTTACCTTCTTCTACTTGTTTTTTCTTTTTTCTGTTTTCACTACCTTTCACTTTGGTCTCTTGCTTATTTGTCTCAAACTTCACCCTGGTCCTTCTACCGGACCTCTACGAGACACTTATGCGTTCTTCTTTTGCCCATTTCTTCTTACTCTCTCATCTTCTCTTTGATTTTCACTCTTCTTTCTTCGCTATCTTTTTTCCCTCACCTCGAGACTTCATCCTTCCTCCTCAATCTTCTTTCTCCCACACCTCTCTGCCTCGCCTTCACTCTCTCTTTCTTCTCTCCTTCTATTCCATTCACCTCACTTCCTCTTCTTCTTCTTTCCCCCTTCCTTTCACTCTTCCTTCCTATCTTCACCCCTTTCCTCTCCTTCTTCTTCTCCCTTTCTCTAACCTCTATCTTCTCTCCATCACCGACTCCCCCCCCACCCCCCTTCCCCCTTTTTCTTCCATTTCACACTTGCCCCACTCCACTCAACCTCTCCTTGTCGTCCCCACACACCAACGGGGCACCTTCCTCCTCTCAAACCAGTCTTTCTCGCCTCGTCACTTTCCACCCTTTCTTCTTCCCTTCTCCCACCCCAACTCCCCCATCTATCCACCTCCCTCTCTCTCTTCTTCACTGCCTTCTCTCCTCTCTTCCTCCCCCCCCCCCCTCCCCTTCTCCTTACCCCTCTTCCTTAACGCTACATCCACATCCTTCCCCAGACCCCCCACCTTACCTTCCCCCTTCACCCCTAACTATCCTCCCTCCTTCCCCCCTTACCACCTTTCCCTCCGGCTATCCCTTGCTTCCCTCCCGTGCACCCCCCTTCACCGCGGAACTTTCCCACCCTTTCCCCCTTTCACCCTCATTCCCCGCTTTCGCGTCCCCCCATCTTACTTCCCTCCCGAGTATCCACCTCAGTTCGCCTTTCCCTCCCGTCTCCCTTCCATCTTCCCCTTTTGGGGGGGGCAACACTCTACTCCCTACTCCCCCCTCCCCGTCCTTCTTCTCGCCCACCTTCCCATCCTCTATTCTCCCTCCCCCCCTCCTTTCCCCCTCTGTCTTCCCTTTCCCCTCCATTCCCCTCCCCCCTTCCTCCCCCTTCTTCAGCTTCTCCCCCCTAATCCCACCCATTCCTTCCCCTCCCCCCCTTCTCCCCACCTCCTTCCATCTTCCTCCTTGCCCCCACCCAGGTACAATCTATTTCCTCTACGATTCCCTCTCCCCCTCCATCCTCCTTTCTTCCTACCCCCTAGCTCCCTCCCCCCCATCCCCTACCCCTACCACTCCCCTTCCCCACTTACCCTCACACACAATCTGTTTCTTCACTATCCGGCCTTACTATCCCCTCGATCTCACACCTACTACCCACCATTACCTCATCCCTTCCTCGGGCCCCCCCATCTCCCCCCATCCCCCCGCTCCCCGCCCACGACCTTGCCCCCACCACATCATCCAACCACTTTCCCTCCCTTTTCTTCCATCAACACCTCCTCATCACCCCCCTCCCACTCCCGTCCTCCCCTCCCCCCCACCTCCCCTCCGCCCCCTCACCCCCTCGCGCCCCCCACCTCTTCACCCATCACCATACCCCCTTACCCCACATCACACCAACTCCCCTCCTCCCCCCCATCAATACTCATCACCTTCAATTACTACACTCCCCACAACCCACCTTCCTCCACCAAATCCCCACCTCCCCCCCCTCCCTCCACCCCCCCTCCTCCTCACCAAAACCCGCCTAGCTCCCTCCCCCAACCCACTGCCATCACTTCCAATGTCCCCTCACCTCCGTAGGCGAGCCCACTCAACCCTCCCTTCATCACACCCACCTAACTTCCACTCTGCCCACTCCCCCCACTCTCTCCTATCCTCACCCTCCACAACCACGATCGTCTTTCTATCTAACCTCTTCAAACTCTTCTACGTACTACTTACAAACCACCTTATCTCGCCAAAACCGCTTCGCCACGACCGCCCAACAGGCCACCCAAACACGCAGCTTAAGTGCTTCACGCTTCTTTACCCCCCCTCCTTTCCCTCCTTCTCTACTATTCTTTCACCATCTCCTCTCTCCTCTATCTTCTCTCTTTTCTTAACCCTCCTCCACCCCCTATCCCCCAAATCCCTTTCTCACTTCTTCTGTCCCCTCTCCCCTTTCCTCCCTTCTCTTCTCCCTTTCTTCTGATTCTCTTCTCCCTCACTTTCTTTCCCTCTTTCTCGAGACAATTCTCAATAGTCTCTAAACACAGCCAATCCACAATTATCATCCTAGAAGTTGCGTAGCGACGAGCGCAGAGAAGAATACATCAATATAATTTCACACACGATCGTATGAGTCAGAGAGAGAAGGAAGTGAACAAAAGACGAAAATGGAATATTCCGAAAACACAGAGAGAGTCGAGACCGAGATCTAAGGACCGATCTCGATCGCAAGGACACCTAAGACTTACAGATAGCTAAACTGCTGAAGCTCAGGAGAGAGAAAGAAAAGGCGCAGGACTCACAGGTGGCATGCAGAAAACTAAAAACCCCCACAACAACTGCCACCACAACATAGTACCACAACCCATCTCGTACACACCCAGCATCGCCCCCCCAGATATCCCACACTTAAACACACAACCACCGTGACCCCGCTCCCCCAACCACCACCGATTAGTATGCCAAACCCCCCCCTCATGATACCCTGGGGATGGGGGGCACATTTCAGCAGGGGGATCGGGGGTGGGTCCCCCTGAGGCGCAATGTCTCGACACCCCCCCTTCAAAACCCCTCGCCACGACAGGCATCAAGAAAAGCGGACCCACTATACCTCCGCGCCCCAGCAAGCTTCCATCACCAGCGGCAAGGGAGTCCCCACCCCCCCCGCCGATAGCAGATCATCGAAGCAAACCTCAACCTGGGGGGGGACTTGTAGCTAGGGGATGAAAATATGTCTTAGCAAAAAACAAAAAACCCCCAACCGCATCACGGTTAGTCAAGCCCAATTGGTATAACTACCAAGGAAAGTCATTTTTGGCTTCTCATGCACACAGACCATCTGAAGTACCCTTGCGACCGCAACGATTGTTCCACCACCCCCCGTGACTTTAATTACCCACCAGCACTTGATGACAAATTATTTTCTCATAACAGATCCCATTCCCTACAACCCCCCCCCTAGAGCAATTGGGCGAGAGAGATGCTTCCCGACACCTCCAGCCCTCGCCCCCACACAAACCCGATCCGGCCCCCCCCGATGCCCCCCTCCCTAAAAGCTTCACCCCCACAGTACGACCACCGCCACCCCCGTTATCATACTTTGACAATAAGAAACAACCACTAGACTCTTGTACTCTGATATGCCCCCGACAGTCAAGAGGAGTATCCCCCAACTAGATAACACTCCACACCCAGAGTAGGGCAGCCGTAAGATCTCCCTCTCCCTCACCAGGCCCAGCAGTCTCCAGTTGTCCAACTACGACATGCAAAAACCAGGTTCAAATGCATAGACAGGACCCATGGCACCCCATGTGGTACCGGTGATAAGTCAGCTCAAAGTGTACTTAACTACCACCACCCCCCCCGCAAGTTCCTTTCCGAGGGATGGTCAGCTCTGTAAGTATAAGGAACAGTTGATCAGTCCAATAAAGTAAAAAAAAAATCCATATCTAGAACGAGTCAGTAAAGGCTTGAGGCAAAAGGAATGGTCTGGGAATATGTGGTGGAGATGACAATACGGAGGTGGGGAAATCGTGGACTTCTGGTAAAATAATTGGGTGAGAGTATAATAAATAGCAGTGAAAAATTTAAAAGGTGGGGTGGATTTATCAGAGGGGGGAAAAAAAAAAAAAAAAACGAATCCTAGTTAAAAAATAACTAGGCACCATGCGGTACTTAACTTAGTACACCCCGTCCCCCCCATTGCCTCACCAGAGTTCTATACCCCACCCCCCCCCCACACCCGCTCCCACAATCCAGACACTGCATCAGAGCTCATGCATCTCAGCAAAGTATAACTATATGCGGTCCCTACATTATACCGTCCAATCCCCCCAGAAACCCTGATAAATACCAAACCCGAGGGCCCCCGCCGGGGGTACTCCATGGGACACCCGCTATCTCACCCCTATCTACCTGGCGAATTGCCAGGTGCTACTATGCGAATAACATACCACCCGGACCGCCGTTCACTTGACAACAGTGGATCTATACTGGTGAAAGAGATATCAATAAGTATTGTTGTCTGGCCAATTAGGACCCTTTGGACTAGGGACTTGACACTAACCAAGGTCCTCATCCGTCCCTGAGCTCCAATCGACTGGACGAGTAAACTGGGGGGTGTATAAACTCCCAATACACAACCAGGGGAACACAACAAAACAGGGCACACGATGTGTGAAGTTTGTAGGGTGTTTCTGTTCATAGTGGTGGGCAATAGCTCGTGCTCATCGAGTGTAGGTGGAGGGTTCCACACCAATGGGTATATGGCCAGACCCGCTGCACGCGATCGTATCAAGAGTACAATATCTGGAAGTCAGTGGTAGTTAGTAGAGGACGTAGGTCCCACCTGGATTGAGTGTACGATTGTTTTTGAGAGCTGCGAACTTGTCGTGTCATAGACGATGGTGAGTAAGGGGTGAGACAGTCCATGGTGTTGTGAGGCGGACGTATGTGGCGAGAGTTTTTTGGACCGATTTGTAATGTTTTATCCAGCTGCAGGTACAATGTTTTTCTTTTTATGCGTCTTCAGTTTTAAATATTATGATGAATCGCAAGACGTGCATCGCGATTTGTCGCTGTAAAAACTAATGGCACTTTTACTGATTTTTTTAATTGTTTTTTACAATTAGCTAATGTTACTCTGTGCCGTATTTGTTTCAGCTATTCAATAAGCTATAAAGATTCTGGGACATACATCGACTGGTGCTGTATTTGTTTTTCATTTTTTTAAAGCATTTGGTGACACTTCCTCCATTTGGCTGGGATCTCGGTACATACTTCGTCTCTTCTCTTACAGTCTTCTTTCAGACAGTCTTGAATACACAGTGTTGCCGGGAGAGACATATGAGAGCATTGACCGGCATGTGCAGCTAGGTGCACGGAGGCATCCTCGCTCTACTAAATTCTGTCTTCTACGGGCGCCTAGGCCTACTAGTGGACCAACCCCTGCCTTACCCACCTACAACTTACCAACAGTAACAGGATCGACATCGTTATATGCACCTACACAACAACAAAAATCGCGGTTATATGAAGTCCGACTAATCTGTTTCGTAGGATGGAGCCAATTCCAGTCGTCGTCGGCCCTTAACAAATCATTTACTTCTATAACAGGGAAGTCAAATCGGGATTTAAAGACTTACAGGCTGGATAGGTGGTGAGATGGCCTAATATCCCCCCTTCTTCCAGATAAAAAAAAAATGCACATTTCAAACAGTGTCAAAACATAGTATTGGAACTTTGTGGTGGTGGCGAAAAATGCCTAACGATGCGATTATGTATTTTTGGTGTGTCTGTCCTAGTACACAATACAAACACTCCCCCTCCAACTCAGGGGGGGGGGGGGGGGGGGGGCGCGAAAGCCTGTAAGTCTGACACACACCCTCAGGGGGTTTTCTTTTTTGAGCTTCGGAATTAGTAAAATTCCAGGTGGCCAAAAAAAAATCGACACCCAGCCAAGTTGTGAGGGTGGATATTCGTTGTCAGACAATACCTAAGGACCCCCTAATATTATAAGTCTATAAAGGGGAGCGCTTTAATGTGCGGGCGTATCAAAATATGTAATTATGGTCTTCTAGTGTATTTTTCTTTTTCCTTCTCCTAGTGTAGGGCGAGTGAAGAGAAGTTTTTCTTCGGAGAGTAGTGGTGTGACGATCTGTGGGGGATCCTTAAATGAATATTAGGAGGTGAGATTGGTTGTGCGTCGTTTATTGTGGAAGCTGGTGTAGTGGTGGGGTGGTAAGATGTGGTGTCCGGAATGTGATTGTGAGGGGAGTTGGTTTGTTTTGAGGTCGTGGTTTGTTTTGGTTTCCTAGGAAGTTCTTTGGGTGTATAGTGGCTGTTTACCCCACACCCAGACCTCCCAGAACCCCCTCCTCAACTGGGAAAGCATAGGTACCCAGGATGTCCTTCTTGATACTGGGGGGTCAGGGTGAATGATATGTTTGAAGGTATAGTATTGATGGTCAAGAGGGGATGTTATAATGGAATTAGGGTAGAATTGGTGAGAGTATGGGTTGGTGGTGATAACATTATTTAAGGGTGTTTTTTTAACCTAACATTGGTTTAGGTGTGAGGGAGTAGGTTTTGTTGTTTGTAGTTTAGATGGAGGGATGGAATAAAAATATGTGAGGGTTTAAAATTTGGGGGGTAGGGTGTGAAGTAATTTTAATGATGATTAGAGTTGATGGGATGTTTAAGTGAGAAGTTATGGAATGAAATGGTGTGTAGGGATATGAATTTTGGAGGATATGGGGTTTATTGAAGGAAAGATGTTGGGGTTTGGGATTAATGAAGTAAAAGTTTGGGAGGGGGGTAGGGTAATATGAGTTTGAGGTGTAAGGGATTAGGGGGGTTGGTGGTAGGTGGGGGGGGAGGGGGGGTGGGTATAGTGGAGAAATGGGGTGGGGGGGGGGTGGTGTGGGAAGGGGGGTGGGGGGTGAGTGTTTGGGGGGTTGGGGTTTTGGGTTGAGTGTAGGTGTTGGAATTAATTGGTGGGGAAATGGTTTGTTTTTTTTATTGATGTAGGAATGGTTTTGGTAGTAAGGTATATGGGGGTTAGGTTTTGAATTTAGATTGAATTTGGTTTTGTGGATTAGGGATTAAAATAATTTATGTTATTAGAGTTGATAAAATGGGTTAATTTTAGGTTGATTAAATGTATATGATTGTGATATTGTGATGGGGTATATGTTGATAGGTGAAGATGGTTTGTATTTATAGTGAATGGATGGGGATATGGATATATAATTATAGATAAGATATTATTGGGTAAGGATGGGAAAATATTTTTAGAAGGGTGATGGATAGGTAAAATGTGATGTAGATTGTGGAAGTAAAATATGTTTGGTATTGAGGTAAATTGATAAAAGGGTTTTTGTATGTATAGTAGTTGGGTAGAGAGTGGGTGGAGGTTATATTGTTTATAGAGGGTATGGGAGTGGGGGAAAAATGGGTGTTTGTGTGTGATAATTTTTTAGTGGATGTGGGGGTTTGGAGGATTGAATAAAATTAGGGGTATGGTAATTGATGAGTTTAGGTTAGAATGGGGTAGTGGATGAAAGGGTAAAAAGTATTGATTTGGTTGGGATGTTGGTTTGTTTAAGGTTGATGTTTGTGGGGTGATGAGATTTTGTGATTGGTAAAGTTTGGTTGTTGAGGGATTTAGTATTAAGGTTGGGTATGTATAGTTTTTGAAGATTAATGGAACATATTGAGGTGGAGGTTATATGTTAAATTATAGTGGATGTAATGGGGAAGTGGAGGAATGATTGGTGTGAAAGGGTAAGGGGTGAGGGTTGAGTAGGGAATAGTAATGTTTGGGTGTATTTGGTTTTGTGAGTAAGTTGGTGAAAATTAGGGGTTAGTGAATGAGGTTTGGTGTTAGGGTTGGGTAAGGGGAAGGTGGTAAGATTTGAGTTTGTGGGGAGAAGGGTTGGATTTTAGAAGGAAGGGGGTGAGTTGAGGTTATGGTTTAGGGAGTATAATAATATGAAAGATTTGGGGAATGAGGTTGGACTGGGGTTATATCAGTTATGTTTTTTTGATAGGTGGATATGGGGGTGTTTGATTGTGATTTTGTTTATTTAGTTGAAATTTTGTATTATGATGTATTTTATATAATTTATTTTTGTTTAAAAATGGATGTTGAGTATGAGTTTAAAGATTGGGGGGGGGGTGGAATAATGTGGTTATTGAGTCATATTTATGATATAAGTAGGTTTAGGGTTCCATAGTATTATGGGTTATTGGTGATGTGTAACTACGGATATAGTGGGGTAGAATGAATCTCGTGTGGGGGGTTTAATGATAGATTGGATATTTGTTTTTGGGGGTTTGTGGATAGTGTTTTTTTTTTGGTTATTGGTGATTTTGTGTGTTGATGGGGTTGATGTTTAGGGGTTGATATGTTGAAGTTAGTTTTTATGTAAGGTGTTTTTTTAGAGTTGAGTTATGCATGAGAGTAGTCTGGTTGTAGTTGTACAGGTTAGTCTTAAGTGAGTGTGGTGTTCTATATGTGGATTTTTGGAAGAAGATACAGTGTTAGAGGTAAGTTTAAAGGGTTGGGGGGGAAAAGTGGGAAGGTAATAATTAGGATATTATTTATAAGTGTTATATGGGCCAGGGGTGGGGGAATCTATGGGGAGGTGAATTGAGTTGAAGGATTGGGGACGTGGAATAGTGGTGGGGGAGAGGGGAAGGATAGGGATGATAGTTTTTGGGAAAAGTTGTGATATAATGTTTTGTTATGAGTTTTTGGGGGGTATTTTTTTTTTTTTTGGTTTTGGTTAATTTGTTATGGAGTTGGGTGTTTATTTTGGGTGGTTTGAGAGCTTGTTTGTTTTTAGTTGGGGTTATAGATGGGGGGGGGTGAAGTTAAATGGTTAGTGGGGTGTTTGGGGGAGACGGGGGGGGATAGGGGTATAGCTGGTGTTTTTAGAGGGTAGGAGGGGTGGATAGGGGGATTCTGGTGTGGATAAGGGGTCCGGATAGGGGTCGTGTTCTACATGGTACTCTTTGCGTGGTCACTGTTGATGCATGGTTTTTCACCGTGACGCTTTGGTTGAAGGTTCCTTCGACTCTGTGTAGTTGTGGTCCATTTACTCGGTGGTCTCGGTTGACTCTTTGTGTCACCGTTTGACTCGTTGAGTGTTCACTGTTTACGGGAGTGCATGTTCACCATTTGCTCGTGTGGGGCTGGTATGTCACCATTTACTTTGTTATTCTTAACTTACTGTGACTAGTCTTCCCCTGTACCGTGAGTGTAATATGTGTCGTGGAAGAGAGATGTTGCCAGACCATTTTGAGCTAGCTGTTGGCGTTTGTCCCGGTGGTTCCATTCTAGTCCCTCGGTCCTTCAAAGATTGTCTAATGTATCCTCCCAGCGGACCCTGGGTCGTCCGGGAGTCTGGATCCCTGCTCTGTTCCCCATGCTTGTCGTGGTAGCCGAAGCTTCCTCCCCATTCTGCAGGACATGGCGAAACCATCTGAGATGGGACTGGTTCTAGTTGGTCTGCATCGAGGGATTTGAGCCTTGACGGGTCGTCTGGGGTGTGCGGAGCATGTCGCTTCTTGTTACTGCAACACGTTCCTCAGATACCTCATTTCTGAGTTTGGATCTGGCTTTGGTGATACTATCTTTGTTTTCTTACCAACCTCTTTCTTGCTGAGGAATCCACGATTTATGGCCTGAAAAAGTCTCCCAGCTGCTGCTTTTCGAGTGGCCAACTCTTCTTTGATGCCTCCCTTTCGGTCTATAATAGCTCCGAGATATTTAAAGTGGTCGACCTGTTCCAGGACCTGTTCTCCCAACTTAATCTGATGTTTTCTTTCTTCTCGTGATATCACCATGGATTTTGTTTTAGAGCTGCTTATGACCATCCCTCTCTTCTCCAGCTCTTCCTTCCAGACTTGCAGGTTGGATTGGAGATGTGCCTCTGATTTAGCAATCAGGGCAACATCATCAGCAAATGCCAGCTCCGAAATATAGACCTGTCTCATCTTCCAGTACCCCACTGAATACTTTCTTGTTCTCTCCTTACATGCCTTGATGACATCGTCCATAAGGAGTATGAAGAGGTAAGGTGATAGGATATCACCTTGTCTTACACCAGTGGTGGTCCTGAACTCTTCTGACTTATGGTTTGCTGTCCTCACATAATTTCTGCAAGACTTGTAGAAGCTCTGTATAGCATGAATCAGAGGTGCTGGAATATTCTTCCTTGCCAAACAGTCCCAAAGTTTGCTCCAGGGGACCCTGTCAAACGCCTTTTCCAGATCTATGAAACAAAGATGGATCTCACTCTTATACTCAAGGGCCTTTTCACTCAGCTGTCTGAGTGTGAAGATTAGGTCTTGAGTACTTCGGTTTGCTCGGAATCCGCACTGGACCTCATCCAATTGTGGCTCAGCTAGGCGTCGGAGTCTCTGCTCTAGGATTCTAGAGTAGATTTTTCCAGGGACACTGAGAAGGGATATGCCTCTATGGTTTCCACATTGTCGATTGTCACCCTTTTTGAAAATTGGTGTTATGATGGCAATCTCCCAATCCTTTGGTATGGTCTTGTTGCACCATGCTGCCTGTAGGACCTTTAGGAGTAATAGGTCGCCTGATGCTCCCATGTACTTAACCATTTCTGGTGTTATACCATCATGCCCTGCTGCTTTGCCCATCTTGATTTTCTCTAGTGCTGCCCTCAGTTCTTCCATCTTTATGTCATCTTCACCATCATTGGTTTTCTCTTCTGTGCTAGTGATTATCATTTCTGATGCTTCACCATGCTCACCATCCAGGAGTTCTGAGAAATATTCTTTCCATCTTTCCATTACTTCCTTTGGGGCAGTAAGCAATTTGCCTTGCTTGTCCTTTATAAATTTGAGAGGACATTGTTTTTCCTTCCTCATGTTCTTTAAGGTCTTATAGAACAATTTCTGGTTTTCTTGTGCATCTTTTTTCTAGCTTTTCTCCAAATTCTTCCCAGGACTTCTGTTTTGCTGCTAGCACTTTGTTCTTTGCTTCTGTTCTGAGTGTCACATATTCTCTATATTTTTCCATTTGTCCTGTTGTGTTTTTAGCTCCTAAGTATTGTTTCCATGCCATTTTCTTCTCTCTTATTTTCTCTTTGTCTTCCTCTGTCCATCAAGGTGTCCTCTTTCTCTGGTTCCCAAGTCGGACTTCACCGCATGCTTCTGCAGCAGCTGTCTTTATGATATCCTTGAATTTATTCCAGAGGGTTTCCAAGTCATCAGGTCGTTCTTCTGTGTTGCTCACTGCTGTAGCAATAAGCCCCTGATATCTGGTCTTAATTTCTGGCTCTCTCAGCTTGTAGGTCCTAATGCTCATTTCTCCTGCTCGTTTACTTGGTTTCTTGCGTGATGTTGGGCAGTTCCTAGGCTGAGCAACTCTTTCAGTCGTTCGTTTGATTGTTAGCAGGTAGTGATCACTTCCAATCTCTGGCCCCCTCCAGACTCTTGCATCTCGGACATATCTGAATGAGCTTCTCCGAACAATGGCATAGTCGATCACTGACTTCTCATTCTTGGTTGGTTCACATCTAGTGTATGCATGTATGCGCTTATGGGGGAACTTTGTGTTTGTAATGATCAGATTCTGCTCACTGCAGAATCTAAGGAGTCGCTTTCCATTGTCATTGAGAGTATCTTCTCCATATCTTCCGATAACTCCACCCCATCTAGCATGGTCATTTCCAACTCTGGCATTAAAATCTCCGAGCATGATAACTTCATCTAGGCAGTCATCCACTGTCCTTTGAAGCAGCTCGAAGAATTCCTCCTTGACCTCTGCTCTCTCATCCTCATTTGGCCCATACACTATGACCAGGTTGACTATGGTTTCTCCTTCTTTTAGTTTTACAACCATAATGCGCTCCGAGACAAAGTTCCATCCCTTGATACTATCTTTTTGATTTTGGGACACAATGCAACCCACGCCCCCTTTAGCTCTTTCAGATATGGGTACACCATTGTAGAGCAACGTGTTGCCATCGAGATCCATGACTCCTTGTCCTTTTTTCTTCGTTTCCGTTATAGCCAGGATTTCTAGTTTTGCTTTCCTGTTGTGCCTTTGCATGGTGGAGGGGCTGCCTCCTTACGGCCTCCATGCAGGCCGCCCTCCTCCTTTTTCATCCGGGCTTGGGACCGGCATAGGCGGAGTTCTATTTGTTATTCACCGTTTACTATTTGTTATTCACCGTTTACTCTTTGTTGTTCACTGTTTACTCTTTGCTATTCACCATTTACTCTTTCTTGTTCACCGTTTACTCTTTGTTATTCACCATTTACTATTTGCTGTTCACCATTTACTCTTAGTTATTTATCTTTACTCTTTGTTGTTCACCATTTACTCTTTGTTATTCCCTGTTTACTCTCTGTTGTTCACCGTTTACTCTTTGTTATTTCCCGTTGGTTAGAGTGCTGGTCTCTAGCGGCAAAGTTGCCGGGTTTTTTCACTGTATCGGCACACCCCAGTCTACCCAGCTATAAATGGGTACCTGACTTTGCTCTCGGGCCAGGGAAGAAACAGGCAGCGAGGAAGGGATCTGGTCAACCCACCTCTCAATGCTGAACCTAGTACAATGACATCTCTAACACTTCACTCCCCACTAGCAGTATCAGCTATGGAACTAACTATATCTTTATATACGTTAGGTCATAGGTCATATATGGGGCACTGGATCTTGAGGTGTTAAATACTACTTAAGCATTTCTTTTTATTATTTTCTTTAAATTTTACAGGTTGTCTTGTTCTGTTGTTTCTCTATGTACTTTGTCCTTATTGAAGGGTTTTATTGAGAAATGCTGATGTGTATTCTTGTACTTCTATTTCGACTGACATGCCCTTTGTCTTTCATCTGTATTTCTATGCAAAGCTACAATTACTAGCAAAGTACACGTGAAACATTCAGCCTTATACCTGGTGGAGCCTTGGACGCAAGAGCCACAGGTGGGGCAAAGAACCCTGAACTGGCTGTAGAGATAGTGGCACATCCGATGTTAGACACAGCCATGGTTTGGGGCACGCCATCACAACAGTCATAAGAAAAAATACAGACACAATCCATAGAAGTTATGGAGTGGATGGTAGTGGTGGTGGTGGTGGTAGTAGCAGAGGTAGCGGTGATGGTTGTGATCATGTCCACATGAAAGGCCATGCATGTTGCAACCAATGAGGCATGGATGAGAGCATATGAGGGGGTGAGTGTGCACAACAAGGCCGGCATGCAAACATGAAAATAATAGACAGAATGCAGCTTTAGCCCACACTGAGTACACATGTGAATACAGATAGGTTAATGATGTTGGCACAGATGTGACTACTGACTTTGTTAAAAAAAAAAAAACAGAGGTATGATTTAGTTTGTTAACACAGACCTGATTTTACATTACATTAGAACAACACAGATGTGATTTACGTGTGTTAAAAAAGGCATGATATGCAAGATGTAAACATAAATGAAATTTACATAAGGCTGAAACAACAACAAGATTTAAATTAAGTTCAAACTTATTATGTGTTTTGTAACATTTACATTACTTTAAGAAAAAAAAAGATGTGATTTGTTTGGTGTTAACAGAAATGTGATTTCCATTATGCTAAAAATTATTTGCGAAATAATAAGTGAATGATTTGCTTTATATTAAATCAAATGTGACTGGCATGAAATTATTATAGATATGATTTTTTTTTGTTTAATGTGATTTGCAAGATGTTAGCAGATATAGTTTTGATGCAAAAATACACATAATTAACACAATGTCAACAAAGGGATGACTGCAATTGTACAAGTACACGCATATCTAATGAGAGGGATTGTCATGGAAAAAACTGCATAAATTATTTGTTATATATTTTATTATATATTTACTCTTTTATTTCCAAAATCTTAATAATTTTTTTAATAAAGCAGAATAAAATACAAATAGGGAATAAACTATAAATTTCCTTGCTCTGTATGAACTTCAACAATAATAAAATCAAGAAAATACAGATTCAGTGCCCATTATCTGAAATTCAAAAATCCAAACTGCTCTGAAATCTGAAATTTTGATCTTCTAAGGACCAAGAGATTATTAATGGACAAATAAAATATGTCCTGGAGAAGGTCCCCTTTGTGCAACAGAAGTTTACATGACACTAGTCAGGATGACAATGATGCTGTAAACACCGGGATGAAAAGTACACATAGAGACATGATCAAAACAGATTACAAAAAGGACAGTTGTTAAAAAGCAAGAAGAAACCATATCAGTTCATACATTAAAAGTGAAACTTCTATGACAAAAACCACAGATGATACTTTCAGAAAATGTTAAGAAACTCATCCAGCTTAGCACTTTGTCATCTCCAAAGCAGCCACCTCCCTGCAGATACACCTACTTCTAACGCCATTTTCATGATGGTAATTACTACAAGGTTGCTCCCTGTCTCTTACTTAGTCATTCCTCTTCTAGCTTGGGGTGTAGATGTTTGCCAGAGAGAGCACCGTAGTATCCTATCGTCTGTCTTCCTTTTGGCCAGGTTCCAGAGATTGTCTAATGTTGTCCTCCTAGCGAACTCTAATGTTGTCCTCCTAGTGAACTCTAATGTTGTCCTCCTAGCGAACTCTAATGTTGTCCTCCTAGTGAACTCTAATGTTGTCCTCCTAGCAAACTCTAGAGGTCTGGATCCCTGGATCTTGGTTTCCCATTTTTGTTGTAGTTGCTGCTCTTTGGGTAGCCAACTCTTCTTTGATGCCTCCCTTCCAGTCTATTACAGCTCCAAGATATTTAAAGTGGCCGACCTGCTCCATGGCCTATCCTCCTAGCATAATCTGATATCTTATTTTCTCTCATGATATCACCATGTTTTTGTTTTGGCACTGCTGATGACCATCCCTCTCTTCTCCATCTATTCCTTCCAGATTTACAGGTTGGATTGAAGATGTGCCTTTGATTTAGCTATCAGGGCAACATCTCCCAGTTTCTCATGACCCTAATTCTTTGTACATACGGTAGTTGTCGTTTGAATTTTGAAAAAACCTATAATCGCTACCTCAGTCATGTCATACAAGGCGACTAATATTAGGTTATGCATATGGCTGGCAAATTCATCATGTAAAACAAACTGCTAAAAAAAAACCACTGCTCCAAGAGCATGCGTCTGCTTTGTGCAAGCTTCACTGCAAGGGGGCCACTGGCAGTGCTGACTTCATGTTTCATAGGGAGCGAAAATAATAATAATGTTGATAACGACGTCGATGATGGTAGTATTTAATGAAAATGTCACTTGTAATATCATGTTCAATGAAACATGACAGCAAGTCACTGCAGCATTTAAAATACAATTATGAGCTATATCCATTCTTACTTTTCAATAATACTATAATATTTAGACATATGAAAACTCACAGTGTAGGTAATGAAAATTCTTTTTAATAGCCTAAAGCCTAAACCATTTTGGACCCAAGCATTTCAGATAAAGGGATGCCAAACCTGTTTGTGTGAACATACAAATGATTTTAAAATAATAAAAAAGAATATTTAAACTTGAAAGTAAAAGCATAACATTTAGCAAAATGAGCTGGAATCACACCAAACAAATATGTAAATTTCAAGACAACATTAAATGAAACAATGGACATATTTTTTTTTTTTTTTAAAACATCGTATTCAAGAAAATAAGCATAGAAAATGATACTAACATACTCATGAAAAATATTTACTCATTAAAATAATATGAAGATGGCAAAATACACCAACATAAAACACACAAAAATACAAGCACTGTGAGGTCAGAGTATGAATCCACCCACCTTGTGTGTCTGTTACCCCATTGCTGAAAGCCATAGCAAAGTCTGCATCTGATGTGAAGGCATTAGTACTGGAAGTCGACGCAGCAAAACCTGTCAACAGACAGCACAGATAAAGATAGACTTCTCTTTGACAAGTTTAGGTAAAACAGTAAATAAATACAGTAGAGCATCAATTACCCACGCTTTCTTCCACATGGTCATCAGTGAATTTGAAACATTGCTTATTTTTGTTCATGCTCAAGAGTGAAAATGTTTGTTCACATATGTATGTACTTCCAAACATGCGGAAGGTCATATCAGTCAAATTTTTGTATTTTCCACTGTCCAGACTTTTATAGAAATCACACAGGCTGCTTTCTCTGTGTTCATTTCGATAAACAGCCGAACATTGTAGTTCAATTAACTCCATCTGCAAATCTATCTACATTTCTTCTGGATCTACAGAAAAGCGATCTTCAACTTGAAATCTTCAGCTTTAGCTAAAGTAAGTCTTCTGGTAAACTCTTCAATCAAAAATCAATTTCCTATGCATACTTTTCTCAGTGTGTCTCTGGTAAGGAATAAGTCGTGAACATGCGGGAAAGTAATACATTTCTCCTTTGGACAGCTGACTTCTGAAAATGTTCAATTTCATTTTAAAAGCCATGACTGAGGCACACATTTGAAATATGAGTTAATTTTTTAGCCAGAAGTTGAATGTTGAGATTATTCAAGTGTACTGTAATATCTTACTTACTTACTTAGTCGTTCCTCTTCTACTGTCAGGTGTTGAGGTTTGGATGAGAGAGCGGTGCTGTAATATCACTTGGGAAAAAAGATCTTGATTCCAGGTTTCATTTTCAAGTTCCAGAAATATTTTTGATTTACTTTGTAGGAATGTTGCCAACTCCTCCTTCAAAGCAACAAAACGATGGAGCTCTACTCAACCACCTCACTTCAGTATGGTACAGTAAGTCGCTGTACTCAGCATCTACCTCTTCAAGAAAGTTTTGAAATGTTCTATGTTTAAGTCCTCTAGAACAGATGTAGTTCACAATGGAAACAACCACTAACATTACATGCTCAAATTTTATGACTGCTACACAAAGTCTGCTGATTTATGATGAAGTGATGCTTGATTATTGGCCTATCAATACATTGCTCAAGAAGAGTAACTGCTCCAACATTTTTTTCTGCACATAGCTAGAGCACCATCAGTATAAATGGCCACCAATTTCTATCTCTGTCCTCCCATTGGCCCAAGTTCTGCACTCTCTACTAAGGCTGATGATGACTTGCTGGTAATCTGTCCAATTCTCACCTGACTTACTCCACTTTTCTACCTTGAATATATTTTTAACCATGGTCACCTGCCTAATAGTTGTCACTGCCTGCGCCATCCATGACATCCCCCTCTTTATTCTTGCTCCTTTGATGGCAGCTACGTTCCCAAGCAGGGGATGCCTTTTGTCTGTGGTTACTCGCATATAAGCTTTTGCCTGGGCCATCGCATATCTGGATCTAGTTGACATCAATCCAAGCATGTGCCACATTGTCACAATGGGGGTATCTCGCGTAGAGCCCAAGACTATTCCTTCATTTTGAATGCGTTCCAGTTGTTCACTGTGTTACTGACAGTGTGAGTATCCCAGCTATCCCAGCCCATACGTGATTACCAATATGACTAGCTGATGATACAGGAGAAATAGTAATCTCTGCTCCAGGTGCGCTGTGACCATTGACCTCTCCTGCTCTTCTGTATGATGTGATCAACAAGGTGCTGATACAATAGCCTGCGATCAAATTTTACTCCAAGGTACTTTAGCTAACGAATAGTAGCAGAATTCACTCACTTTCTCCTTTAAATGCACACTTAGATTGGTAGAAATGTCAGCTTTTCTTCTCTGTACTGTCATGCATGATAAACTGATGCTGTCAAATATTCTCTCCTTTTCTGGACATAATTCTGATACAGCAATCAACGTCCACTTTTTAAAAAATACACCTTCTGTGAAACATTTCCCCGCCGCAGCAATTTCATTAGAAATTTGAAAGCTAACTTTAGTAACCATCTCATTCTCAGTGTTCACTTTCTTGAAAATCTGCTGTTCGCCACTACATTCTTCCCCGCTAAACTTGATGCTTTAATTTATTTGGATCCAATTTAGCGAGAATGTTTTGTTTTAAAGTGCTGTATTCTTTTTGGAACAGCTAATGTTTCACGACACACAAGGCCCCTGTAATAGATGTTAGAAAACAGCATCATTATTACTCTTAAACTTGTGATAGAGGTCATGTATTTATTTATTAATTATCTGAAAATCTATGGGAGCAGATCCAGTTTAAAATTACCACACAAAATATCTCAAACAGCAGAAGTTAAAGATTATCTCCACCTAATTTGATCTAAGCAGCTCGTTTCATTAATATAGAGTAGTCAATTTTATGAGCCTATAATAATAAAAACAGAAAGGCTTTGTCGTACTACGTGAGAGAAAACATTGATTAGTTACTAGATTTCAGTATTTATAAAGAGTTATCTTTTTATTGTTTCGTACGACAGAACTGTAACTGGGACGGTCATACTTTTGGTAGAAAGAATATTGTTCAGTCATCACATTTCAGTATTTTTAGTCTCTGTCGCTCGCTCGCTCACTCTCTCGCTTGCTGTGTCTTGCTCTCTCTACTGTTCATTTCATATAGGTCATCAAGATAGCCCATGAGCTGATAGCACATGACTGGAAGACTTGGCATAAGTTTGTTGAAGGCCTAGGCTGATTGCAGAGCTGAAGGATGTTAAATGATTAGAAATGCAGAGTTGGACATAGGCAAACATGTCTCTCTATTCCCCATGATCTCAGGTTGCCTTAACTCTTAGTATCCGGCAAGCCCCGTGAAGTGGCGCGGGTTTAGTACCAATTTTACGGCTCGCCAGTTCAAGTGGCGCGCGATGGTAATGATAGCTAAACTAGCGCGTAAAAACGCGGTTTTAGCTCCCATATAGTAAGAGTTAAACATATTTTTATTATTCACAGGGAACACGACAAAAGAAACTTGCATCCAAACGATTTTCAAACTTTGTTCGTTTGCTGCCAGGTCTCTCGCTCTCTTTAGCAGAGTAGTCGATGTGGACAGCAGTTTCTTGTTCATACCAAGCCAGTCTCGAGTGTAGTGAATGCCTCCACATGCTTAGGCCCTTCATCTGAGTCAACATTCAAGGTAACTTACATTTTTTTTTTTACTTCGTTTTAAATGTATATTATGGCTGACCTTCTAAAGATCTGGACAAAAACTTGGGATGTAATGGAACAGAATAGTTCATTTTGTTGTTTGTGTGTGTGTGTATTTCTTTCCTTTTTTTTTTTCACTGCCATATGGTAAAATAACGAGCGTCTGACTGACAGAGTGGTTACAGCACCGGTCTCTTGTGGTAAAGGTGCTGGGTTCGAATCATAGTTACTGATACACTCGTCTACCCAGCTGTAAATGGCTACCTGACTTTGAGTTAGGGAAGGAAAAGGCAGTGAGGAAGGGAACTGGTCAATGCTGGACCTAGTATGGTGAAGTCTCTAACACTTCACTCCCCTACGGCAGTATATGCGATGGGACTACCTTTAACTTTTTTTTTAATTGTAAAATAAGACTACTTAAACACTAGAAAATCACACTCACACTAGGCAATCTGAAGAACTGACCAGATAAGTCTGAGCTTTGAAAATAGACAGCCTTCACCACCACAACCCTCAACATCATGGATACATTTTGTCTGAGATCAAGCACAATCCTCCCTTTCTGGCACCAGCATTTTAAAAAAAAAAGTGCTGGCTTGACCAGATTATTGATGTTCAGATTATCACACATCCTACTGTCTAATTAGCTTATCACCATCATCACTGAACACCATGTAAAATGACATAGGCAATCACATCTCTCTATTGCCCATGATCTCAGGTTGCCTTGAATCAGCTGTATTTCAGTAGCAGAGCTAACTCCATCAGCGACTGTTTAAAATGATTTACCTGCAAGGTAGTGGTGGTGGTGAGGAGAGGTAAAGTAACCTCTGTCTCACAGATGGTCGTATCACTGGATATTGAAGACATTTAACAGAGATAGCTGCCCACACAACTAATTTATCTTGCCCTCCCCAACCATAACTTGTTTTGATCCACAACTGTGTATTTCGTATTCGGAAATAGCCTCAATATCTACGAGGGACGGTCAAAAAGTAATGCCTCCTATTTTTTATGTATGTAAATACTGCAGCGGTGTGCAATTTGTAAATTTAGCAGGATTCCTCAAACACTCTTCTGCACTGTATAGCATTACCAACCTGTTTCAGTAATAGGTGGCACCACTGTAACAGTTTAAAAATGGCTGCCAAAGACGTTCGGTTAAAACAACGTTATGTCATAGAATTCCTCAATGCTGAAGGCGAGACCCCAATTCGCATCCACGAACGTTTGAAGAATGTTTATGGAGATTCAACAGTGGATGTTAGCACTGTCCGACGTTGGGTACATCATTGTGACTAAGCTGAAGTAGGTCAATCCTCAATGGCTGACGCATCACACAACATCGCCGACAAGAAAAAAGTTCAAAAGTTCACCATCTGTAGGGAAAGTTATGGCCTCCGAGGTTTGGGATGAGAAGGGTGTGATTCTTCTCGACTTCTTGGAACAGGGAAACACGGTGAATGCAGACCGTTACATTGAAACTTTGAAGAAGCTTAGAGGTCGTCTTCGGCGACTTTACCCATTAAAAGATCAGAGAACTGCACTACTGTTGCACGATAATGCCACGCCACACACTGCAAAACGCACCATTGATGCGTTTGCAGAATTTGGCTGGACATTATTACCACATCCAGGAGCCGCGCTAGCGTAGTGGTTACCACACCGCTCTGGCGACCGGGTGATTCAGGATCAAACCCGGGCGACGGCATTTGAGGATTTTTCGTCGACCGGGATTTGGACTGGATAACTCGAGACCTGGCGAAGACATTTGAAGGAGTGTCGTCGACCAGGGATTGGCGGCTCCTGAGCCGACCCAGCTCTAATGGGTACCTCCGAAATCGGAGAGTATCTGCCTGAATGGCGAGGGACACCTGTCTCTGTACAAGAAAAGGGATACTCACGTAAAATCAATGTCAGGTTAGACATTAATAATAACCTGAGATTTCGCCTCGAGTATTAGCGGGCGTACGAAAAAAAAAAAAAAAAATTACCACATCCCCCTCACAGTCCCGATCTTGCACCTTTTGACTTCCATCTGTTTGGACCACTGAAAGAAGATCTTCGCGGACATCACTTTGAGGACACCGAGACCCTTAAACGCGCCGTACGCCAGTGGCTTAGGAAAAAGGACACACATTTTTACCGTGCGGGGATACATGACCTTGTGAGAAGATGGACAAAAACTGTAACAAATAACGGAGACTACATTGAGAAATAAATTTTTGAAGTTCAGATTTGGGGCTACATTTCAATGTGAATTTTATCTGTTTTCTTGCCTATTGAATGAAATTAAAAATTACGAGGCATTACTTTTTGGCCGTCCCTCGTAGAAGCCATTTCATTGTTTGCCTCACAGTTGGTGCACCTGAAGGAAGGACCGGCTCCTCCTTTAATAAACTACTTGCCCTACATCACATGCCAATAAACAATACCCTTGTGTCACCAGGGTCTGAAAAGGGACCAAAGAATGGTAACAATGTAACTTACAAAGCATGTCATTCAAGGTGATGAAGGAGGATTGGGCACAGAACTGTAGAAACATTCAGTTAACACCATTTCAACAAGTATGGTCCAAGATGTTAAAGACTTTCATAAATGGGTGCTTGTGAGAAACAGAAGGGCTGAGATGGTATAACAAGGTCACCAATATGGAACTGACAGATGGCAGTGAGACAAGAGATGAACAGAAAACGCTAGCGTTGGATAGGACACACATTAATGAAATCTGTTGATAGCATTGCAGGGCAGTCTTTGATCTGGAACCCCCAGGGCAAAAGAGTTAAAGGAAGAAAAAACACACACGGAGAAGTGAGATGGAGACATAAATGAAAAGGATAAAGAAGTCATGGAAAGACCTTGAGGAGGGCACAGGAGTGGTGGGACTTTGAATGAATTTGCAGAAGCCGTCTGCTCCTTGGGTAGATAAAAGGTAATGAATGAATGAATGAGACAAGACATGTTATATGATGACTAAACATAAATGATATAAACCTAATTTTTTTGTTTTCAGATGTTGCCCAGATCGCGCATGAAAAACAGCCCAAAGCCGCGCAAAATGTGTTTGTAAAATAGCCCAGTTACCCAAAATGTGTTTGAAACTAGCCCAAGGTCATCCAAAATGTGTCCGGAACTACCAAGGTCATCCAAAATGTGTCTGAAACTATCCCAAGGTTGTCCAAAATGTTTGAAACTAGCCCAAGGTCGTATAAAAGAGAAAGAAATCATCCAAATTGTGATTAGAAGTCGCTCAAATAAATTTTAGTTTTTCAGAAAATATCGGTTTTTGGGGTGTTTGGATAAAAGGCTATAGGCCTGTATTACAGGCTTACCGCAACATTTAATAAACAAAAGAAAGTAAACAAAATTTAATTAAAGAAAACAATATAATATTAAATGAATAAAAGGAGTCAACACATAAGTTAATAAAAGAACTTCTCTCTCTCTTTCTCTTTCTCTCTTTGCTGAACAAAGCAACTAAACATACAATTTACTCTTACCATTTGACTGAAACGCTGGAGAACCAAAAGGGTTACTACTGGTCTGAGGGTAGGCGGATGCCATCACACTCTGGACACTATCCATAAAAGGATTTCCTGTGAGGCTCAGCAGGTCATCACTTGGCCTGCTTGTCCCAGCTGTAGGTGCCACCGGCTCTGTTGGTGAACCAAACAAGTTACTGGCCTGTGATGCGGTGACTGGAGAGGTATCGGCAAAAGGATTGCTTGCAGCAGCTGGTGTTGCTTTCTGTGAGGAAGTTGCATCTTTTAGTTTCTGTTCCTGAAAGAAGGGAGGGACAAAAAAAAAAAAAAACAGATTCAAATATGGACTGAATTTAATATGTGGTTCCTGAAACCTGATGCATTGTGCCGTGAACACCCAGCGAGACAATGACCAAAATATGTTAGCTACAAGACTGGCACACTAGACTTATGGGTAACAGACCAGCAGGACCTCACAGGGGGAAAAAATGGGGGGGGGGGGTCCACCTCAGCCAGGGATGCATAATCTCCCATGCCTTACTTTATTTTACAAAATGTTTAACACTTCTTCTCAAACAATGAGGGGGCCTCATAAATGTGAAATGGCCTGGGCCTCACATGAACTCTCTGAGGGCCTGCTGACATCTGTATTAAAGACTGACCACATTTTTAAACTAATGAGACTTACATTTCTAACTGTTATTTTCATCTGTAACAGAATTTATAACAGAAAGCAGCTCCATAGCAGATACTACTGTAGGGGAGTGAAGTGTTAGAGACTTCACTATACTAGGTCCAGCATCGAGAGGTGGGGTGACCAGCTCCCTTCCTCACTGCCTTTTCCTTCCCCAACTCAACAGCAAAGTCAAGTACCCATTTACAGCTGAGTAGACTGGAGCGTGTCGATGCTGTGAATCACACCCAGCACCTTTGCCGCTAGATGCTTTTTCAAAAATAAGTATTCAAAATTTTCCATAAAAGACTTTTTCTTTTAAATTTCCAGTTCTGTGATAGCAAATGTGATACTTTCCTTACTTCATGTTAAGACATGACTAAAAGTACATAAATGTGAAGCTGACAAAACACAGCAACAGATTTCACTAATACAGCATCAGCTTTTCTCATAAGTGTAGTGTGACATAATTTACCACATGAACAAATTTATCCTGGTGCATGCACAGACATGTACGCATGCACTCACAAAAATGGGCGTATATTATATGATCAAAATGAAGTCAATTATTAACCCAAGTTCTCTAAATAACCTGAAATTCAAAATGTAATCAGTTTAAATTATTACTATGTATCTTAAATATATTAGATATTATTACTGCAAACCAATAGAAATAAAATAATTAAATGCCCAATCGTACTAAAATGCTGACAATAAAGTCTGCAGCAACTAAATCAAAATTATCATGAGAACGTTTATTCATTAAAATACAAAACTACAATCAAAATATTATTTTTTAAATGTTAGTGTTATCAATTTAGAGTTTATTTTAAAAAATGTTCCTATAACTCAGTGCTTTTTAACAAGAGGTGCATGCACCGTGGGGTTGCAAGACAAGCCAGATATTTTAGAAGGTGAATCATCATAAACCATTAATAATACACATAACTCAAATGTATTTGAACAACACAGATCAGTGATGACTTGATACAGAACCGTAGTCACATAGATCAGTGATGACTTGATACAGAACATTAGTCACATAGATCAGTGACGACTTTATACCGAACGTTAGTCGCATTTTGTAAATACATTTTTCTCAAAACATATGTTTATCTCTTTTTTTAGCATTTCTGGCATATTTTCAAGCTAATAGATAATGGGGTGTGAGGCTTCCTAAGATGCTTTAAAGTGGTACGAGACTTCTTAATATGCTGTAAAGGGGTGTGATACTTCTAAAAGGTTAAGAAGCACTGCTATTATAACTAACTGAAAATGGTAACAGTAAAAGAAAAGGTTAACTCTGCATTGGAAAATCGGATTGAATGATACGTCACAAAAGATGGCAGTTATGATGAAGCCTAAAAATGTGAACTGTACTGTGTTAAAACTTGATAAATTATGTTTTTAAGTGTTATTTACAGTGTGATTCTATTATGTGTACATCACTCAATCAAGTCAATACCCTTTAGCTCCCTAAGGAGCAAAGACCTTAACAAACACATGCCAAGTCCTTCTGTCACATGCCATCAGCTCAAGCTCTTTTCACCTTTTCCTCATCATTTTCCCTTCCGTCTCTAATTCTCTTCTCCATGTGTTTCTTGGTCTACGTCTGCTTCTCAACCCTGGGGGGGTTCCAGAACAAGGACTGTTTTGCAACGCTGTCCACAGGTTTCCTCAATATGTGTCCTACCCATCGCCACCGTCTTCTTCTCATCTCTTGTCATCAGTTCCATATTAGTGATCTTGTCATACCATTTTAATCCTCCTGTTAATGTGTACATCCAAAGTTATTACAGTTTTAAAAAATTGCACAAAGACTTTATGGACACACTGTATAATGACGACCATAAGCCTTAACCAGAACAGCAATTAAATGTAGCCAAAACCAATCTGCTGCCCATTGCAGTTCTCTGCGTTCTCTGAGGAGTCAAAACAAGAACAGAACAACTGCTTCCTCAGGCATATCAAAACATTCTTGCGCTCATGCTGCAATAGTTGTAGCAATTTATTTTGAATGATAAGTTTGCCAGCCCCATACATAACCTCATATTAGTCTCCCCTCATTACAGGCTTGATGATGTAGGTTGTCTGGGAAACCTCTGGGATCTACAAGGGGTTTAACTGATCTATCACTTAAAACATCATTCAGTTTTTTTTTCCCCTTGTTGAAAATGTTATGTCAACAATATCAAATTACTCAAGAAAACAGATGTCACATGCATCAAGACAGATTAAACTGTGGATACAATAATAATGTATGTTATCTATCATACAAATCTAAATAGAATAGTACAATTTACATGAGTCCATCTCAAGTGGAAAAAACAACAAATAAAAACAATCCTGTAACATAAGTAGCAAAACGGATTGGAAGCAATGCAAATTTTTACATAGTGTCAACAATTCCTTTTTTACTTTATTTCATGAAAATAATAAAACATGCATAAATCAATTAAATAGAAGGATTTTTTTTGGTAAAGAAGTGTATAAACAAAATAAACACATTAAATAAAGAGACTGAAGTAAATAAAATTAACGGCTAAGACTGCATTTACTAACCAACCAATAAAACAGTGATCTAATCTAACACATGTGGTACATAATTAAACATGACTTGTGGGGATAGGTAGGACATTTACTTTGTGATACATTAACTATCCTATTACATCAATCTCTACATCTAAGGTACCACACAGAGAAGACCAGGGCACCAATCAGCACTTTAAAATTTTGTTAATGAACGCGGCACTTAAGAGCTTTGTACACAACTTTCAATATGAACCCGACAATGTTGGCTAATTAAAAACAAAACTAGGAAAAAAATGTGGTTTATAGTGATTTGTATAAATGATGCTTAAGAACAATGTTCTGTGCGTTTCCTGGAGTGAAGTAGAAGTTTAGGACACACGTGCCTGGGGAAGTATTACCACATGCCTATGAATACTTTATGTATGCCCCATATATACATATATATATATATATATATATATGAACAGTAGGTTCTCTGTTTATGCGAGTTCTGTTTATGCAAATGCAAAAATTCATGGCCAGACTCTAGCAATTTTAATTCTATTCATGCATGTATCTTGCTATTATGTGTTTAGGAAACTGAAGGGAAAAAAATCTTGACGTGGCCAAAACCTGCACCATACCACTGATCAAAATGCACCATACTAGACAAGCTGGTTTAGTTTGGTTTGAAGAACTATCTTCATTGCACGCGGACAACTCCATTAGTGGTCCGATCTCCTCCCTTAGATCAAACAAGGAGGATCTCAGCACAGAGCACAAACTCCATACCACCGGCGAGAATCCCAATGTGTGTATATAGGAATCACACATTCTATGAATATTTTTGTGGTGGGTAGGTTTCTAATTTTTAAATGTTGCCAGGGCAGCGGCCTGATAGGTCTACTCTTTACGATTTCCAACTGCCGTGGGATTTTTAACGTGCGCAACTTGCACATGGGACCTCGTATTTTTTCGCCATTATCCGAGAAGGCTAGGCGTCCAATCTCACTACCCAGGAGACCAGGGGGGGAGTATGACATCATTAGGACCACTGGTTCTGAAAAAAAAGTCCATAAATTATATTCCCTCAAATGGGAATCGAACCCAGTACAAGCTATGTTCACGTAATAGGTGCTAATCAGTGGTTCTGATCAGGTGATTTGAACATGTGGTCAGTATATGTGAATTTGTAAGGCATGAGAATCATAATTTTAAACCTTGTGGTTCACGGCATTGGGTGGGACTGTATCTATTTTTGACAGCTTTTCATTCTGAGTAAATTTAATTTAAAGTGTAGAGTAGCCAAACTGTATATATATATCTCTATTGTAGTGTTAAAAGAAGGTAAAGGTAGCCCCATAGGGGAGTGAAGTGTTAGAGATTTCACTATACTAGGTCCAGCTTCGAAGTGGGATGACCAGTTCCCATTCCTCACCACCTTTGCCTTCCATAACTCAAGAGCAGTCCGGTACCCATTTACAGCTAGGTAGACCAGAGCATGACATCACCATGTTTCAAACTCTGTACCTTTACTGCAAGAGGCAAGCACTCAAACCACTCTGCCACTCAAATTGTAGTGTATCCATGTTTAATTAAATTGCCCAAAAAATGTGTGTGGTGATATAAAGCAATTTAACCTACAATGGTTCCTAAAAACCCTTTAGCCAGTGCACAATAATGAGCAAGAAAGGCTGTACCACCGAAACAAACACTGGATGTGATAAAGCGCTGTGAATAATAATAAACTTTTATTAACATAACATGAATAAAGGAATAATGACCCACAAATCTGCTATATTGCAAGTATCAACTTTTATTAACATACAGTGAATTTAATACAGGTCAGTAACCCAGAATCCAAACGTCCAAAAACCGAAATATTCCGAAAATGAAAAGTTTTTTCGGCCGACTTTTGGCCGATTTTCAAACCAATTTTTGGGCTACTTTGGGTGATATCCGAAAAGCAAAAACAAAACTGATTTCTGAAACACGGCCATCCCTGAGCATTTTGGATTCTGGGTAACCAACCTGTAATGTAATAATGACCTCTAGGTTTGTCGTATCGCAGGTATACATTTTTATTAATAAACGGTGAATTTTTAGTGTGCCATATTGCTAGTATAAAGTACTACTGACCCACAGTGAATTTAATAAAGTGATAATGACCTCTAAGTGTGCCACATTGCTTGTATAAACTTTTGCTAACATACGGTGAATTTAATAATGTAATAATGACCAATAAGTCAGCACTAACACAAATGCCTGTGTTAGTCCTAATCGAAGCACTGAAAAGCGTGCAAGAAATATCCATAACATCGGAACAAAAACTAAACAATGGCTTCTGAAACTCTGAAGCCTAAGGTAAGGTTTCGCAAAGATATGAAATAAAGAAATCTTTGCTACAAGGTAAGCTGTGCTTCTTTTCTGCACGAATTGTGTATTGTAATTACAAAGCGCAGAAAACATCTTATGTTGTGCATCATTTGTAGATGTCCTGGGGTTGTGGAACGCATTCCCCTAGTTTTCATGAATATGAATATGAAAGAAAAAAATTGTTCTATTTAAGAGTTCTTTGTTAACAAGTCTCAGGAATAAACAGAGAACTTTTTGTGTACCTCTCTGTCTCTCTGTGTGTGCAAATGAGTGCACGCATGTGGGTGCATGCATGCATGCGTGTACAATACTGCACCCTGCATACTATATATTTTAACAGCTGACTAGATGCATTAAGAATCAACTATATAAGTGGCAAATGAAAAACTATATGACCTATAGCAGGGGTCGGCAGCCCAGGAGCTTTTGGGATCTGCTTTAGTAACACAGAGCCTTCTAAAGATCTACCATATATATATATATGTGTGTGCATAACATTTTAAGTTGGTTTGGGGGGAGGGGGGGGGGGCACCACGAGGGAAGATAGTGAACCTTACAAAGAAGAGATAGCATCCCCATCTCATGCAACTCACGAATATATTTTATAGCTAGTTCGAGAGTTTTCATTGGGAATGCGGAAAAAGTACCTTTGATTCCGAGGACTCCGTGATTTTAAATGACAACGGGAGAAGTCATCAAACTTTTCCTTAGTTTAAAGTCTTTTTTTTCCCCCAGCAATCCCCTAAAGATCACCTAATAATCCATTGGGATCTACTAGTTGATCGGGATCGACTGGTTGCCACCCTCTGACCTAAAGTAAGCATTTGCCACTTATGTAATGTATAAGTTTTATTTGTATAATTTATAAATGTATTTATTTTACCTCTTACTGTCACGTGATGAACACATTTTTACATCATTCTACGCTAATGACAACAATCAACTTCGTAAACTACTACAATTTATATACAGGAATGGGAGTAACTGGGTTTTGTGGGTAACGTGAAGGGAGGAAACTGGGTGCAACTGCCAGAACTATACAAGAACAGAAACCATCTCTGCTTATTGTACATCTGGGACTTGTTACTCACAAAGATATTCTCAGTGTCGCCGCCTTCAGCCTCAACACTGAGTTGAGTTTCATCTCCAGCCTGCCCAATAAAACATGCATTTTACTCATAGCAAAACAAAATCAACAGTGTCTTGTCAGCTTGTCTGGGTGTCACAAACTTATGTTAAAAATAAAAAAGACAAGTCTTATAGCAGAAACTGTTGCAGGGGAGTGTTAGAGACTGAATAATACTGGGTCCAGTTTTTTTAATGGGGGGGGGGGGGGGGGGGGGGGGGTGTGTGTAACCAGTTCCTTTCCTTGCTGCCTTTGCTATCCCTAAGAGCAGAGACAAATAGCCATTCATAGCTGGGTTGTTGTTGTTTTAACTAGGGCTGGTGAGCTTCTCGCTTTTTTGCAGCCAACACCAAGTTGAAGACTCCTTGGTATTATCTACACTGTAGATCTAGGCTTTTCCCGTGGCTTTTCAGCCATTCTGAAACATGTTAAGTTGAAGTCATGAGCTCCAGTTTCTCCAGCTTGGCTTACATTTAAAGGATCATCACATCTGGTCCAAAGCTAAGAGGAAGAAGCATGTGGCACACTGTGCATTCCCCGCCATCCAAGGGAGGCTCTCCAAATATGCAGAGCTAAGATACTGTGCTCTGGTTCTGGGCTCTTCCAAGGAATTGTCTTCCAAGTCACTTCTCAGCTCCCCTTGCCTATCATGGGGTTCATAATGAGATCCTTCTGCATGCAGCCAACCAGGTAACAGCCAGAGTTACGTCTGGAGCTCAAAGGACTCGTTCAAGCTTATTGTGCAATGCTGGGTTCTCAATATGTTTCACCACAGAGGGAATCTCTGGAAGTGTGTGGATGATTTCAAGAGTCAATGAGGGTGTAATTAGCCTCACAGACATAGGTTCACTTCCACATCTGTATACTATAACTTTGTGCTTAGCTGATGGTCATATAAGGATGACTCCCAGACATGCCTCCATGCATTTCACAGCTGGGTATACTGGAGCATGGTGTTACCAGGTTTCACCAGTAACTGTGCCACGAGAGGAAAGCGCTCTAACCACTTAGCAAATCAAATGCTTACAAGCCTATGTAGTAAATATTAATAAAGAGCATGGACTAACAATGCAAACTTGTTTAATTTACTGTGACTTAAAGACAGCTCATTTTCTAGAGGAAACAAATGAGGCACATGCCATATCTAACTGCCCTGAACATACTGTTAACATAACACTAAGTAGACTCCCACAAGGCAACTCAAATTTTTCAGCAGTGTGACTAAATAGAAAACATACAATACACCAGACCACAAGGTCTTTTATTCTTGGACATGCACCCTAATATAACCGGCGGACATTGTGCCTATATTGAATGGGACGTGCCTTGCCAAAAGACGGAAAAATTCCCCCCCCTTTTTTTTTAAAAATGAAAAGAAACAAATCTTATAAAACTAATAGAATCTCGCAAATCAAAAGGGCAACTATTAGAAAAAAAAACGGACATTTTTATTTTGTTAAAACTGTGCCAGCAATGTTAATAAAGACTGACAGTAGAGAAAAATAGCTGGAAAATCAAACATATTTTTATAGCTTGGAATATTTTTAGTCTGAAATAATGAAGAGGAATACTGCTAGTCAAACTAAGAAATATAAGATAGCAGCCACTGGAAAATATTCAAGAAATGTCAAAGCTGAGATGGAAGCACCAAACACAATTGCAAAACCAGCATGGAGAACAAGAAAAGAAACAATCAGCCAGAAATGTTCCTCACAGATTCCCTATCAATCATGATGGCCCCAAAGAACCAAGAAAAGAAACAATGAGCCTGAAATGTTCCTCACAGATTCCCTATCAATCATGATGGCCCCCAAAGAACCAAGAAAACAACCTGCAATAGCAACAGCCTGCAGTGGTGACTTTATGCTGCACAAAAAACCAAAACGATTTGACAAAGGAATGAATGAACTGGACAGCTAGAACAAAAAAAATTGTCCTCCAAAATATTATAGCTGCTCTTAAGAGGCAGGAGAGCCGTGGTTAGTGCACTGGCTTCCTAGCTCAGTGGTCCACGGTTTGATCCCCAGTTGAGGTGGGATTTTTTAGACTGCAAACAGCTCCGGGGGTCGACCCAGCCTCATGAACTGGGTACCAGAGCAACTTCTGGATAAGGTTAAGGCGGCCGGCGTGATGATGACCACATCACCCCTCGTGTGCCGATGGTCAAGAAAATATGGGCTTAACACCATATTCCCAATATGCCTCAATGGGCGTGTAACGGGATCCTTTGCCTTTTTTTACCTTTGAGAGGCAGACTAACTGCATGGCCTACACAGGCCCCATAGAAGGGGAAAATGTACAGCAGTGAGAGAAGCATGATCCAGAAAAGAAGCTCTTAGAACAAGAGAAAACACACACACGAAAGAAACACCAGGGAGAAAAAAGCAGCTGAGGGCTTTCACCTCAAGGGTGCATCATTCCCCAAAAAAAGCCACAAGGATATGACAAACGAATGAATGAACTGGATAGCTAAAACCAAAAAAATGTCCTCCAAGCAATATACCGGCTCAATGAGAGGCAGATCACAGGCCCCCTAGAAGGAGAAAATGTGAGAGAGGCATGAGCCAGAAAAGAAGCTCTTACAACAAGCAGAAGAGAAAAAACATGCACGAATGAAACAAAGAAAACCAGCTGAGGGCTATCATCTCAAGGGCACATCATTCCCATAGTCAGTTATGACTGGGGGAGGTAACTACCAATGCAGGCTACTCAGTTGTTGAGACAGACAGGTGTGGTTATGAGAGTGTTTTTGTTATTGTTGATCAGAAGTAACATCACTGCACTCTGGGAAAACCCATAGGTGCTCAGTTTCCCTCAGCAAATGTCGAAGGGTATGAGTGCTAACTGCTCCTGTAGCGTGCTGGTTGTATATACGCCGGATGCATCCTCTCATACGTTCATCCCTGAACTGAAAAGATTAACCAAAAGACTTTAGAGAAGTCTTAAAAACTCTGAATATGACAGATTAACAGGTAATAAAGATATGAGATTCTCTATTAGCGTATTCGTATGTGTGTCTTTGTACTAAGGTATGTGTTGTTAAGCTATACGAGTTAAAACTGAACAGAGACCTGAAATATCATTATGAAATTAATTTCAATCAGTACTTCACTGTACAAAATATTTAGTAGGAAAGCCATTCAAGGAAGAGTGAGAAAATTCATAAAGCTACACAAATTAAAACAGTAGCAATACTTCTATCCTAACAATTTAAGAGGGATTAACAGCTACTGGAATCCTTATAATTTAAGAGAGACTTAAAGCTACTGGAATCCTTATAATTTAAGAGGGATTTACAAGTACTAGAATCCTAACAATTTAAGAGGGATTAACAGGTACTGGGAATCCTTATAATTTAACTCTTTAAGTCCCAAGCAAAAAAGCAGGGTTTGGCCCAAACAAAAACGGCCACCACAGTGCTTTTTTATTGTTGTTGTTGTTTGGAAAAAAAAATATTTTTTAATGTTCATATGCATAAATACGAGTTATTTAAAATGAAAGTACTTCCTGTTGGAAATGACGTTTTGGGTTGTTAACATTGGAACAGAGCTCTAGACAGGAGCAAAAAATCCGAAGCCACTTAAATGGCTCCTGGGCCAAATAGGTCTAAACCCTGAGCCATTTTAGTGGCTCTTGGGGTTTAAAGAGTTAAGAGAGATTAACAGCTACTGGAATCCTTATAATTTAAGAGAGACTTAAAGCTACTGGAGTCCTCATAAATTCATCATCAATGTCCTTGTCACTCCACTGTGAGCCATGGAGTTCTCAACTGCTGCTGCTCACATTGCAGAAAGCCTGTACCAAATTGTTCACTTGCTCTTGTAATGCTGGTTTCTGTAGCAAATTATTTTACCTGATAAAGTTGCCAGTCTCATGCCCAAGGTCGTGTTATTCGCTACGTACAACATGCCTGAGGCAGCAGGTGTCTTTGTCTTCCATTGTCTAGTCAGAGACCCCAGGGACCTACCTCAGAGAGCCCAGGACCTACACGAGGGCATCCTTATAAATTACTTGTGGCAAAGTGGATAACAATTTTCCTGGCGCAAGAGATTATAGGATATCTGAACCATTATGAATAATGGGTAGCAAAGAAGAAAACAATGTTCTTAATTAACAGCGGTTTAAATTCTAATACATTATACCTGGCTATGTGGAAATCAATTTTCTGGTACATGAGGCAGGTTTAAAGCAAATATGCAGCATTCAGTCTGATATTCCCATTTTCAAAAGTAAGAAGAATTCAAGGGCTAGGGAGACATTTATTTCAAGTAATCTCTCATTTCTTGATGTTTGAATAAAATTAACTGTTACTTGTTGAATACATTTATTAACA
The DNA here is from genome assembly GCA_024509875.1 of Oreohelix idahoensis. Taxonomy (NCBI): domain Eukaryota; kingdom Metazoa; phylum Mollusca; class Gastropoda; order Stylommatophora; family Oreohelicidae; genus Oreohelix; species Oreohelix idahoensis. The sequence continues at coordinate 115,736 of JAMPIV010014043.1, read as the reverse complement.
TGTACTTGTTTTAAAAACAACAAATAAACAGGGGGGGGGGGGGGGGGGGGGGGGGGGGGGGGGGGGGGGGGGGGGGGGGGGGGGGGGGGGGGGGGGGGGGGGGGGGGGGGGGGGGGGGGGGGGGGGGAGGGGGAGGGAGAAACGAAAGCTTCCATAACAAAAAATTAAAAATATGTGAGACTGAAAAACAAATGAATGGCAATTAAATAAGAAATCGCAGGCAAAATATTTATGCAGAAAGAAATAAGCAGGCTTTCCTGGCCATAGAAAAATAAAATTAATAAATAAAGAGTCTGAAACCAATTGACGAAATGCTTGCAATATTATTAATAAGTGTTAACTCTTTCAGTCCCAAGCAAAAAAGTTGGTTTGGCCCAAGCAAAAATGGCCACCCCGGTGCATTTTTAAATAAATATCTCAAAAAAAAAACCCGTTCACTCTTAAACACATGCGGTATTTAAAAGAATGTACTTGCAGTCGGAAATGACGTTTTGGGTGGTTTGTGTGTAGTTATAATTAGAAATAGTCTCAAACAGAGGCACATATACTAAACGCTTTATAAAGTTGATTGGGCCAAGCGCGTCTAACCCCTGAGGATATATAAAGTCGATTGGGACTTAAAGAGTTAATGTAGGAACACAAACTGCAAGTACAGTAAGCTTATCTATACGTGATGGGAGATTTGATGACCAAATGAAAACAAAGTGATGGAAGAAGGCTTGCAACATTTAAAAAAGCAAACTCCTCGATAGTGATCAACTAGACATTTGGTCTTCTATCATTACAACTGCCCCTTATTACTGATTTATTTCTTTGGTTACGGATGGCAACAGCAATTAGATATCTAAAGTTTCAACTTCATTCAGAATCAACAAAATGAGTTCCAAACAAGATCCTGTCTTCTAAATGTGCTGCAGATGCTGAAATGTTAGCATGGTGGCTTTAATTTTCCCCCCATCATTGCTGTGATGGGTATAACGTGCTCATACTTCAATAACTACTATATCTGACTATCTTGAAACAAAAGGTGCATAATCCCACATTATCACTGCTGACTGGCTAAAACCATTTACAACGTTCGTAAATTGCAACTACCGAAAAAAAAAGGTAAAGACATAATCATATGTATGTCAGGTTTTACATATTACAACAGTAACACTCCACCATCTCTGAGCCATTACACTCCACCATATCTGAGCCATTACAGCCTGACTTTTGTGCACATGTAAAACTGACAAACAGTCCTTTCTGTCTTTTATCTTTATCACAGATAATGTTTACTGCACTACATATATAACTTTTGTTATAAGGAAGTTCTACTCTTACTTTCCCTTTATTTCTTATCTCAGTCGTACGAACATCTCAACTAATGAGGAATCTGGGTCTTAGTTGTGATGTCTTAATACATTTTGTCTACCACAGACATTTATGGCAATAGCTCCGTAGTCTTATCAAACCTCAGCCCACAGCAGACTCAAGGTATTTTTCTGTAAGTGCCTTACCATTCACCAAAATCTGAAAGACAACTTTTATTAACTCTTTCAGTCCCAAGCAAAAAAAGTGGGTTTGGCCCAAACAAAAATGGCCACCCCAGTGTGTTTTTATTATTGTTGTTTGAAAATAATTTTTTTTAATGTTCATATGCATAAATAACTTTGTTGTTGTATATGAAACTGAAGGTAAATGGATGTACTTTACTCTAGTGCTACAAGTATAACAGCATTTATTGAAAAATTAATAGTTATCCAAGGTAAAATGGAGGCTGAAAGAATAAGCCAGTGAAAAATTAGAGCAAAAGTATTCAATCAAATTCTTCTAGAATTGTTCCTCAGGAGAATATCCAAGGGTAAAGTTTCAAAATGTCACAAACAGAAGTAGTCTAACAAAGTACAATCAGTTTTAAGTCAATAAACACTCAGGAAATTGTTAATTTCACAGATTTCAACAACAGGTCACATGGTTGTAAAAAAAAGATGAAATTATATATTCTTACCTTGCTGAGCTGCTCCTCTTTTGAAGATGATGTGTAATCCATAGGAAATCACATAAGGTCAACCACAAATATATTTACACTAGGCCTATGTATAAACATTACTTTATCATGACTGTTACGACATGTTTTATGATGTTAGCCACTATTATTGTGAGCACTTTTAAAGTTACGCGTTAAGGGGTTGAGATGCTATAAATATGTATTATGTTTCGCGCTTCACGGTATTTTATTGAACGCGAATTTGTATAGTTGTCTAGGATTATGATGACGTGTTACATTGGTATGCTAACACATGACAACGTTATATTTTTACCCTTCAGACTCCGAACTTGTTCCAAGTCGGACGTATTCTTCATTACTCCCAGTATAGATTGAATTGCGCTGAAGTCCTTTTGAAGATAAACTACGGGGTCAGCTATCTTGCTTTATGAATACAATGTTGGAGTATTCTTATCAATTATTAAGTTTCGTGAACTAGGAATAAAAAGGGAGTATAAATTTATGATTATCAGAATCGTTATCTTCGCCAAACCTATGGCTGTTCATTACTGGATGATCGACATACGGCATCGCGTGTAAACAGTCAGACCTTTTGACGACAGAGCAAGTAATATATATGAGACTGTAATGGACTGCGCAGAATCTGATATAACTATTTGATGCAATGAATTCAACTATCTTGTATGTCATAATAAATATGTACTGTTTTTGTGGACTCAAAGAAATCACATCGTTGTCGCTTCAATCCAATTGAATTGGTCATATTACTCATCATTCGCGAAAAACATCAAATCAGCACAATGGCACGATTAAGGACAACTTGAAGATCAAGTAAGAAGCACACTGAATAATAATATAAAAAAACCATTATTCAACAAAATCTTCAAAGGATCAAAAACACCGAACTCAACAAACTGGTGGCAACAATGACATATTATATGAGCTTATTACAGTCTGATTACATGCTACTGTATCCATAACTTCCGTATCGACATCAGACCTTCCATTATCATCCTCGGTTTCCGAGGACTCGATATCAGGCTCTGGCTTCACTATCCTGTGAATAAATACTACAATCTGAATTATTATCACTATCTAGAATTTCTTCAAATAACTTTCTAGCTTGCTCTGAAGTTAATTCAGAGGTCTACCAGAAGCAGTGGGAGAGGCCATTTGATCTTATAACATATGTGCTTAAAAAATCTTAAATTAATATCAAAACACAAAAACACATTCTCTCTTAAACACACGAGGTATTTACTATGAGTATATGAGGAGAACAGGTATTTACCAGAAAGGTTTTCCTGTCGAAAATGACGTTTTTGGTTATTAAAATTGGAAAACAGCTCTAGAAAGGAGCAAAAGATACGAAATACAATATAACGTTGATCGGGTCAAACAGGTCGAACCGGAAAACCGATATAACATTGATTGGGACTTAAAGAGTTAAGGCAATCACTATACACTACTGCCTTGATATTAACCAAAAGATCTAGCCACAATTTTTCAAACCCTCACCGCAGCACCCGGCCACATACCAAACTTTAGCTCACAGAATATTAACTAAGAGTAATGACTTACCTTAAGTTTCTCTAGTTGTTGATTTTCCTCCTCAAGGATTCTCTTTTTTTCGGACTCGGAGACATTAAATGTATTTGTTGTCATTGTGTTCAGGGCAGACGCAAAACCAACTGGCCTGCAAAAACAAATTTTTAACAATGCCAGTGACTTAAGGTAAAATGGTGCACATTGTGATTAAAATAATCTACAAAATAATACAGTATATAATTTTTCTTCTTTTCCCGGTTGTGCTCCTTGTGGAGCATGGAGCCTCCACCGCAACTGGTCTCTTTGCAGGAACCTAGCATTCACGTGCTCGCATAGTGGTGGTTTATGTAGCAATATGTTTTACATGATGTTTTAATAACTCTGACACAATAAATATTTACCATGAACCATTCAAATGTCAACCAGACAAGGCTGTGTGTCTGACAATAATTTACATGTGCCCAACATCATCATGTGTGCCATGTAATTTGCCAGGGTCTTCAGAAGAATCAAAGAAAGAATATAATTACTGCTCCCTCCTTAAGGCATGGCATAAGACGTGACTAACACAAGGTAGTGCATGGGGCCAGCAAGGTCATCACACAAAACAAACAACAACAAAAACTACTACTGCAAGAGCACATGGATGATTTGGGACAGGCTTCCTGCCATAGGACTAGCTACTATTGTGGCACCATAAGATGCTAACAGTGAAATGATGATGATCATGATGATGATGATGATGATGATCATAATGATGATGATGATGATCATAATGATGATGATGATGAACACTATCATGCAACCTGCTCACTCCCAACTCAACACAAGGCTTCTTCCAACCGATGCTCATCACCAATTTCTGTTATAGGCTATTTTCTTCACTTTTCTCCAAGACGTCCCTACTCCTTTGGCTTCCTCTTTTAATCTAATCCTTCATTACCTTTCAGCTCCCTGAGGAACATAGGCTTTCAACAAATTCCCACCTCCTGTCCTGTGGTGTCCACTCAAAGACCTTCTGTTTCTTCTTTATCTCTTGTGTGTTTCCAGCTCTCATCTCCATTTGTTTTTAAGTCTCCCTTAAACTCTATTACCCCAGGGATTCCAGAACAAGGACTGCCTTGTAATGCTATAAACAGGTTTCCTCATTATATGTCATGTCCATCGCAAGTGTCTTCTCACCTCTTGTTTCACTGGCATATGTCTGCTTCTTGTTATCAGTTCCACGCTGCTCACCTTGTTTCACCATTTCAATCAGTCTATTTCTTACAAGCACCCATTTTAACACACTCATAGGAAACTTGGGAAATAAAGTGACTGTATTTCTGAGATTACGAGACTTGTCAATTTTTACAGCCATGAAATGGAGGTGTATGAGATTATCAGCTAATGAAGATGATCATCAACATCAGGTGCCATCTCCACATTGAAGGTCGACTGCAATGGATCTCCAATGTCTTCAGTCTCTTGTCTTGATGATGCAGTCTGATAACTGTTTCCTGCCCATCTCTTGGTGTTATCACTTATAGCGCTGTCTTCTTCTTGCGAGTTTGCCTTCAACTCTTAAGTGCAACAGCTGATAAAATCATAATTAAAAGGTCCACCTTTTGATAATGAGGTGCAGCTTTCACTAGAAGCTGCTGCTTTCAAATTTCTTTGCTGTATCTTTACATTTCTTACATTGTCTAAATGTTAATCTAGTGCCAATACATTTCTTGTCTCAGTAAAGCATCATCAAGTGCCATGCCAGATGGTGATAACTTCTCTCCATAACTCCCCACATTTGTCTCTGGCATTGCCTATGAGTTCTGTTGGTGGTGTGCGTGCATACACACTCTCTCACTGGATTAACTACCAGCAGGTCATCATTAGCCTTGCCAGACGGTACAGAGCTTGGGGCAATGGAAAAGCAGAGCTGATTAATCAGCTGATAAGTGATCATGCTGGGGATGATGACGCCATTGTATACACTGATGGGTCTGTAGTGCGTGGTGAGAAATCAGGATGGGGCTTCTCTGCGAGAATAAAGGGCAGGGTCGTTGCTGAACAGAGTGGAGCCTACATGATAACAACCTCCAGCGTGAGAATGGAGGTAGAGGCAGTTACTGCAGCACTGAGGTGGCTGCCTGAAACTCCATCAACCAGGGCAGTTATAATGTCAGACTCTCAAGCCATGCTTCGGAAAGTTCAGAATGAATGGCTGCAGCAGGAATGGAAAACATCAACAGAATCCTCAAGTCTTCAAGAACTGGTGTAGATCTACTGTCCTGATCATGCAGGGGTACGTGGCAATGAGAGAGCTGACAGACTGGCCTCGAGAGCAGCCATAGTGGGGACACTCGACATGGATAAGGGAGAGATACTAAGGGCAATAAAATATAGAAAATACTCTTCCTGTGACACCAGTTTCTCAAAATATCAACATAAGCTTGATTTTGTGATGAAAGCACAATGAAACAGATCTGTCTCTTACTTGCTAGTACCAGTCGGGGTGGTCGCTGTACCTTTTTTCCCTTCTAGTGAGGCCAGGTGCTGCTCTAAAGCATCTAACAAGCTAGCAGGAGCCTGCAACAAACATTTATTTATATTCCAGCGTGAGTGTCATTAAGCTAGATTTTTTGGGGGGAAAACATGTGTTAAAACATAATTAACTTTTTAACAAATGAATTTGAGAGCTCTACAGCTCGGAACATCGGAAAATCTAATCTGAGAAACGTTTTAAAATACAATAATAAACTTTCAATCAAAATTTGGCATTTATATATAAAAAAATATAAAAGCCTTAGTAAATTGAATATACAAAACTAAAATCTAGAATGGCCACTGTTTTCATGGCAACCAAGAACTTCATCATCATCAGATACCATTTTCTCATCGAAGGTCGACTGCAATAGATCTCCAACGTCTTCTGTCTCTTGTCTTGATAGTGCACTCTGATAAGACTCTTTCCTGTCCATCTCGTGATGGTTTCTTCCCACTTGTAACGCTGTTTTCCTCTTGCACATTTTCTTTCAACTCTGCCTTCTCTTATAGTCTTCAATAAGGTGTTATGTTTCCTCACATGGCCAAAATATGTTAGCTAATTTTTATCTCCTTCATGAATTCTCTTTTCCATTCCTAGGTTATCTAGAACCAAGAACACTGTACTATTAAATGCTTTGTTATGCGTAACTACTTTCAATTTATGACAAGTCTTTCATTGTATCGCCTCACTTAACTATGCCTTTTTTTCAACGTCCACATATGAGGTCAGGCAATTTTTGCCATTTTTAACACCCAAATCCCTTGTCGCATTCCTCCCCCCCCGTGATGTTGCAAATCTCTTCTCCCCCCTCTTCTATTTTCCTCCCTAAATATATATCTGTCTCCAGTTTTCTTCTCCATGTGTACCTTGGTCTTCTTCTGTTACTCTTACTCTGGGGATTCCAGAACAAGGACTGCCTAGGTATACTACCAGCAGGTTTGCTCAGTGTGCGTTCCCTATTCACCTCCAGCGTTTTCTTCTCATGTCTTGTTCTTCTGGCACTTGTCTAGTTGGTGTCATCAGTTCCACATTAGCGATTTTGTCATACCACTAAAATCTGTCTCTTTTAGGCAAGCATCCATTTATGCGAGCGTCCATGGTTAGAGCGCAGACCTCTCGCACCACAGGTAGCAGGCTGGAAAAAAAAAACTGTGGCGTCACGCAAGTCTACCCAGCTGTTAATGGGTATCTGCCTCTAATCTTGGTTTAGGAAAGGCAAAGGCAGCAGAGAGGAACTGGTTAACCCACCTCTCAAAGCTCGACCACATATTATGAAGTCTCTAACACTTCACTCCCCTACAGCAGGATCTGCTATGAGACTGCCTTTTTTTACCCATTTATGAAAGTCTGAAGATTTTTAGTTGTTTTTGTTATTCTCAATGCTCAGAGCCATACAAGAGAACTGACTTGACATTTGAATTGAAGATTCTGATTTTTGTAACACCATATTCCCAATATGCCTCAATGGGCGTGTAACGGGATCGTTTACCCCCCCTTACATTGTGTAGTGATGTTTCTTCAAGTGCCGTATTGTTATCGTGTCCTGCATTTATTCTCATGATCTTTGTTTTCCCCCTTGTATATTTTTAGACCCACTAGCTGTGACTTCTCATCAAGTATTTGCATCTGATTACGGTTATGTACAGAAGAGCCAGTTCACTGACAAAGTTGTTAACTCTGGACGTTATCTAGTGCAGACACAATGATCTTTTAAGTAAATAAAATAGAATTACATAATGAAAAAAAAAAAAACAATTTAAACCAGTTAAAGGTTATAACAATTATCCTATATTTCAGCTGAGATTGTAATATGAATATAACTCGTTGACGCGGGAGTTGTTAACTATTGCGGATAAAATTTAACTTGCAGATAAAAGTTGAAACATCATTTATGAAAGAAGTAAATGTGACTCGTATATTTCTGTGACCACATTTTTCCAACTTACCCCCACCCCATCCTCCCCCCCTATCGTCCCACAATTTTGACACCCACCCCCCACATTGCGTGATGACACATGTGGATGACCCCTAACAAATGACACTACTGGTATAGTTACAGCTGTCATTATGCAGAAGCTAAACCAGATAACAAAATTTTTTAATATATATGCTAAAAATGTGTTACTGCGTGTATGTCTTCATATGCACAATGACTTGTGATCTGCCCTACTGCTTTACTTTAAAATTGATTATTTTTTATTATACTTTCTTAAATATGCCAAAATCCTCATGCACTGTAATGTGTTTACATAATGTGTCACGGTCAATTAATACTTTCAACCTTTATGATTCTATACATGTATGATGAAACTGCTCAATTCCAATTCTAAAAAGGTGTCCTTTTGTAAACTGTTGTAGATCGGATTAATATTCTAAGCACTGAAGATTCTATACGTAAAATATTATACTGTGCCAAATTCATATTTTACTGTTTCCATAATATGCTGCAGTTTTTATTAATACTTCGACTTGGTGATCCAAACATTTGTGAACAATTCTTTAAAAATGGTGATTATGGCCATAAATAAAGATGTAAAATCAGCATGCATTGCTGACTTCACTGGCCTTTTTGAAGCATGAAAAAAAAAAGCAACTAAATGCAGGCTTGTCAATGGGTGGATGCTTGCTGGCTCAAGGTATAATAAAGGTTAATTAACTGATCAAATTTGGCTGGTAAAAGTCTGAACTCTGTTTATTAAATGACTGAATACATGCTGATACATGGCTGAAATCATGTTAGTAAAAAGCTGAAAGCATGTTAGTAAATAGCTGACAGCAGTTTAGCTCGTGGATTAAAGCAGATTAGTAAATGGCTTGATGCAGGCTAGTAACTGGCTAAAAGCATGTTAGTAAATGGCTGAAGGCAGTTTAGCTCATGGTTTAAAACATGTTAGAAAATCAGTGAGTGCAGGCTTGTACATAGCTTACAGTAAGTTAGTAAATAAATGAAGGATGTTTAGCTCATGGCTTAAGACGGTATTGGTAAATAAATGAATGCAGGTTGGTAACTGGATAAGAGAGCAACAAGCCGAATGCAAGACAATGGTTGAATGAAAAGATAGAAACGGAACCAGGGGAACAGACCACACAAAAAAGTTATTTTTGAATTATGAAATCTATACAAACAGTCTGTCAACTATATTTGTTTTTCCTAGGAGCAGCCAAGTTAAAAATGCATACCAGAATTGACAAACAAAAGAAAAGTAAAGAAAAAGTGTACTGTTAAAGCAGAGCAATTGTAGGGAGTGCATGAGACAATTACCAAAACTGTAGAAGGAGCTGTGATAAGTAAAAATGACTAGATCATGGGACATCACAAAATGAAAGGAAAATGTGAACAAAAACCAACAAAACAAATTATCTGAGACATATAAAACATCTTGACATGTCCTCATGACATGAATAAAAATTTACTCCAGTTGCCACCAATGATTAAAAAATGATCCATTAATTTTTACCCAATGTAAGCCAAATTCCTTCACCCACAACTTATTTTAAGAATATGTCATACCGATTCTTCTTTTCCTCTCAGCGTACAGTTTAACTCCTAAAATGAAATTATATTTTTTAAGTGGGTTGATGGAAAACATACAGCCAATGTGGCATATGAAAGGCAGCTAAACTTTCAAGAGAGGTAAACACATAGCATATAAGAATGAAATGTCAGGCTTAATTTTATTTCAGTATGAAACTCATAAAGCAACGGTGTATCCCAAGTCAAAGTTGTATCTAAAAACATTAGCTTCATTGCAGATTAATGTGCAAATGCTACATAACGAGGCCATCATGCTGCTCAAGCCCCAAACTACAGGTGTAAAATATTTTTCAGCAACTGTCAGGAGATTAGCAGAATCTAAAAATTATAACTTAATAGTATGGTGAGGAGTTTTTGTTTAAAGAAACAAAAGAGCTTGCAAACACTTACAGACGTGGAATTGTTTTTCAATCCCTGCATAAAATTCAAGAAATAAAAAGGAACAAAACATAAGGGGGCAAATAAAATTGTATGTTAAGTAAATAAAGAACCAAAAATAACAGTTTTTATAGAACCTCTCTTGAAAGACTTCTGCTGTCATAAACTTAATGCCTGCAAGTTTTTGTTTTCTTCTATTTTTCTTCATCCCATCAATATCTCCACAAAAAAAGTACTATTCAGAGAGCAAAGAAAGTAATAAACATTTGCTACAATGCAATAACTTTACAAGGATGTGGATGACATGTGACCGCACTAAAATTTCTTTTCCAGACAGGACAACAGAAACATAGATGGTATATACCACCAAAGGAACACAGTGCCAGAACACCAAAAAAAAAAAAAAGGGGGGGACTTGAAATATATAATGACTAGCATGCTCCTCAAAAGTGGTTCATGTGAAAATAAAAACACATCATTTGTATTAAATATATCAACAATTCACAACAAGTGTGATTCACAACAGATTATATTTCTAAAACAATACCATGACTGGGTCAACACTATAAGCACATTTACACCAACAACATTCAGATACAAAGTATAGTCTGTCCATCCTCCCCCAACCAATTTTTCCGTCCTTAGTACTTTAAAATAGAACATCAATTGCCATGGTGATTACAGCACTTGCTTCTCAAGGCAAAGTTACAGGGTTCTTATAGTATAAGTAAATAAATTAAGGGGCTGCTGTAAAACTGGTAAGGAATATAAGTCAATAAAACGGTATTGAATCAGTTCTACAAATAACGGTTCACATGAAACCGTTTTCATGTGAACCGTTATTTGTAAAACTGATTCAATACCGTTTTATTGGTTTTAATACTTATACTGGGTTCTTAACCTGATGGCATCACATTCCTGTCCACCCAGCTGTAAATGAGTAACTGACTCTGCTCTGTAGTTAGGGAAGGCAGAGGCAGTTGTCTTCCTAACTCATAAAGCTGAGATCTAGTAATAGTGAAATATCCAACACTTCACTCCCCTGCGGCAGTATCTATTATGGAGTAACCTTGACCTTTTACTTTAAACTAACTGGTCACTGTCTGGGTTTGTTGTTTGATTTAACAATAATATTCACTTTTTAATCAATGGAGGGAGATGGAGGGAGAATTAACCTAAGTCTCTGGCATGAGGAAATAGTCTTAATGAGAAACATCTGACTGAGATGTGGAGAGACATTATGTAAGCCTTGCTGTAAGGCACATGATTAAAATGATAGTGATGATAATATTGAAAGCCTTTACATTTTAAAATGAGTAAAGCCTCAATGTTTTCATTCAGTAAAGCCTCAATGTTTTCAATCAGTAAAGCCTAAATGTTTTCAACCAGTGAAGTCTCAATGTTTTCAAACATTGAAGTCTCAATGTTTTCAACCAGTAAAGTCTCAATGTTCTCAATCAGTAAAGTCTAAATGTTTTCAATCAGTAAAGCCTAAATGTTTTCAATCAGTAAAGCCTAGATGTTTTCAATCAGTAAAGCCTAGATGTTTTCAATCAGTAAAGCCTCAATGTTTTCAATCAGTAAAGCCTCAATGTTTTCAATCAGTAACGCCTCAATGTTTTCAATCAGTAAAGCCTAGATGTTTTCAATCAGTAAAGCCTATATGTTTTCAATCTGTAAAGCCTCAATGTTTTCAATCAGTAAAGCCTAAACGTTTTCAGTTAAGTAATGCAAAATGTTTTCATTTAAGCAGAAGTAGAATATTAACAAGAACACGCCCAGAAAGCCCAGTATCAGCAGAAGACAATTTAGACTTGTATAAACAGAAGAAAAATAGGCACTACTAAATGAAAAGCACTGCTTTGTGTAATTCCCAGGGGTCTCGGAGGTAGCAAAGAAAGAACAACTGCTCCCTCAGGCATGCTGTAATAGGTGAGTAGTATGAGGGTGTGCTTGCGGCTGGCAACCTCATCATGTACAACAAATTGCTACAGAAACCACCCCTGCAAAAGTCTGTGTTCAGGCATTGGCTTCCTCAAGTTGTGGCTTCACATTTCATAAGCACCAAAAACGGAGATAATGATGATGATGACAATAAAAACTGAAAAACTCCTTAAAGACCCTTGGTAAATAACTACATGTGATATGAATTCACTTTTTTTTAAAAACAATTTGTGGGTAAATAAAATGCTAACAAAGCATTAAAACAATTTCAGCGCCAAAAAAAAACAATATATATATATATATATATATCTATATATATATATATATATATATATGTATATATATATATATATATATATATATATATATATATATATATATTATATATATATATATATATATATATATATATATATATATATATATATACTGTTCAAAAAAAGAAACGCAACATTATTGCAGTGGTAATGGACACCAAATTTCCAACTTGTACCAAAATTTTATTTTACGGAATTAATGTTTCAATCTTGGCATGAAGAAACTTTCAAACTTTAACAATAAAATGATGTTCATTAAATTTGGTTTGGACTTTTATTCTTTGCGACTGAGGCCTCCGTTTCAGTGAGGTGTATGGCCTCCTCTGGCCTCTATCAGAGAACGACATCTCCTTGACATGGATCCGATTAGCCGTTGGATCTGTTGTTGTGGGATGGCTGCCCACTCTTCCCGCAGTGCAAGAGAAACTGTCGGAGATTGGCTGGAGCCACGTCTCGCTGGCGGAGTCGTCTGTCGAGTTCATCCCATAAGTGTTCTATGGGGTTCATGTCTGATGACATGGCTGGCCACAAAATGGTCTGGACGTTGTTGTCAGCAAGGAACTGGGTGGTGAGTTGTGCCACATGAGGTTGAGCGTTATCCTGCTGAAAAATCGACCCTCGTGCACCCAGAAGTGGAAGGACGTGAGGACAAAGAATTTCAGCGACGTATCATTGGGCATTCAGGCATCCTTCAATTTGCACCAGGTCACTTCTTCCCATGAAGTTGATCGCCCCCCACATCAGTACACCTCCACCACCATGTGGAGGAGCCTCATCAACGCTGTTCTGGGCATAGCGCTCATGGACTCTGCTGTAAAATCTTCTCCGTCTATCGTGTCGCTGGAGCACAAAAAATGATTCATCACTAAACCAAACCCGTCTCCAGTCATTCCCAACGGTCCATTGACGATGCTGGTTCGCCCACTGCAGTCGGTTCTGGTGATGCCGGTCCGTAAGAACGGGACCTCTGTAGGGTCTTCTAGCCCAAAGACCAGAGTCGTGCAGCCGGTTCCTGACCGTTTGATCTGAAATTCGACAAGCTGCTGACATTAACTGGACTGTGGAGGACGCAGATGCAAGTCGATTCCTGAGGTGACGCAGCTGTATGAAGCGGTCTTCGGCAGGAGTTGTGACTCTGGGTCTTCCACTGCGCGGCCGGTCTGCCACTGAGCCAGTTTCTTGAAATCGCCTCCAAAGGCGACTAATGGTGCTTCTAACCACATTAAATTGTCTGGCCACTACACTTTGTGAATGTCCAGTCTGTAAACGTCCAATGATAATGAGTCGTTCTGTAGTGAGATGAGCCACACTTGCGCATTGAATTTTCAACTGAATTTATTCGAGGAGCGTCAATCTTTTATAGGCATTCAATAATATGGTCAGAGTTTTGTGTTCAGTAAGTTTCGCGGGATTCTCATGAACCTGTCACGAGTTATTGTCAAAAATGTTGTTTTGACCTTGACCTCTTTCATGACCTCACGAATCATTAGGTGAGTACAATTCAGGTAACCACGAGAAGTTAATGACCAGATGGACACAGTCGATAGGTTGACTGATGTCCAATCAGCGAATATCTTTTATAAAAGTAACACCAACAAAGTTGCGTTTCTTTTTTTTGAACAGTATACAAGTGTGAGCCTTATTAAATAATCTCTGCCAAGTATATGTTATCTCTTGTGCTGCGTGCTAATTAATAACCTTGTGTTTTGTGTAACTATGATGGTTTCTAAATGTACGCCTGCAACTAACCCAAGTGATGTTATATTATGTTAGTGCAGTGAAGGTGAATAGATACAATGTGATGACACTTCATCAGAAAGCTAAGTTATTTGACAATTTAAAGGAGGAAAGTGCTGTTAACTGCTGATGACCTCTTTCATGCTGAGACCCAGGGTGTGGGGAAACACTTCAAAATGAAAGATATGCATAATTACATTTTGGTTTTGGCTACATTTGAAAGAAGTTTTTTTTAATTTTTTCTTTGAATTTATGTTTTTTTATGCTGGGGGGGGGGGGGGGGGGGGGGAAGAGAAAGACATCTTGGTCATATTAGCTCTAGTGGTAATTGCTCTCTACTGTATGCCCTAAAAAAAAACCCAGAAGAAAAAAACAACCCACACTGTACTGGCTGAGTGCACATTGAAAATGGCTGAGACAGTGACTTAAATCTGACCCATGAATTTACAAATTCAGCCAAATAAACACAGGGTTCACTATTATAAACCATACAGCTTCACGCCAAAGACAAGCTAGTGATGCAGATTTCTATATTAAATTGCTGAAAATGTCAAGTATTTTTTTACATCTGCTTACCTTGGCTAAATCTGGAATATCACCCTTGTCTATACCCATATTCTGAAGAGAAAAAAAGAATAAATAAGTAACAATATTTTTTTAACATTACTTTTATGTTGTTTTTTTTTTAGTTACATGTTTACAATTCAGCATGTTTTTTAACAAAACATAAACAAGACCACATTAGCAATGAACATGCCTTTTGAATAAACTCAATGAAATTTAATTAATTTGCAGATTTTAAAAATACACTCCAGGTTCTGATGTACAAGTTCAAAGTTGGGATACTCCTTACAGCAACAGGTTGAACATTTTTGTTGATGGATATTCACATACTAATTTATATCTGCATAATTTTATTTGGCAACACCAAGTTTTAACACCAACACTCCTTTCTGTTCCTTCTTTTTCTATCTTAATCTGGAGCATAGTAGCTATTATATCCATTGTAAATAATAGAAAAACAAATCTATGATGTATATTACACAGAAAAATCTGATACATACAACACAGAAAAATATATTATGCAGACAAATCTACAAATATATTATACACACTACACAGATAAATCTATGATACATATTATGAAGACAAATCTATGATACATTTTATGCAGACAAACCTATGATACATACTATCAGACAAACCATGATGCATACTACAAGGACAAATCATGAAACATACTACAAGGACAAATCATGAAACATACTACAAGGACAAATCATGAAACATACTACAAGGACAAATCATGAAACATACTACACAGACAAATCATGATACATAGAGCACAGGCAAAACATGATACACACTACACAGACAAATCTATGATACATACTACACAGACAAATATATGATACATACTACACACACAAATATATGGTACATACTACATACACAAATTTATGGTACATACTAAACAGACAAATCTATTATACATACTACACAAACATGTATGTATGTATACATATATATATATATATATATATATATATATATATATATATATATATATATATATATATATATATATATATATATATATATATATATATATATATATATATACTGTAAAATCTCGCGTGTAATACGCACAATTTTTACTCATTTTTGCCCGCTAAAACTCGGGTGCGTATTATACGCGAGTACTAAAAAATACGTAATTTTCGATATGGAAAGTAACCTACATTGAAAAGTCTGTCAAGTTTTTGTCACAATTTGACAGTGAAAATGGCGCAAAATTGAATGTGCCATGTGTTTTCTTATGTGTCAGACATTGTTGCAAAACGCATTTCGCACTCTTGGTCTTCAATCTGCTTTGATATTAAGCTTGGTTGTGAAGTTTGTCATTTGATTATTTTGAGCCCTAAAAATGAATTCGAGAAAATGTTGTACTGCAGCAGAAAAGCTCTTAGTGGTAAAATATGCAGAATCTAACGGCAATCGGGCAGCAAGACGACATTTTTCCATTAACGAGTGCAACATTCGATTATGGCGAAAAAACAAAGAGGCGCTGCAAGTGTTGCCTAGTAAGAAAAAGGCAAATCGTGGGTCACCACCAGATCTTCCAGACCTAGAAAAAACATTATTGGATTGAGTAGTGGATAGAAGGAAACGGTGTTTCGTGCATTGAAATCCGACTTAAAGCTCTGGAACTTAAAAAATCTCGTACAGGCACAACAGCATTTAAAGCGTCATATGGATGGCCAGTTCGTTTTATGAAGCGACATGGTCTTTCAGTTCGTCAAAGAACTACTATCGCGCAGCATCTTCCATCTTCTTTCAGTTTTTTAACAAATGTTTCATAAACTAAAATCTTGAAAAATTATGGTGCGTATTATACACGAATTTCCATTTTACCAGAAAATTTTGGGCTAAATCAAGCATGCGTATTATACACGAGTGCGTATTATACGCGAGATTTTACGGTATATATATATGTGTGTGTGTGTGTGTGTGTGTAGGTGGGTGGGTGGGATGGTGGGGGGGTGGGTGTGGGTGGGTGGGTGTGTGTGTGTGTGTGTATAGGTGTATACATATATACGTATATACGTATATACATATATATATATATATATATATATATATTATAATTATATATATATATATATATATATATATATATATATATATATATATATATATATATATATATATATATATATATATATATATACATATATATATATATATATATATATATATATATATATATATACACACATATATATATACATATATATATACATATATATATACATATATATACACATATATATACACATATATATACACATATATACACATATATACATCATTGTGGAAGATACTTACAATCTATGGTTTTCCAACAAAATATTTGAATATAATCAAAGCGCTATATGACAATGCAAGATGTTGTGTTAGAACAAATAAAGGGAATACAGAATGGTTTACAGTAGAAACAGGGGTGAAACAAGGCTGTATTATGTCACCACTACTTTTTGGAATAGCTATTGATTGGGTTATGAGAAACTATACCCACAATGAACAATTGGGTATAAAATGGACAAATGGAAAATTCCTGGGGGACCTGGATTTCGCAGATGATGTAGCATTCTTAAGTTCAACACCAAGACAATCCCAAGAAGCAATAAATAATTTGTGTCATCTCTCGGTTAAAATTGGTCTCCAAATAAATGCCTCTAAAACTAAAGCTATGAACTTTTCTAACGAGACCTTTGATATCATCTTGAACGGGGGAAAAACTACAGAAAGTTGAAAGTTTCAATTATTTAGGCAGTAAAATGACTCAGGATGGTGACACAACAAGAGAAATCCATACTAGAATTGCTTTGGCAGCTAGCGCCTTCAATAGATTATCTAACATTTGGAAATTACGATCATTGAATATACATACCAAGCTTCGTCTGTTTAATTCAAATGTTATCGCAGTGTTAACATACGGCTGTGAGAGTTGGAAAATAACAAAATCATTGGAGAACAAGCTGAATACATTCGAGAACAAATGTCTTAGAAAACTCATGAACGTCAGTTGGAAAGAATTCAAGACTAATCGACAAATAAGAGAAGAATCTAGGCAGAAATATGTCTCCGACTATATAAGGAAAAGACGATGGTCATATATCGGTCATGTCCTACGAATGCAAAACAACAGAATACCACTACAGGCGCTCACTTGGGTTCCTGAGGGTAAGCGGAAAAAAAGGAAGACCAAAAGAAACACTCAGAAGAACAATAATAAGAGAAGGAAGAACGTTGGGCCTAAATAATGTGCAAGAGCTAAGAGGAGTGGCGTCACAACGAACAACCTGGAGAGCACTGGTTTCTGCCTTATGCGCCGTGTTTGGCGCGGAAAGAATTTATTGTTATTATATTTATATATATATATATATATATATATATATATATATATATATATATATATATATATATATACATATATATATATATGTATATATATATACTAAAATACTACTATATATATATATACTACAATCACAAATATATGATACATACCACACAGACAAATCTATGGTACACACTACATGCACAAATATATGATACATACTACACACACAAATATATGATACATACTACACACACAAACATATCATACATACTTCACAGACAAATATTTGGTACATACTACACAGACAAATCATTATACATACTACACAGACAAATATATGATACACACTGCACAGAAAAATCATGATACACACTACACAGACAAATATATGATACATACTACACAGAAAAATATATGATACACACTACACAGACAAATTTAAGATACATACTACACACACAAATCTATGATATACACTACACAGACAAATCATGATACACAATACACACAAATCTATGATATACACTACACAAATAAATCTATGATACATGCTACACAGACAAATCATGATACATACTACAAAGACAAATCATGATACACAATACACACAAATATATAATACACACTACATATACAAATCATGATACACACTACACACAAATCTATTATACACACCACACACAAACCTATGATACATACTAAATAGATAACATTTATGATACACACTACACAGACACATCTATGCTACATATTACACAGACAAATCTATGGTACATACTACATACAGACAAATCTATGGTACATACTAAACAGACAAACGTATGATACATTCTACACAGACAAATCTATGATACATACTACACAGACAAATCTATGATACACTCTACATTGACAAATATATGATACTCTCTACACTGACAAATCTATGGTACATACTAAACAGACAAATGTATGATACAATCTACACAGACAAATCTATGATACATACTACACAGACAAATCTATGATACACTCTACATTGACAAATCTATGATACACTCTACACTGACAAATCTATTATACATTCTACACAGACAAACTGAATGGCGGCCCTTAACTTTTGTCCAGTAATATATAAAATATATGATGATATATATATATCATCATCATCAGTTGCCATCTCCACAACGAAGGTTGGCTGTAATGGATCTCCAACGTCTTCTGTCTCTTGTCTTGGTGGTGCACTCTGATAGACTCTTCCTGTCCATCTCTTGATGTTATCTTCCCACTTATAGCGCTGTCTTCCCCTTGCACGTTTGCCTTCAACTCTCCCTTCTGTTATGGTCTTCTGCAAGGTGTTATGCCTTTTTATGTGGCCAAAGTATTTTAGCTGCCGAACTTTGACCTTCCTCATTAGTTCTCTTTTCATACCTAGATTTTCTAGGACCTCCTTATTTGTTTTCATCTCTTTCCATGAGATACGCCCCATTCTTCTATATATCCACATTTCAAGAGCCTCAATTCTTTCTTCTAAATGCTTATTCATCGTCCATGTTTCTGCACCATACAGAAATGCAGAATATATATAACACTTTATGATTCTCAGTTTTAATTTGTGAGATAACTGTTTGGATGTCAGTATATGTTTCATGTTGTTGAATGTAGCTTTGGCCATTCCTATTCTCTTCTTGATTTCTGTTTCACATCTGCCATCTTCTGTTATTATATGACCAAGATATACGTAGCTCTTGACTTGTTCCAGGATTTTCCCATTTACGCTTATCTTTAATGTGGGTTTATCGTCTGTTTTGCTATTATCATAGTTTTTGTTTTCTCAATATTAATGTCGAGTCCATATTCATGACTTATACTGTTCACTTGCTTCACTAGTTCTTGTAACTCCTGTTCGCTTTCAGCTAACAACACGGTATCATCTGCATATCTAAGGTTGTTTATTGACCTTCCACTGATGTTCAGTCCTGGTATTTCCTTATCTGTTTGAAAATTTTTTCGGTGTATAAATTAAATGGGCAGGGGGACAGCACACAACCTTGTCTGACACCTCTTTTTATGTCTATGTATGGTGAATAATTCCTTCCCGATCTTACTGTGGCAGTTTGCTCCCAATAAAGGTTACTGAGTATTCTTATATCTTTTCCATCAATACCTATGTCTTCGAGGCATTCAATTATTTTCTCATGATGGACTCTGTCAAAAGCCTTCTTATAGTCAATGAAGCACATATACATACTTTTTTGGACCTCTGTATATTTATCTGCTAATATTCTTAGGCAAAATATTGCCTCTCTTGTTCCACTGTTCCGTCTAAAACCAAACTGTTCTTCTTGGATTTCACTGCCTACTTTACTTTTTATTCTTTCCTGTATGATTTTGAGCAGTATCTTAATTGCATGACTCATCAGGCTGATTGTTCTGAAGTCTGAACATTCTGTTGCATTTGGTTTTTTGGGCAATGTTATGAAAACTGATGTCTTCATGTCGTGTGGTATATATCCTGTATTGTATATATCGTTGCATATTTCTGTGATTGTATCTATACCAAAGCTCTCCAGAGCTTCTATCATTTCAATTTTTATGTTATCCATGCCTGCTGATTTTCCTTTTTGTATCATATGAATGGCATTCTCTACTTCTGATCTGAGAATGTTTGGGCCTTCATTAGAATCTGGTGGTGGTTTTTTACCTCTGTTGTCCTCGAATAGTTCTTTTAGTATTCTGCCCATCTGTTTGATATGTCTTTCTCATCAAGTAATATTACACCATTTTTGTTCTTGATACAGCTTCCTCCTTGTGCAAACCGCGACCGATTTGATAATTTCTTTGTTTCTTCATGCATATCTCTTGTCATGTGCTTTGCTTCCAAGTCTTCTATTTCCTTGTATTTTGTTTCTATCCACCGTTCTTTTGCTTGTCTACACATAGTACGTATGTCATTGTCTATTGTTTTATATTCTGGAGTGTTTTTTGCTTTCTTTCTTTCTGCCATTTTATTCAAGATGTCATCTGTCATCCAAATTTGATTTTTCTTATATATATATACACACACAAATCCTTATACATACTACGCATACAAATCTATGACATACACTACACAGACAAATCTATGATACATACTAGATAGACAAATATATGATACACACTACACAGACAAATCATGATACACACTACACGGATAAATCTATGATACATAATACACACACAAATCTATGATATACACTACACAGACAAATCATGATACATTATACACACACAAATCTATGATGCATACTACACAGACAAACATAAGATACATACTACACAGACAAATGTATGATACATAATACACAGACAAATCATTATACATACTACACAGACTAATCATTGATACACACTACACAGACAAATATATGATACACACTACACAGACAAATATATGATACACACTACACAGACAAATCTATGATACATACTACATAGACAAAGCATGATACATACTAAACACACAAATCTATGCTATACACTACACAGACAAATCATGATACATACTACACACACAAATCTATGTTACATTCTACATAGAAAAATCTATGAAATATACCTCTGCAACTTTTAAAAACTCTGAGACTTTATCCATCCGAACCAAAAATTTTTTGTACAAGTCCAGTGCATCTTTACACTGCTTTTTATTCATGTCAAAGAATTTTTCTGCAAAACAAAATGTCATGAACCAATAACATTATTTTTCTGTGCTGCTCTACACTGCCTACATATAACAGTAGAATAGAAAACAAAGCATTTTAAGGTCAGGTGAAGCAAAGAGCAGACACGTCTCTTTCAAGGCTGGCTATGTATGCTGAACCTGGTCAATTTGAAGGAACACTAGCTAATGGGGTTGTAGTCAATCTGTTCTTCAAGCACTATGCCTGGTGGTACGCTCTCCACAACTTGTTGACCTCTTTCCATGCCATGTCAAACTGTCCAGTATCTTCTCATTTTGTCATCCTTTTTTTTTACTTCAATCTTTCCTGTTGTCACAATATAATCCATATTTCTTCTTCTCACAGCAGGTCCAAAGAAAGTCTATTGCTTCTTTCTAATGTAACTGATAAGTTTCCTTTGCACACTGACCTCTTTTCAGGACATCCTCATTGCTCTTTTTAGCTGTCCATGGTATTTTTAAAATCCTTCTGTTGTTGTTTGACTAGGGCTGCTGAGATTTTCCCTCTTTTGACACCAATACCAAGTGGAAGAGTTTTTGGTATTATCTACACTGTAGATCTAGGCTTTTCCTGTGGCTATTTTGCCATTTCAAAACGTGTAGAGTTGAAGTCATGAGCTCCAGTTTCTCCAGCTTGGCTTGCATTTAAAGGATCATCGCATCTGATCCCAAGCTAAGAGGAAGAAGCATGTGGCATATTGTGCATTCCCTGTCATCCAAGGAAGGTTCTCCAAATATGCAGAGCTAAAATACTGTGCTCTGCTCTCCCAAAGAATCGTCATGTCCTACACTGAACCACTTCTCAGGAAACCCCCGCGCCCCCCCCCCCGCCCCCCCCCCCCAATGGGTCCATAGTGAGATCCTCCTGCATTCAGGCAACCAGGTAAAAGCCTGAATTATGTCTAAGGCTCAAGTGACTCCTCCAAGCTTAGTGTGCAATGCTGGGTTGTCAACATGTTTCACCACAGAGGGAATCCCTGGAAGTGTGTGGATGATTTCAAGAGTCAATGAGGGTGTAATTAGCCTCACAGACAGAGGTTCACATCCAAATCTGCATACTATAGCATTATGCACAGCTGGTAGTCATATAAGGATGACTCCAGATATGCCTCCATGCATAACATTCTTCTGTAAAACCTCATTTATGTGGCCTCTAGTGCTGTTCCTACTTGTTTACTAACTGTCCGTGACTCACTTCCATATGTAAGGATTGGTTCTATGTAACACTGAAGAACTCTAACTTGCACTGACAAGGACTTGTTGCATAAAATGCTTTTCATTCTATGGAATACTGCTTGTGCCTGGGCTAATCTAGTCAAACTGTGGCAGGTCTATTAAACACAGAAAAAAATAAAGAGAGAATCTGAGGCCTGTGAGTCATTAAAAAAATAACGAAAATTGGTAAATACTTGCATAGGCAGTCGTTTATCTACTTTCATTATTTCCTTACAATTCACTGGCCTTGTGTTTCCATCTTTATTCATTTCTTTATTTGCACATCATTACTGAAACCAACAAACGCTATTCTCTATTGTTCCTGATGTTCTATGATTTCTTCTTCTTCTTCGATCCTTAACCACCGACCGTCAAAGCAGTCAGTGGCCATCACGCCTAGTGGCGTCTTGTAGGGCAACAACAAATTGATTCCACTTTGCACGGTTGGTGGCCATCCTTCGTACAGTGCCCCAACTCTGGTTCATTCTTTGCATCTCAGCCTCCACAGTCCTCCGCCAAGTTGTTTTTGGTCGGCCTCTCTTTCACTTTCCTTCAGGGGTCCAAAGCATAGCTGTTCTTGTATGGCATCGGGGTCTCTTCTGAGGACATGACCAACCCAGCTCCAGCGTCTGCCAGCTATGATGGTATGCATGTCCTCTTGCTTGCTACGAGTAAGCAGATCTTGGTTGGTGATGGTATTCGGCCAAAAGATTCGGTGAATTTTTCTTAGGCATGTTGTGTGAAAAGAGGACAATTTTGACATTTCCTTCTCTGTGACTCTCCAGCATTCCGCACCATAGAGAAGCACAGAAAGCACGCAACTCTGGTATAATCTTAATTTTGTGCTTGTGCTGTATTGGGAGGACTTCCAGATGTTATTTAGGCTAAAGAAGGCTGTTCTTGCCTTATTCATTCTGATGTTGATGTCTTTGCCTGCCCCACCGTCTGGTGTTACTATGCTTCCTAGGTATGTGAAGGTATCTGTCTGTACCAGTTGCTGATTCCTTACTGATATGGGCTCAGGGTTGCTCACATTGAGCGTCATGACCTCAGACTTCTTTAAATTGATGTTCAAGCCCACCTGCTGGCTAAATTTATTGAGTCTATCCGTTTTTTCCTGGATGTGTTGATGTGAATGTGCCAGCAGTGCAATGTCATCTGCATATTCCAGATCTTCCAATGTTGAAAATGTAGTCCATCTTATTCCTCTTGTACTGCCCTCTGTTGTCTGGTGCATCACCCAGTCTATGACTGTTAAAAATAGAGTGGTTGATAAGGGGCATCCCTGTCGTACTCCTGTCTTCACCTCGAAGGTTAGGTTGCTCTGCCCAACACTACACGTAAAGTTGGCATAGAGGCTTTTTATGATTGACACTATGCAGCTTGGAATTCCATAAGCCCTCAGTATTTTCCATAAACTGTCCCTATGTATGCTGTCAAAAGCCTTTTCAAAATCAACAAAATTTATGTAAAGCTGTCTTTGCCATTCTGAGCACTGCTCTATAATGTTCCTGAGAGTGAATATATGGTCTACACATCTTCTGTTCTTTCTAAATCCTGCTTGTTCTTTCCTCAGTTTGTAGTCTACTGCCTTTGAGATTCTCTGTATAATTATCCTGCCTAGTATTTTGCTGGGAACTGAGAGAAGAGTGATTCCTCTCCAATTATTGCAGTCTGAAAGATCTCCCTTCTTGGGCAATTTGACAATTATTCCTTTGTTCCACTCTGATGGTGTTGTCCCCGTTTTCCACACTTGTGCAAATAGTGGTTCTAATAGTTCTGCTGCTAGCTCAGGGTCTGTCTTAAATAGCTCTGCATTTAAATTATCATGGCCCGGAGCTTTACCGTTCTTTAACCCTTTGATTGCTGTGATGATTTCTTCTTTTCGTGGAATGTCTGTATTTACATCTAGATCGTTTTCAGCCTCAGGAACATTCAATTGTGTCTCTGGTATTTCCTTGTTCAGAGTTTCTCTGAAGTGCTCTGCCCATCTTGTTTCCTGTCCCTCTGCTGTCTTGATGAGATTTCCTTGCTTATCTCTTACTAATGTAATATTGTTTGCACCTTGTTTTCCGCTGATGAATTTAGTTATTTTGTATACTGTGCTTTGTTCATTTCTCAGTGCTGCCTCTTCTGCCTGTTTTGCAAGATCGTCTAGGAAATTCCTTTTGTTGGCTCGGGTTTGGCGTTTAACTTCCCTGTCCAGTTGACTGTACTGTTCGCTATATAGTTGCTTTAACCTGGGGGACTTCGCTTCTGTTTTCTTTCTTTTCATTTCCTTTCTCATCTTTATGGTGTTTAGTGTTTCTGGTGTTATCCAGTCTTGCTTCTTCCTTTCCTGGAATCCTAAGCATGATTTGCTACTTTCCTTATATATTGTTGAAATGGTGTTAAAATTCTGGTCTATATCATCAGTCAATGTCTTTTCCTGGCTTTTGGCAAATTGATATCGTTTCTTAATGTCGGCCGCAAACGCTTTTCTGGTAAGGGGGTCCTTCAATTTGCTGATGTCAAACCTTTTCTGTGTAGTTACAGTTGGTCCAGCCCTTCTTAGTTTCACTTTCAGTTTTGCTACTACTAAATGGTGATCGCTTCCCACATCTGCACCTCTTCTTACCTTCACATCTTGTAATGCATGTCTCCATCTACCGTTAACCATGATGTGGTCTATCTGGTTTCTGTCCCGACCATTTGGTGATTCCCATGTTAACTTGTGAATTTCCTTATGTGGGAAAAGTGTTCCTCCAATGACCAGGTTGTTAATGCTACAGAAACTTATTAGCTTATCCCCATTTTCGTTTACTATTCCGCTGCCGCATTTCCCCATTGTTCTTTCATTGTATGTATTGTGTGTACCAACTTTCGCATTGAGGTCTCCCATTACTATAACAAGATCATATCTAGGTGTGTCCTCCATTTCTTTCTGCAGTTGTTGATAGAATTCATCCTTGACCTCCTCATCGCTATCATTCGTTGGTGCGTAGCATTGTATTATTGTAGTGTTGGTGAATCTCCCTCTCAATCTCAATCGTATCAGTCTGTTGTTGATGGGTTTCCATTCCAGTAATGTCCTTTCTATCCCTTTCTGTAGAATAATGGCTAAGCCTTCACTGTGCTGTCCATCCTCTCTTCCAGAGTAAAGTACTGTTTCTCCTGTTGCTGTTTTAACTTTTCCTGCCCCTGTCCATCTGCTCTCACTTATCCCCAGGATGTGTAACCTATAGTTTCTCATTTCTGCCGTGACCTGTCTTAGTTTACCTGTCTCGTACATTGTCCTGACATTCCAAAATCCTATTCTTGTATCCTGTTTTGCGGTCAGGACATCCGTTTTCATGTCAGTGGCTTCCTTTCGGCTTTCACCACTAACAGTCATACGAGCCACAGACTCCGAATGTCCATCCCGCAGCAAAGTTTGTTTATTTGATGTTGTTTCCGTAACTTCATTATTTTTTTTACATAGACAGGGGTTTCTATGATTTACTAGACACAAATATTACTGTGATGGGTAGAGTGTATGTGGGTGGAACTATAGTGGTAGCTCAAACAACAAACATACACCACCGTCAGTCTCGATGTTCAGGTAATGAAATAACTCCAACGACCAGTTCAATCTCCAGAAATATTTATATTAACCAATTCACAATGCTCGTAGGGCCAATTACAATCATAAAGAACATAGGCAAGCACAGTGATAAACAACTCCTCTACATCAACAGCTACTTCATGATTTCTGCTACTTCACGACATCCATGGCCCTCTGGTCGTACACCACTCTACTCTGCTCTACTCGCTAGCTACCGATTTCTCTACTGTCTTTTCTCTACTGTCTCAACACACATCTCTGTCCGACTGACTCCTTTCATTCGTATCACTAATACACGTGAAAACCTTCCACACTCCACTGAGCGCCATTCACGCATATCTACGGCTTGCAGCTTATCTTAATTCCTGCTACAACATTGCTTGTGGCTCAAATATTACAAAGCAAGCATACACCACTCACAAGAAGTTAACATACCGATTAGGCTTGCACTAGTGCACAGGAACATTCATACATGCAAACACCCTCAAAACACTCTGTGACAATTACGGCCTTTGCCATGTGCGCTACTGTGCCTATACTTGTTGACATAAAGGCTGAAAATAATAGTGTCTATTATAAGGGACTTGTTCACCTACAGTATTACTTTGGGAGGATAAATAATTTTATCTGTCCTTACTTCTATTGTTCTACATCCTACAAAAGCCAGGTTTCATCTTTCAACAAATATAATCATCTAGAAAGATAAGTCATTACTGTTTTTTTCATACTTTTAAATGATTCTTTCCTAGTTTCTTTTGGTGTTTTCCTTCCCTTATGCCATTTTTATTTCTGTCACCCAAGTTCTGCATTCTTATTCTTTGATCCATAACCGCCAACCGTCAAAGCAGTCAGTGGCTATCACGCTTGGTGGCGTCTTGTAGGGCAGCAACAAATTGATTCCACTTTGCTCGGTCGGTGGCCATCCTTCGTACAGTGCCCCAACTCTGGTTCATTCTTTGCATCTCAGCTTCCACAGTTCTCCGCCAAGTTGTTTTTGGTCGGCCTCTCTTTCGCTTTCCCTCGGGGGTCCATAGCATAGCTGTTCTTGTGATGGTATCAGGGTCCCTTCTGAGGACGTGGCCAACCCAACTCCAGCGTCTACCAGCTATGATGGTGTGCATGTCCTCCTGGTTACTCCGAATAAGTAGTTCTTGGTTGCTGATGGTGTTTGGCCAAAAGATTCGGAGAATTTTCCTTAGGCAGATTGTGTGGAAGGAGGACAGTTTCGACATTTCCTTCTCTGTTACTCTCCAGCATTCCGCGCATAGAAAAGCACAGAAAGTACACAGCTCTCATACAGTCTTAGTTTGGTGTTTGTGCTGTACTTGGACGACTTCCAAATATTGTTGAGACTAACAAAGGCTGTTCTCACTTTATTCATTCTGTTGTTAATGTCCTTGCTTGTTCCGCCATCAGGTGTTATTATGCATCCTAGGTAAGTAAATGTTTCTGTCTGTTCTAACTTCTGGTTCCTTACTGTTATTGGCTCAGGATTGTCCACATTTAGTGTCATGACATCTGTCTTCTCCAGATTGATGTTCAGGCCAACCTGCTGGCCATACTTATTCAGTCTATCGGTTTTTTCTTGGATGTGTTGATGTGAATGAGCGAGTAGTGCAATGTCATCTGCATATTCCAGGTCTTCCAGTGTAGAAAACGTTGTCCATCTAATTCCTCTTGGACTGCCCTCTGTTATCTGGTGCATCACCCAATCTATGGCTGTCAAAAATAATTTTGTTGATAAGGGCATTCCTGTCGTACTCCTGTTGTCACTTCGAAAGTTACATTACTTAACCCAACACTGCATGTAAAGTTAGAATAGAGGCTTTTTATGATGGAAACAATGCAGCTGGGAATTCCATAAGCCCTTAGTATTTTCCATAGGCTGTCCCTGTGTATGCTGTCGAAAGCCTTTTCAAAACTAACAAAGTTAATGTATAGCTGTCTCTGCCATTCTAGCACTGCTCTATAATGTTCCTAAGGGTGAATATATGATCTGCACATCTTCTGTTCTTTCTAAAACCCGCTTGTTCTCTCCTTAGTTTTGGTCAACTGCTTTTGAAATTCTCTGGATGATTATCCTGCCTTGTCTTTTGCTGGGAACTGAGAGGAGAGTAATTCCTCTCCAGTTGTTGCAGTCTGCAAGGTCGCCCTTCTTGGGCAATTTGACAATTATTCCTTTACTCCACTCTGTTGGTGTTGTCTCAGTTTCCCAGACTTGTGAAAATAGTGGTTCTAATAGTTCTGCTGCTAGTTCAGGGTCTGCCTTGAATAACTCAGCATTTAGATTGTCGTGACCAGGCGCTTTTCCATTTTTTAATAGCTTTGATAGCTGTGATGATTTCTTCTTTTCGTGGAATGTCTGTTTTTACGTCTAAGTCACTTTCAGCTCTGGTGGTTCCTTATTCAGTGTTTCTCTGAAGTGCTCTGCCCTTGTCCAGCTGACTGTACTGTTCACTATATATTTCCTTTAACCTGGGAGACTTAGCTTCTATTTTCTTTCTTTTCATTTCCTTTCTCTTCCCCATGGTGTTTAACGTTTCTAGTGTTATCCAGTCTTGGCTCTTTCTTTCCTGGAATCCCAAGCATGACTTGCTGCTTTCCTTGTATATTGTTGAGATGGTGTTGAATTTCTGGTCGACATCATCGGTGTCTGTTCTTTCCTGGCTTTTGGTAATCTGATATTGTCTCTTTACATCAACCACGAAAGCTTTTCTGGTGAGGGGTTCCTTAAGTTTCTTGATGTTATATCTTTTCTGTTTGACTGCAACTGGTCGGTCCAGCAGCTCTGAGTTTTACCTTCAGTCTTGCTACTACTAGGTGATGATCACTTCCCACATCTGCGCCTCTTCTTACTTTCACGTCTTGTAATGCATGTCTCCATCTGCCATTTATCATTACGTGATCTATCTGGTTTCTGTCCCGTCCGATTGGTGATTCCCACATTAACTTGCACACTTCTTTGTGTGGAAAAAGTGTTCCTCCAATGACCAGGTTGTTAATACTGCAGAAGCTTATTAATCTGTCCCCATTTTCATTTACTGTTCCACTGCCGCATTTCCCCATTACTCTTTGATTATAATTATTGTGTGTTCCAACTTTCGCACTGAGGTCTACCATTACTATAATAAGACCGTATGTGGGTGCAGTTTCCATCTCCTTTTGTACCTGTTGATAGAACTCGTCCTTGATCTCTTCATCGCTGTCGTTTGTTGGTGCATAGCAGTGTATAATTGTGGTGTTGGTGAATCTTCCTCTCAGTCTTGTTCTTATCAGTCTGTTGTTGATGGGTTTCCATTCCAGTAAAGACCTTTCCATTCCTTTCTTCAGGATAATGGCTACACCTTCGTTGTGCTGACCATCCTCTCTACCAGAATAAAGTAATGTTTCCCCTGTAGCTGTTTTTATTCTCCCCGTCCTTGTCCATCTGCTCTCACTTATTCCCAGGATATATAATTTGTAGTTCCTCATCTCTGCTGTGATTTGTCTCAGCTTTCCCGCCTCATTCATAGTTCTGACGTTCCAAAATCCAATTCTGGTTTCGTGTTTTGTGGTCACGGCATCCGTTTTCATGCCAATGGCTTCCTTTCGGCTTTCACCACTGGCAGTCATACAAGCCTGAGACTCCGGATGTCCGTCCCGCATCAAAGTTTTTCCATTTGTTGCCATTTCCAGACCATTGTGCGATTTTTTTTACATAGACAGGGGTGTCAGCCCTGTGCTAAAACCCCCAACCTGGAGGACCAGAGTACCAGCTTTTGTCTGACCCCTACCCACGCAGACCAGTCCAGCTTGGTTGAACCTACCAGGAGTAAAACTCCCACTGGCATAGCTCTGGGGATTGTCAGTGTACACAAGCTGCCATACCGCTACGAGGTATAGGTACCATTGATGGCAGAAAGTTCTGCATATATGTACATTATTTAAGCATAAGAAAAGTTCTTCTAAACGTCTATTCTTTACTTTCAACCAGTTGTATAAATGAAATAAATATATTTCTGCTACTTATCTGTGTCCCGACATTAGAGATACAGCCATTGACATAACCTATAGCTCCGTGTAGTTCCTGGGGTTCTCTTATGAGACAAAGAAAGAACAGGACTACTACTACCTCAGGCATGTCGTACAAGGCGACTTATGTACACGTTATGTATGAGGCTGGCAACCTCATCATGTACAACAAAGTGTTACAAAAACCACAACTGAAAGAGAATGTGAATGATTTGTGTACCCTTCCTGCAAGGGGACCAGCTGCAAATGGTGGCTCTGTGCTCCACAGGCAGCAGAAAGGAAAATTATGATGATAACAACTTATATCATATACACACCCTCGCAGTTTTTGTTTTGTCTATAATTCTTTCTACACGATCAGAATGTCTAAGCCAGCGTAGATAATAGCCACGTTAAAAAAAAACATATTTAACAAGACCCCAATGTTTGAATCATTGAGTGCAAAAATCAAAGATCTTACCTAAAACGCACATTAAAAAAACCCTATTTTATGAATCAATTACTCCAAAAATCAAAGATCTTACCTTTTAAAAAACACATTTAACAAAAACATATTGTTTGAATCAATCACTCCAAAAATCAAAGATTCTATCTAAAAAACACATTTTACAAAACCCCAATTTATGAATCAATTACTCAAAAAATCAAAGATCTTACCTAACAAACACATTTTACAAAACCTCATTTCATGAATCAATTACTCCAAAAATCAAAACTCTTGCCTAAAAAAAAAACCACATTTAACAATACTCCACTTTATGAATCAATTACTCCAAACATCAAAGCTCATCTAAAAAAAACACATTTATCAACACCCCAATTTATGAGCCAATCACTCCAAAAATCAAAGATCTTGCCTAAAACAACACATTTAACAATACCCCCAATTTATGAATCAATCACTCCAAAAATCAAAGATCTTACTTAAAAAAACACATTTAACAAAACCCCAATTTATGAATCAATCACTCCATAGATGAAAATCTTACCTAAAAAAATACATTTAACAATACCCCAATTTATGAATCAATCACTCAAAAAATCAAAAATCTTACCCAAAAAAAAACACATTTTATAAAACCTTAATTTATGAATCAATCACTCCATAGATGAAAGCTCTTACCTAAAAAAAACACTTTTATCAACACCCCAATTTATGAATCAATCACTCCATACTTGAAAGATCTTACCTATTTAAAAAAAAGCATTTAACAGTACCCCAATTTATGAATCAATCACTGCATATATGAAAGATCTTACCTAACAAATTGATGACTCCATCATTGTAACAAGCAAACAGTCTTATGAGATCTTTAAACAGAAGCATAAAGCTGGCTGTTATTACTCCATTTGTAAGTTCATTTGGTGCACACTGTGGATATGACATTAATAATCGTTAAAATACTCATTATTACTTTACATTATCTTATTATTCATAACAATTCCCTCCTGCTTGCGGGAGAAGTAGTCTTGTATAGGCGGACCCTGACAATCACTGCCATTTTACTTTTTTCAGCCCACTCTTGCTGTGAAGCGTCACGTTCGTTCCACAGCCAAGTGTGTCACATCAGCGGCTGTGAACCCACATTGTTGAATTTCTGTAATACTGTCTATCCATCTGCCTCTTACAAGCGCTGGCAGAACAAAAGATGAGAAGATGATGCTGGGGATGGACAGCACGCACATGAGGAAACGTACTGATAGCATTACAAGGTGGCCTTGTTCTGGGATCCCCAGTGTAAGAGAGGTAGAGAGAATGACAACATGGAGAAGAGAACTGGAGACAGACATGAAAGGGAGGAGGCAGACAAAGAAAGACCTGGAGCTGATGGAACATGATAGGAAGACCTATGCTCCTCAGGCAGCTGAAGGGAGATGATGATGATGATCTGCCTCTAGGTCTTCCTCATGCCCTCAAACCAGACCTTCTACTGTTGTAGGCGCATAGTGGTAGCTGACCAGGTTGCATTCTCATGACATGGCCACACAACTTTATTTTCTTTTTCTGTATTTATATTCAACGCAGAATGTAGTTCCTACAATTTTTTTGATAGCATATTTTGTTTTTCCTGCAAATTAATGTCCCCATTTTTAATATTCCCATTTTGCCTCTTATGGCAACTTTGTCAGCCACCTATTACACGTTTGATACACACTAAACAGATTTGTATTTTTGCATTGGACTTAATTTCTTTTCATTTCAGTATATTTATAAATGCCCTTTATATTTATAGAATGTGTGATTCTTATACACACACACTGGAATTCGTGCTACGGAGTTTGTGCACTGTGCTGAGATCCTCCTTGTGTGATCTAAGGGAAGAGATCGGAGCACTGATGGAGTTGTCTGCGTGCAATGAAGATGGTCCTTAAAACAAAACCAAACCAATCCAAATGTCTTGTGTAGTTCGGGGGGGGTCTATGATGACACTAAGGAAGATTACGTCTACTGTACCCACAGGCATGTCGTACAAGGCGACTAATATGAGGTTGTGTATATGAGTCTGGCAATCTCATCATGTAAAACAATCAGAAACTACCACTACAACAGTATGTGAATGTTTGGTGTAGGCTTCTGGCAAGGGGACCAGCAGTAGTGGTGGCTCCATGCTGCATACGGAGTGACAAAGGGAAATAATGATTACTACACATGTTGTGATCTTCCCCTTCTCATGATGTAGACAGGAATGTCTTGCTCTGTGTGCTATTAAAATTTGAGAAATGTTAATGTTATTCTCTGACTAAATCAAAGTCTAGAGCCATGTAATAGGGGTTCTGACTGACTGACTGAAATCAGACTCTGACCTCCATGAAACTCCCAGGGGTCTCAGCGGAGACATAACAAGGCTACTGCTACTCCAGGCATGTTACAGAGATGACTACTATGAGGTTCCGCATTGGGCTATCGTAAAGTTGTTTGTAAACCCACTACTTAGTTAAATACACTATGTTACGTCGCAGCTCAGGTATGCCAACAAGAAAATCAATATACAAATATGCACGGCCAATCCGCGCTCAAGAATTCACGCAAGATGGCCGGCAGACACTGAGGCAGAATAAATTACGCGAAGTCACGGATTCACGCAAGATGGCGGCAGACAGAATAAATTATGCATAAAACACTGTTGGTTCAGAACTCTGAAAAACGAAAAGTACTAAAACGCAACTAACCAATCAGCGGTTTCCCTGCAATCGAAAAAGACTAAAACGCAGCGAACCAATCAACGGGGTCCCATTATGCATTCGCATCTACCTGCGTCTACATATATATATATATATATATATATATCATCATCATCTCAACCCATAACCCGTCATGGGTCATAGGGGTGCCATGGTGGAAGCATCAGCAGACAGGGTCCTCCACTGCTCTCTATTCTCAGCAATGCTTACAAGTGTGGAAAAACCGAGTCCTGCCCATTCTTTGATGTTATCAGCCCAGGATTTTCTTTGCCTTCCTCTTCTCCGTTTACCTTCGACTGTTCCCTGGAGGATCGTTTTCGAAAGGGAGTCATGACGAGTTACATGCCCAAACCAGGCAAGCTTTCGACGTTTCACTATTGACAAAAGTGGTTCTTGGTGGCCTGCATAGGTGTTTATCTTCTCTCTAACAGACATTTGTTTTGTGCTCTTTATAGCAAATGCGCAAAATTCTTCTATAACATTTATGCTTGAAAGCCTGAATCCTTCTCTCCGTATCTGCAGTGAGTGTCCAGCCCTCACACCCATACAAGAGAATAGATAATACAAGTGATTTGTATAATTTGATCTTCACAGGAAAACTGATGTTACTTTTCCAGATCACATTCAACCTTGTCATGGCAGCTGAGGCCATCTCAAGTCTTGTCTTGATTTCTTTATTTGATCTTCCATCACTACATATAGTGGACCCGAGATATTTAAAGGTGTTAACTTCTTCTAACGTTTGCCCATTTAACGTAATGTTGGTCGGAACATGTTTCTTATGGCTATTCACCAATATCTTGCTTTTTTCTATATTAATTTCCATCCCATACGTTCTTGTTACTTTCTCCAGTCTAGAGGTAAGGTCTTGAAGTTCTGATTCTGTTCCAGCTATCAGATCAATATCATCAGCAAAACGTAGATTACACAGAGGTCGGCCTCCAATCGATATGGTTGATTTATAATCGTAGAGAGCCTCCTGCATAATATGTTCTAGATATATATTAAAGAGCACTGGTGACAGGATACATCCCTGCCGAACTCCTACAGTTGTTTTGAAAAATTCTCCAATGTCGTTGCTTGCAAAAACAGCACTGCTTGCGTCCTTGTATAGTGCTTCAATGATATCTATGATGTTGGTATCAAAATTGAATTTTCTCATTATATATATATATTATTATATATATATATATGAGTGGGTTTTTATTCAAATCTGCACACAAACACGAAAACCAGCCAGAACGATAGACTAGAGAAGAGAAAGCTGCTAAGACTGATTCCTGCTTACATGCATGCCGGGCAGACTTGCTTCACTAAGTCGTCAAAATCTGGCTTGTATTAATCTTAGAGGGTATGTAAATTTACTATAAATAATTGTGAAACTAACAGCACTTTTAGGAGTTTGGTTTTAATATGACTATATCATGTATAATGATTGTATTTTATAGTATCATGTATAATGATTGTAATTCATGGTATGATTGCTGAAGAAGAAAACCAACCTTACAGTCCTTGTGATAAAGGGCGGGGATAGATAAGGCCGAGCTGGGTTAGAGCTGGTTATGTATTTTGTTCAATTGCGAATGCGTGCTTCGTCCGGTTATCATCTTGGAGTAAGGGTCAACGTTATATTGATTAATCATTTGATGAATGTCCAAGAATACATTCGTTCCCTTCGGAGCTCATCATTATAGGTACATATTTTTCCTATCAGAAGAGTTCTTCATTTGCATAATCATCAACATTGGCAAATGCAGCAAATAGCTGTAACGTATCGATGTGATAAAGTCCTCAATTCAGAGTCCATAAATTTATTTACAGTTCACACATAAGACATTCACGTAGGTACACGTTCATATATAGTTCATATATAGTTCATTAGGAATTACATGCATAGTATTCATGTCCGTCCGTGTCAAAACAATATGTCAGTTGAACATCGTGGCTATATACGTGCGCTGTTGTAGTCAACAGCCAGAAATGAGCACATGAGTTCTTGACATCTACAATTTGAATCATAATACGATTCTCCTTCCATTATCTAGTTTAATTTAATTAATCTCATACTTAGATTAATTTCCGAACTGACCCTGAGTTCTACATCGATTCATCTATATAATATAGGCTATATACTCAGCCTTATTTCCTTGGAAGAAATACAAGACACGACCTTCTTGCTTGACGGATAGCGTAACAAAGGCCCTGTAACCAAGTCACCCGGCGTGACCTTCCCAACGCGAATGCGTCATAATCTCCGCATATATTTCGCGTTCACTATACCGTAAAATATCGACATATTCTATAAATATTAATGACCCCTAAACGTTGCGCATGGGTAAACCCCAGCAGACGCCGTCATTTAAAATAACACCGTAACAGATTTCCTGTCAGACCGGGGCAAAAAAAAATCTATTAAATAGATTTTTTTTTAACAATATTAATCAAATTATCAAAAATTTAACAAAACCCGACGTATGACCTACGATGTTCTATCTAGAACAGTGTCGCGGTCATGTCAGTAATATATTATAATAAAATCAACGTCATATCATACATATACCTTATATTAAACAAGGAAATGTCACTGTCACTAACTAATTAACTAATTAATTTGTTGTATGTATAGACTAACTAATAATGTGAGGTGTTATTAAAATTATTCTAACTAACTAAAATTAAAATAATTAATTATAGTATGTACGTATGGTACTAACTAATTAATATCTAATTGAAGAAAATGAGAAATAGTATAAGAGAGTAAAAGAAATAAAAATTGAGAAGTACGGACAATTGAAACCAAATATTAAAGTATACATTAAATTAGCATGCGTGTGAAAATGAAGTGTAAGGATAGATACCTAATTAAATTAACGCAATCAGAAGAAAAGAGCAGAAAAAAAAAAAATTCATACATTTTAACTATATATATGAAATGTCATAATGTAATATCTATTACCTTAATAATTACACTAATTAAAAGGTTTAATTGGTGTGATATTCTTTTGTTTCATCTTTTCTTAGTATATTTTATTTTTTTATTTCATCACACTTTGACTTTATTATATATTATATACTAATTTAATAAATAGAAAATTTAATAATATTGGACATGAAGATCCAATCGTTGTTACCTCCTGTTGAATTGTATGAAAGTTCATTAAGACACAAGGTTCATATTATCAATTTATGATTTGATTATCCATTCATCGTTAGTTCCTTTATTAAACTTTGAAAGTAAATTGACTAAGTCATCAACGTATCTGTCCTTTCTTCATCAGAGATTGTTCCTTTTTAACAGTTTTCAATCGAAATGAGTGATACTCAAAGTGGAATTGAAGTTCAAATTTTCAAACGATCCGTAAAACTTGATATTTTGATCACAATAGTTTATTTCGAAATGTCCTTATTTAGGTAGGAAGTCCAACTGAATTGTTGTATATTCTGACTTGATATCAATAACGTTTATTGCAAATGTAATGTTTGACTAGTCAGAAAATTTTCTTGAAATTGTAATATTCATTCAGAATCCGTAGGATGTCTGGACAACGTGTC
The DNA here is from genome assembly GCA_024509875.1 of Oreohelix idahoensis. NCBI lineage: Eukaryota > Metazoa > Mollusca > Gastropoda > Stylommatophora > Oreohelicidae > Oreohelix > Oreohelix idahoensis. The sequence goes on along the minus strand of JAMPIV010014043.1, from coordinate 78,612 downwards.
GGCTATGACGTTTTCAGTTCCAGGTATCGACTGTATCTCGAACTCGTAGGGTTGCAACGTAATAGCAAATCGTGCAAGTTTAGCACTTTTATGGTTTGAGCGACGTAATGCTGCCACTGATTTCTGATCAGTCTGGATCAGGAATGGAGATCCCAGCAAAAACTTTTCCAACTTGGTAATTGCCCAGATTACGGAGAGCAATTCTCGGTCCACAGTGGAATATTTCGTCTCCGGAGGTTTCAGTTTGCGTGAGATATACAGTACAGGGTGAAGGACATCATCATGATATTGCAGTAGACACGCCCCGAGTCCGTAATTACTCGCATCTGTACGTAGAACAAACTTTTTAGAAGCATCTGGTAATCTTAAAACAGGTGGGCATGAAAAATTTTTTAAGATAGTGCGAAAAGTTTTGTCACATTCGTCGGTCCAATTTATCCTTAAAGGCATGTTCTTCTTTAGTAACGAAGACAGGACAGCCGTGATGGATGATAGGTGAGGTACAAATCTGCTATAGTATTGGATTAAACCTAACAGACTCCTAACCTGTTTCTTCGTTTGAGGAACAGATAAATTAATATTTTAGAAACCGTACTGGGAATTGTTTGGATACGTCCCGATCCAATAATGTGCCCCAGGAATGTTATCTCATTACACGCTATTTGAATTTTAGTTGGTTTAGCGGTTAAATGGTTATCCCGCAATATTTCCAAAACTGATTTAAGACCCAAAAAATGTTCCTCAAATGATGAACTAAACAAACATATGTCGTCAATATAGGTAATTATATCTGATCTACCTGCTAAAATTTTTCGCATCATGCGAATAAAGGTAGCTGGAGCATTCATTAGCCCAAAAGGCATCACGTTCCACTGGTAAAGACCTTGTGGAGTTGAGAATGCTGTGTAGTATTTGGCTCTTTCGGTTAGTGGAATCTGCCAATAACCTTTAGTTAAGTCAATTTTAGTGAAAAGTGTAGCATTGGATAGACGAGGAAGTAAATCGTCAAGGATAGGATGTGGTTCGCTATCCGGTACTGTCTGCGCATTAAGTTTCCTATAGTCAACACATAAACGTATGTTGTTGTCCTTTTTCTGGACAATGACTAAAGGAGAAGAAAATGGAGATGTACTAGTCTCAATAATACCTAATGATATCATCTGTTTGAGTTCCTGAGATGTCTTACTCAGAAAATGTAGAGGTACAGAATAAGGATGAACACGAATTGGTGTATCATCGTTCAGAATAATATCGTGACTAATTACAGATGTGCAACCCGGTACATCAGTTAACACATCTGGGAAAGATTGTAGAAGATCAGCAACGCGTTGATGCTGTTGCGGTGTAACCGTAGAAGAAATGGTCACATCACGCCAAGATTCAGTAGATTGGACAGTAAGTACAGGTAAAGGCATCTGCACTTCAGGAAAAGAAGATTCTTCCTCCTGTATAACAGATAGATTAGAATAATGACAAGTAGATACAGTATTGTCATCTAATTCATGAAAAATTGACTGTAAGTGTATAGGACGTGTATGAAATTGCTTGAGCATATTAATATGGAATATCTTTCTGTGTCCCTTGATATCTAAGACGTAATCAACGTCTGAAATTTTATCAGTAACCTTATAAGGACCAGTCCATGAGATCAATAACTTATTGTTATTGTGAGGGAGTAATACATAAGCCTCATCGCCCGGGAATAATTGACGTAATCGTCTAGATCGATTTTGTATAGATCGAGCCTTAGCTTTTGCAGCCTCAGAAGAAGCTGTTGCCAACTGGCAAGACTCAATAATATTATTTCGAAGATTAATCACATACTCATAAGATGACTGAGTGTCCTGAGTCATCTCTGCATCAATTAATAAATCTTTTATTAGTCCCATAGGACCTCTCGGAGGGGCACCAAAAACTAACTCAAAGGGAGAGAAGCCAGTTTGTTCATGTGGCACCTCTCGGTAAGAAAATAGGACAGCTGGGAGTGCTCTGTCCCAGTCCTGAGGGTGTTTAACAGTAACCTTATGTAAAAGTTGCTTAAGCGTATGGTTAAGTCTTTCAACTGCACCGTTACTCATGGGATGATAAATACTACTCAAATTCCTATCAATGTTCCAGGTTTTCATTACCTCCTTCATGGTATCGGATATAAACTGCGACCCATGGTCAGATAATAATTTTCTAGGAAACCCTATTCTAGAGAAAATTAGATGTAATGCATCAGCTACATCTGTGGTAGTGGTTGTCTTCAATGGAATGGCTTCTGGCCATCGTGTGCATAAATCAATGCACGTGAGAACAAATCTATGTCCTCTCGCAGATGGTAGAAGTGGACCAATTATGTCTATGGCCATCTTGTCAAAAGGTCGTACTGAGATATCGCAAGCCTGAATAGGCGCCGTGTGAAAAGCTCCACGTGCTTTCACTTCCTGGCACGTAGTACAAGAACGTACATACTGCGAAATATCACGTGACACTCCTGGCCAAAAGAATGAAGATAATACTCGAGATCGTGTTCGAGTATATCCCATATGTCCTGCACACTGCGAGTCATGCGCGTGTTGAAGAATGTACCGTCTAAAAGCAGCCGGTACCATCACTTGTTGTTTTACCAGTGATTTATCACTGAAACATCTAATTAGTATATCATTTTTTATAATAAACCAATGTTTGTTCTTATTACCTGAAGTTAAATTATCAACCTTATTAACTAGGTTAAAAAATTTATTTAGAGATTTGTCATTTTTTTGTTTGTTAGCAAATGATTCCCTGTCAATAGGTGAATTGACCTCAATATCCTCCTGTTTTTCTGCATCCATCTTATTATCATTGACACTCTCCATGAGCATAGTCTGAGCTCTAGTTGTCACGGCGTTTCCAGTGCATAGATTGTGTCTCTCCCATTTAATAATATCTTCTGGTGAACAATCCTTGCTGCCGTGTATGCGACCCACCATAAGGTCTGCTACTGGCTTTTTCAGCATGCATACCTTCACGTTACCTGTGAAAAAAGGTGTGTTAACATGGATAATAGCTGTGGGGTAAAACTCAATAGTTCCCCCAAAAGTCATGCAACGGACATATTCCCCCGTTGCACAGCTAGGATGTACTAGCGACTGTCGCACTCCAATGGTTGTGGACCCCGAGTCTCTCAATACAGAAACTATAGAACCGTTTACTATCCCTCTGTTAAAAATCAGAGAGCCTGTTCCATCATTGGCTGCAAGACCTACTTCTGGTGTAATGTGTCCGCAGTTTAGCACTGTCTCCTTTGCCTTCTGAAAAATAAGATTGCATTGTGGGCAACTATTTGCCACGTTATAATTTATAGCAAAGCATGCAGCAGAAGAATTCATTGTATTATCGTTAGGTGGAACCTGAACCTTAGGGGTGATATCATTTGTAACTGCTGCCCCGGTATTATGGTTATAATGTGAAGATCCACGAGAATGAGAACGATTACGAGAATAATTATTTGAATTATCTCGTTGACGTCTATTATAATTGTTATCTCGATGTCTCGAGTTATAATTATCGCTATTCTTCCAATTGTTACCATTATTATATTGATATGACCGATTATAACTTGAGTTACGAGGATTACTGTTGTGTCTTGACTGAGGTGAATAATTTCTGGTTTGTTGTCTTCCTCTATTAAAGTTATTGTTAAAGTTATTCTGTCCCTTATGAAAATTAATGTCATAGTTTCCTTTGAACCTACCTCTGTCCACACTGTGTGTTCTAGGTTTGTTATGATTATGATATGCCATATTGGAGGCTACAGGAAGAGGTTCTCTTATCAACGAGCCAGAAATATTAGCATTCGGATGTGCTGTGAAGTGATTTAAAGAAATTTTTTCTAAATCCTCAATAGTTTCTGGTTTTCTTTCTTGCAGATAAGCAAAGAATGGTGAGCTGACAGAAGATAATACTTTATCCCTCAATAATAAATCAACTAATTTGTCGTAAGATTTGTTGACACCTGCCAGTTCAACCCATCTGTTAAAAGTATTGCGTATGTTAGCAATAAAACCTGTGAAATCTTTATTGTTATCTGGCAACAAACTTTTGAAACGTAATCTACATGCCTCTTCGTTCAAGTGGAAACGACGTAATAACAACGTCTTAATGGCCTCATAATCTGTGGCTAATGTAGGATCAATGTTTTGTGCTGCACTTGCAGGTTCGCCATCCAGAAATTCCTTAAGTTTAAGTGCCCATGCAGTTTTGTCAAGGTTATTGACCTTACATATATCCTCAAAGCGCGCCAGCCACGATGAAAGGTCGTCCACGTGTAATTTGAATGGTGGTAATTTAAAGTAATAATTGCCTTTAAGTCGGGTGGATGAAGATCCAGATTGAGCATTATCATTTTGGCTTGTTGCAGCACTCTGCGAATTAAGTTTTGCTGTTTCCAATTTAAGCCGTTGCAATTCCATTTCTTGCTGCAGTATGATTTCTTGTCGTTTCAATTTATTCTCTTCTTCAATCCGTAGGATTTCATCTCTTGCCATCTTTCTTTCTTCTTCTTCCTTAGCGATAGCTTTCTTTTCAGCCTCCTTTCTGTCAAGTTCTTCCATCTCTGCCTTAGCAATGGTTTTCTTTTCAGCCTCTTTTCTGTCAAGTTCTTCCATCTCTGCCTTAGCAATGGTTTTCTTTTCAGCCTCTTTTCTGTCAAGTTCTTCCATCTCTGCCTTATATCTTGCCAGTTGTTGTTCAGCAAATTCAAGGAGTGCCTCTCCCTTTTTATTACAATCTTTTCCAATTTTAATGAAATGATCCAAGGTAAGCATTCTTGGAGTTTAATTATTTAAGTATTTAATTACTTATGTATTGTAATCAACAATAGAATCTATGTCGATAATTATAATTACTCAACGAATGAATAATTAATACAAGAAATTGTAATATTCCTGTATTGTTATGTATAAGTCCCACAATCTATAATATTTTGTAAAAATATTATATATATACTCACTGATATCTATCATAAATAGTTATGATAGTTAGTTATATAAGCTGCTGAAATTATATCAAGCGCTTAATATTAATATTTAATAATTATGTGTATTATCCCTAAATAATTAGTCTTAATTGTCACTAAGTTCACAATATAGTACTGAGAAAGTGTAATAATTTATATTAAATATGTATTAATATGTTATAAAGTTTTAATAATTAATCATTATATATTATGCCATAATCATGAGGCATAAAGTGCATTGCCCATTTCTAGGACCACTACTGCAAATATGTGCAAAGTCCCTAATTCCTCATCAAAGCTGATAAAAATTTAATCATATTCATCTACACTATTATTAATGAAGAAATTATAGCATTAATATTAAATTATAGAAGGATGAAATGAATACAAACAATACAATGGGTTAACCAAGGATTACAAAATAGTATTACCATACGACAAGACATTTTCACAATAAAAAATGCATTAATAACTAAGTGGTATAAAACGGAAGTGAGAGATTAAGAATGAACTGAATAGAAAGTTAAGCTGTGTACGTAACTAATAGTGACGTCACAGGACTCATTTGACGTTAATACAATACATTTAATTAAAATTAAAGATAGCTAGATCAGAATAAACAAGATAGATTACGAACATAAGACTGTAAATGAATAAAAATAAGAACCAAATACACCAGAAAACACCAGTTATAACATGACTATACACCTAACATGCAAAGTGAATTAATGCAAGTCCGAACGAAACGATCACCGATAATGATAATTCGACGCTTTCTTCGCGAGGTGCTATTAATTCACAGCCTTAGGAACATTCAGAATGAATATCGGCATCCTCAGAGCCATTTTATTCATTCCGAACCGCCGCCCATCCATACCCGCTACATGAAAAGGACAGGAACAATATTTAACATGGATACAACGAAAAAAAGAACATGGCGTTATTTGGACAAACAGGACGAAATATTTTAACCTTTAAAATTAGTGACTTATCTTGTTTTGGCGGTAATATCGTACATTATATGCTTCGCCGACAGACTCGAGAGCTTGTTTGTATCATTGAGAAAGTCAGCAATAGGTTTCATTTGATGTTTGAAAGCTTCAAATAAATTTTTTTTGATGGACATTGTCAGCTGCTGGCTTTTCCAACCGTTCATGCTGTCGTCAAGGGCATGACGTCACCGGTGTATTTGCAAATAATGTCCATTTCGATCGAAAGGAATTTAGTTCTTTCAACCCGTTAATATTTGAAATTATCCACGCCACATCTGGCCGCCAGCTGATAAAGGACGGGGGCAAAAAAGGCCGAGCTGGGTTAGAGCTGGTTATGTATTTTGTTCAATCGCGAATGCGTGCTTCGTCCGGTTATCATCTTGGAGTAAGGGTCAACGTTATATTGATTAATCATTTGATGAATGTCCAAGAATACATTCGTTCCCTTCGGAGCTCATCATTATAGGTACATATTTTTCCTATCAGAAGAGTTCTTCATTTGCATAATCATCAACATTGGCAAATGCAGCAAATAGCTGTAACGTATCGATGTGATAAAGTCCTCAATTCAGAGTCCATAAATTTATTTACAGTTCACACATAAGACATTCACGTAGGTACACGTTCATATATAGTTCATATATAGTTCATTAGGAATTACATGCATAGTATTCATGTCCGTCCGTGTCAAAACAATATGTCAGATGAACATCGTGGCTATATACGTGCGCTGTTGTAGTCAACAGCCAGAAATGAGCACATGAGTTCTTGACATCTACAATTTGAATCATAATACGATTCTCCTTCCATTATCTAGTTTAATTTAATTAATCTCATACTTAGATTAATTTCCGAACTGACCCTGAGTTCTACATCGATTCATCTATATAATATAGGCTATATACTCAGCCTTATTTCCTTGGAAGAAATACAAGACACGACCTTCTTGCTTGACGGATAGCGTAACAAAGGCCCTGTAACCAAGTCACCCGGCGTGACCTTCCCAACGCGAATGCGTCATAATCTCCGCATATATTTCGCGTAAAATATCGACATATTCTATAAATATTAATGACCCCTAAACGTTGCGCATGGGTAAACCCCAGCAGACGCCGTCATTTAAAATAACACCGTAACACCTTGTTAGGACTCATGTAACTCCAACCTGAATATAACCTAACAGTCCTTGTTAGGACTCAAATAACTACAACAGTATTGTTAGGATATATTTTACCAGCCAGTATAGCACTTATCACAGATGGCCTGGTATATTATAGGTGGAAGGAAACTATTGCATCATACCTAGGTGTGCAAATTATTGGATGTATTCATGTACTGAATTATTAGAAAGAATGTTTTGCAAGTAGACACCGGTCTTGTCTCGCTATTGCTAAATCATACTGAGCCATGTTGTCATTCATCCTACATGCAGACACCTGAGACATGCTCATCTCATATACACTAGGGATAGGTGGGCTTGATGACAGACATTAGCCCCTATTTATCCTTGTTACAGGTTTATTCGTGTCATCAAACCTGATGTCGTGTATCAGGTCAATCCTGCTGCCTGGAACTTCGCAGGAGCATAGTGGTTGTATCAGAGCTACATCCTTAGTCCCCCTCAGTCTTGGGTGGGCTAAAGGAATGATCATCAGTGAAGAAGTGTTGTGTGCATAAATTAAGAAGGACAGAACTGTTTTAAGAGATGAGTACACATTAGTACCATTTTCGTCAGCAAGTGTGAGCAATTAACTGTCCATGAAGAAAAAGTGATTTAGCGTAGTCAGAGACAAGATTAACAGCACAGCTGATATAATTTTTCTATAATTGATTAACAGCACAGCTGATATAATTTTTCTATAATTGATTAACAGCACAGCTGATATAATTGTTCTATAATTGATTAACAGCACAGCTGATATAATTTTTTTTCTATAATTGGAAGAAGGACTTGTTGTAATATATATATATATCTATCATCTGTAAACTTATAAATCCATTGCATTCCATCTTCCAACATCCACCCTTCAGCACAAGAATAGATAGTGTATATACTTAATAAATAAGGAAATTGTATTTGAACGACTTGTCAAGTTTATAATTGTTAAGTGTAATCTGTTTCCTTGTTTTAATATCACAGTTAGTTACCCAGCGGGGTGGCATTTTATGACTGTCTCCACTTTACAAATTTTTCAAGATCAGATCATTCACAGCCATAACTAAGATGTGATACCAGTGGTTCTCTCATACACTGGGACTTCACCATTTTCCTGCAGAAATTCTATTTCTGTTGTCAGTACTATACTGATCATATATACAATAAAAACCTCACACTACATGTAAAACAAATTGCCACACACACACACACAAAAACTGCTTGAGAGCATGCGATTGCTTGGTGCAGACTTCCTGCAAGGGGGATTAGCTGTAGTCGTGGCACCATGCTCCACAAAGAACAAAAAGGAAATGTTAATGATGTAATCAGAATCTACTACATTCAAGCAGTGACTTACATCAAATTCCAACAATGCATCTAACTGTTGCTGTAGTACCGGCAGTGTTTTCAAAAGCTGTAAAGGAAGAGAGAGAAAATGCAAGAATATAACAACAAACATTAAGAATAGCAAGCTTCTTCTTCTTTCACCTTTCAACTTCCAAAGGAGCATAGGGATCCCGTTACACGCCCATTGTGGCATATTGGGAATATGGTGTTAGGCCAATATTTTCTTGACCATCGGCACACTAGGGGTGTGCGTGGTCAGCATCATGCCAGCCGCCTTAACCTTCCCACAGTTGCTCTGGTATCCAATTCATGAGGCTGGGTCGACCCCGGAGCCATTTGCAGTCTAATAAATCCCGCCTCAACTGGGGATCGAACCATGGACCACTTAACTAGAAAGCCAGTGCACTAACCACTGCTCTACCGCAGCTTAAGGAGCATATACCTTCAAAAAAATTATACCAAGTCTTCCTGTCCTGTGCCATCTGCTCAAAGTCTTTCCATGTCTTCTTCATCTCCTTCATGTCTGTCTCCAGTTCTCTTCTCCACGTGTTCTTTGATCTTCCTATACCTCTCTTACCCTGGGGATTCCAGAACAGGGATTGTCTGGTAATGATATAAACAGGTTTTCTCAGTGTGTGTCTTATCCAGCTTCAGCATCTTCTTCTCATCTCTTGTTCCACTGGCGCTTGTCTAGTTCTTGTCATTAGTTCCACATTGGTGATCTTGTCATACCACTTTAATCCTTCTATTCTACACAAGAACTCATTTATGAAAGTCTGTAGCTTTTAAGAATGGCAAGTACCCTACATAAACTTCTAAACTAAACACAAGCGGGTTACATAAACTTATAAACTAAACACAAGCACCTTACATAAACTTATAAACTAAACACAAGCATCTTACATAAACTTATGAACTAAACACAAGCACCTTACATAAACTTATAAACTAAACACAAGCACCTTACATAAACTTATAAACTAAACACAAGCACCTTACATAAACTTATAAACTAAACACAAGCACCTTACATAAACTTATAAACTAAACACAAGCGGGTTACATAAACTTATAAACTAAACACAAGCATCTTACATAAACTTATGAACTAAACACAAGCACCTTACATAAACTTATAAACTAAACACAAGCACCTTACATAAACTTATAAACTAAACACAAGCACCTTACATAAACTTATGAACTAAACACAAGCACCTTACATAAACTTATGAACTAAACACAAGCACCTTACATAAACTTATAAACTAAACACAAGCACATTACATAAACTTATAAACTAAACACAAGCACCTTACATAAACTTATGAACTAAACACAAGCACCTTACATAAACTTATAAACTAAACACAAGCACCTTACATAAACTTATGAACTAAACACAAGCACCTTACATAAACTTATAAACTAAACACAAGCACATTACATAAACTTATAAACTAAACACAAGCACATTACATAAACTTATGAACTAAACACAAGCACCTTACATAAACTTATGAACTAAACACAAGCACCTTACATAAACTTATGAACTAAACACAAGCACCTTATAAACTAAACAGACAACTGAAATCATTACTCTTATTCTCTGTCTTCAAGAACGAGTCAACTGGCCTGGGTGATCATGTTTCTCAACAACTTTCTGTCCCTAGTGCTGTTTATTGATTCTGTTTATTGATTCTGTTGCTGACTTTTCTTTCCGTGCCACTATGTCAAACTGTCCTATATCTTCTCCCTCTGTCGTACTCTTTCTTTTTTCCTTCAATCTCTCCTGTTATCACAATATATTTCAGCTTTCTTCTCGTAACATGCCCAAAGAAATTGGACTGCTTCCTTCTTTTATGAATTTTTCTTTCTAAACCGGCTTCTTTCAGATTATTGTATAAGCACTAGGGTTGTACCGAATAGTGGTTTTTACTATTTGGCCGGGGAGCCGCGCTAGCGTAGTGGTTACAACACCGCTCTGGCGACCGGGTGATCCAGGATCAAACCCGGGCGACGGCATTTGAGAATTTTTCGTCAACCGGGATTTGGACTGGATTAACTCGAGACCTGGCGAAAACATTTGAAGGAGTGTCGTCGACAGGGATTGGCGGCTCCTGAGCCGACCCAGCTCTAATGGGTACCTCCGAAATCGGCGAGTATCTGCCTGAATGGCGAGGGACACCTGTCTCTGTACAAGAAAAAAGGGATACTCACGTAACATCAATGTCAGGTTAGACATTAATAATAACCTGAGATTTCGCCTCGAGTATTAGCGGGCGTATGAAAAAAAAAAAAAAAAACTATTCGGCCGAATATGAACAGAGGCCTTTAACTATTCGGCCGAATACAAACACGAATACGAATAGTGAATGAATGTTTGGCATAAAAAGTTGTGTTCAATAGGTCCACTGACACTTTTAATTATAAAGTAATCAACAACAAACACGTGACGTTTCAAAGTGTTCCAGCATTACAAAAATGAGGCAAATATCTTGGAACTATTTAATGCTACTAACTAACCACAAATCAGTTTTTAAATTCAGTTCAAAAGTCATTGCTGCAATTGTTTTTTTGTTTTTTTTTAACGTACGCCCGCTATTACTAGAGGCGAAATCTCCGGTTAGTATGTCTAACCTGAGACTGATTTTTACGTGAGTATCCTATTTTCCCTGTACGCTGACAGGTGTCCTCTCACCATTCAGGCAGATACTCACCGTATTCGGAGAGGTTGCTGCATGAAACACGTATTCGCTTTTAAAACAATAAAAAAATAAAATGAGCCTCTCAACATTCTCTGCCAAAAGACAACATCTGATGTCTGAAAATGTGTTGCCGACTATTCATATTCGATTGCAGCATACTATTCGGCCGAAAATGAATAGTTTACTGACTGCACTATTCGGCACCGAATCGAATATGAATCGAATATTCAGTGCATCCCTAACAAGCACCATGCTGATCACATCATACAGAAGTGCAAGAGAGGACTAACAGCACTAAAAACAATGGCCGCAGCGCACCTGGAGCAGAGATTACTATTTATCCCCTATCATCAGCTAGTCATATCAGTAATCGAGTATGGGCTGGGAATACTCACTATGTCAGTAACACAATGTGAATGACTGGAACGCATTCAAATTTAAGGGGGGGCCCTCGATGCGTATAGTCTTGGGCTGTATATGAGATAGCCCCATTGTGACGATATGGCACATGCTTGGACTGCTGTCACGGCACATGCTTGGATTGCTGTCAATTAGATCCAGATATGTGATGGCCTAGGCAAAATCTTATACACGAGTAACCACAGACACAAGTCATCCCCTGCATGGGAATGTAGCTGACATAAAAGGAGCAAGAATGAAGAGGTTTATCTCACGGATGGTGCAAACAGAGGCAACTATTAGACAGGTGACCACAGTTGAATATATATTCAAGGGAGAAGAGTGGTTAAGTCTGGTGAGAACTGGACGAACTACCAGCAAGTCATCATCAGCCTTGGTAGAGAGTGCAGAACTTGGGCCAATGGGAGAGCTGAGCTTGAAATTGATCAGCTGACAAATGATCATGCTGAGGATGATGATGCCTTTGTGTACACTGATGGGTAATCAGTGCTGAGAAATCTGGGTGGGGCTTCTCTGCTAGAATAAAAGGCAGAATCGTCGCTGAACATAGTGGGGCTTACATGATAACAACCTCCAGCATGAGAATGGAAGTAGAGGCAGCTACTGCAGCCGTAAGGTGGCTGTCTGAAACTTCATTAGCACGGGCAGTTATTATATCAGACTCACAATCCATGCTTCAGAAGGTCCAAAGTGGATGGCTCCGGCATGAACGGAAAACCTCCATAAAAGCCTTGAATCTTCAGGAACTGGTGTGGATCTAATGCCCTGGTCATGCAGGGGTACATGGCAATGAAAGAGCTGACAGACTAGCTTCAAGAGCACCAACAGAAGGTGCATTGGATATGGATAAGGGAGAGATACTGAGGGCAATTAATGATCACCAATAAGAGAATGACACTGCAAACGATGAATCATCAAGGCTAAGACTGCTAGAATTGGGCATCAAACGTAAGACTAGCAGAGGATGAGAGGATGCATCCAGTGTGTATACAACCAGCATGCAACAGGAACAATTAGCATTCATACCCTTCAACATTTGCTGAGGGAAAACACTCATAGTGACAAAATTTGCAGGTGTTTATCTGACAGATGTAGGGAACATTTGACAGACACACCAACATAATGCTACCGACTTGAACATTTCTGAACTACTATCCACTCTTGTACCATTGACAACAGAAATTGCTTTCCTATGGAAAAATAGCCTGATTTCTTATGAACTACCTTTCTACTAATGGTGTGAATCTTAATCATCTTTTCTCCGTGTGTTCCTTACAGAGCATGGAGCCACCATTGCAGCTAGTCCCCCTTGCAGGAAGCCTGCAACAAGCAGCCACATGCTCAGGAAGTGGAAGTTCCTGTGGCAACTTGTGTTCCATGATGAGATTGCCATACTCTTGCACAACCTTGTATTAGTTGCCAATTCTTTCTTTGTCTCTTCAAAGACCCACAGGAACTTCACAGGGCAATGGTGGGAACGCCAAATACAATTTTATGTCAGTCTCCCTGCACACTTTTTTTTATCAGATTGATTACTTCCTTCCTTGGTCTCCATTTTATCGCTGTTTAGAAGCTCTCTCTTCTTCTTTCTTCCTCTTTTTGTTCTTCACCTTCTAATCTTCCTTCTTTCATTTTCTTCCCATTATTTTCTCTTTCTTACATTCATTTAATATTTCTTGCTCTCTACTTCCTATTTCTGTCTTTTATTTTTCTTTCACAGCTTGCAATCTATTTGTTATTTGTTAGTTCAAAGACTGTTGATCTGTTGGTCTAATTCTTACACATTTTAATGCTTCCATTCACTAAAAACGAATATTTCTCTTTCTTCTCTTACTCCTTTCCTTAATCTTTCCTTACTCCGTATCAACCTGATTATCCCCAAGTCATTTTTCTCATAGCTGTCATCCTTAGTATTCAATCTTACGAGGGCTATATCTTCTTGCCAGGACACTGTGTGCTTTCTCGTGTAGTTCCCCGGGGAGAGGGGGGCTCTCTTATGAGACGAAGACAGAATAAGACCACTGCTACTTCAGGGCATGTCACAGACACATGGGACAGGCAACCTCATTTACAATAAACTTGCTACAGAAACCACTGCTGTAAGAGCACATGCAGGCTTCCTGCAAGGGGACACAACTGCAGTGGTAGCTCCATAGGGAGCGAAAAGAAAAGCGATGATAATGATGACGACTGCGCATTCTTCTCAATCATCAATAACACAATTAATATGATTATTTTTGTAATTACACTTCTACATGTATAACTTCACTTAAAATATTAAAATATACCACGTTATCTTCTACATATCCATCCTTACTCAAGATTTCTTTTTTGTCTTCCCCCTAAATATATGATCTAGAAATTAGCAATTTTTTTGTCTTACACCTAAATATATGATCTAGAAATTACCTATTTTTTTGTCTTACACCTAAATATATGATCTAGAAATTACCTTGTCTGTGTTCATAGTTCTCAATAAGCCATCATCTTTTCTGTGGAAAGGAAAAACAATGGGACAAAGTGAAGATGTGTCTGAACCATAAATTATTTAATGGTTTAAGTCGGTGTTTCCCAAAATGTGGTACCCGTAGTCCCGAGGGCATTTGAAAGGGTTTAAGGGATACATGGCAGAATTTTAAATTTAACTTTATTCTATAGTTTTAGATGCATAAAACAACTCTTTAAAAACACTTAATATATGAGAATGGTGTATTGAAGAAATACACATTTACTTACAAGTGTATATTGTATAATAACTTATATTTTATATATACATATATTAATTAATTAATCCGTAGCATACATTGTATATGCACAGGTGTAGATAAAAAAAAGTGTTTTTTAAAACTACCCCCAAATTATCTTCGCCCCAAGAGTAATACGCCGGTAAGACTAAACTAAAGGGGTACATGATTATTGCAAGTTTGGGAAACACTGGTTTAAGTGACAGCAGAAGTCTACCATAAACCATACAAATGGGATAATAAAAGAACCGGCGTACCATAAATCATATCAGTGATAACAAATTTAAATGCAGATGGAAACAAATATTTTATTTTGAAGCGAAATAGGGACAATAAAGACGAAGTTAAATAGAGACACTCAATACACTGTAACGAAAACAAAAGCACAAACTCCTCCCTTCTTTAACATTCATCCCCTGCACACACAAAAACATATGTTTACTTATTAATCTCACAAAAGTAAAGACTAACAGAAAGAATTCCTGCAAACAACATACATGTATAGCTTGGCTGAACGCGGCCATTCTTGAAAGATGGTTCATTGGTTGGTTTTAAGGACTATCTTCATTGCACATGGACAACTCCATCAGTGCTACGATCTCCTCCCTTAGATCACACAAGGAGGATCACAGCACAGTTCACAAACTCCATAGCACCAGCAAGAATCTCAATGTGTGTATATAGGAATCACACATTCTATAAATATTTCTGTGGTGGGTAGGTTTCTCATTTTTAGATTTTTGCCAGGGCAGCGGCCTTGTGGACCATTCTTTACAATTTCCAACTGCCGTGGGATTTTGAATGTGCGCAACTTGCACACGGAACCTCCTATTTTTTTCGCCCGTTTCCGAGAAGGCTAGACATCAGATCTCACTACCAAGGAAACCAGGGGGGAGTATGACATCATTAGGACCACTGGTTCTAAATAAAAATTTCCATAAATTATATTCCCTCTACTGGGAATCGAACCTGGTACCTTTAGAATTCGAGGCGGATGCCACACCTCATAGCCATTCCGACCCCTGAAAGAGGGTAAGATCACAAGCAGAAGAAGCATACAAAGTCTTATCTGATCAACTGCCATCTTCATAATGAAGGTCAGCAGCAACAGACCTCCATTGTCTTCTGTCTCTTGTCTTGATGGTACATGCTGAGACTCTTTCCTGTCTATCTCTTGTTGGCTGTCTTCCTTCTGCATGTGTGCCTTCAAATGTACCTTCCATTATGGTTTTCAGAAAAGTGTCTTTTTATTTGACCAAAATATTTTATCTGTCTGGTTCTGATCTCATTCATTATTTCTCTTGTCATTCCTAGCTTTTCTAGGATTGCTTTATTTGTTGATTCTTTCTCTCTCTCCATGAGATTAGTCCCCTGTCTTCTAAAACTCCACATCTCAAGGGCCTCAGTTCTTTAACTTCTTCTTTATCATTCATGTATCTAAAACCATACAGTAATGACGAGTATAAATATTTGATGACTAACTTTTTTTAATTTGCGGGTTATTTGTTTAGATGTTAGCATGTCTCATATCATTGAACGCATCTCTGGCCATTCCTATTCTCTTCTTTATTTATGTTTCAAATCTGCCATCTTCTGCTAGTATGTGTCCAAGATATGAGAAACTCTTCAAACTTGTTCTAGCATTCCTTCCACTTAATCCTATTTGTAATGTTGGCTTGTCATCTGTTTTGATTAATTATCATAGTTTTCATTTTCATTGTGTTAGTGTCCAATCTATATTCTTCAAGATATAATAAGTTACAGAAAGTAAAGCATGACAGCATGAGACAGAAAAGAACTCTGAATAGTGTTCATTATAAAAAAAAACGACTAGTGATTCTTGGTAGTCTAGCTAACATGATGATGATGATGACGTAATGATGCAGACACTAGCAACAACTACTTCAGTAAGAACAAACATAACAATTACCCTCTTTTAACTTTGCAGAAGTCGAATGCCATAATTCTGTAGGATATTGCTTTTTCATTCAGGTACTTTGCATATCGACGTATGAATGTTGACATGTCGTAACCTGGTGACAGGTCAAATATGACAAAAATTAATGTGGTCGCAGCCTTGACAAAAAATAAAAATACCAAGGCCAGTTCAATCAAGATCAACATTTATTCACCATTCTGACTTTCTGAAAAGAATGCGATGAAGTATGAAACAGGTTCCTGCTGATCAATAATAAATGTGCACAACTGCTTCTTCCTCATTTGCTTCCACTCTCCTCTGCCCGCTTCCACTTTCGTCTGCCTGCTCTCACTCTCCTCTGCCCACTCTCACTCTTTACCACCACACCGTTTTTTTTTTTTTTGTTAACACCAAAAGGTAAAGATCATTTCAATACAAAATAATCATTACCATTTGTACTTTTTGTTTTTCCAAACAAGCCAGGCTTCTCTCTGGCAAATGAAAGAAATGGCTGTGATTCAACTAAGCTGCAGACGGTTGCATGATTTCTTTACAATTCATAAGAACCTGTAACAATCATCATCATTTTCCATTATGTTCCTTACACAGCATGGCTCCCTCGCTGGAAGCCTGCATCAAGCAGTCACATGATCTTGTAGCTGTGGTTTTTGTAGCAATTGGTTTGACATGATGAGGTTGCCAGTCCCATGTACAACCTAATATTAGTGGCATCTTTACACAATGTTGAAACAAAAATGTCATTACATTGTGTTCCAGATGTCCATGACCAGTAAAAGCATGTTAAGTGTTTTACACTAGGCTGAGTTCTGTACCTGATAGCAGCAGCTTGTTCCAAAATTATAATCTTCTTCTTGAAGTACCATGTCTGGTGGTGGTGGTGTTGTTTAACTAGGGCGGCTGAGGTTTTTGCTCTTTTGCAGCCAATATCAAGTTGGAGTCCTTGGTATTATCTACACTGCAGATCTAAGCTTTTCCTGTGGCTTTTCTGCCATTCACAAACGTGTTGAGTTGAAGTCATGAGCTCAAGTTTCTCCAGCTTGGCTGGCATTTAAAGGATCATCACTTCTGGCCCCAAGCTAGGAGGAAGAAGTGTGTGGCATACTGTTTATTCCCGTGCCATCCAAGGGGGTTCTCAAAAAATATGCAGAGATAAAATACTGTGCTCTGATTCTGGGCTCTCCCAATGAGTCATTACATCCTACATAGAGCCACTTCTCAGCTCCCCCTGCCTACCATTGGGTCCATAGTGAGATCCTGCATGCAGGTAAAAGCCAGAGTTACGTCTGGGGCTCAAGTGACTCCTCCAAGCTTAGTGTGCAATGCTGGGTTCTGAACATGTTTCACCACAGAGGGAATCCCTGGAAGTGTGTGGATGATTTCAAGAGTCAATGAGGATGTTATTAGCCTTACAGACATAGCTTCACATCCAAATCTACAAACTGTAGTATTGTGCATAGCTGGTGGTCATATAAGGATGACTCCAGACATATCTCCATGTATTTCCTGGTGATGTAAGTCAGGGGTTCTTAACCTTATTTTGCTCATGGCCCCCTTCTGTGCCTCATTTACCTCTGTGCCCCCCCCCCAATAGTTACTGTTAGCTGGTAAAAGGTACTAACTGTGGCCCCTCTGGAAATATGGCATGGCCCCATGATGGGGGGGGGGGGGGGGGGGGGGGGGGGGGGAATTTTGGCCCATACTGAGAACCACTGATGTAGGTGATCATGTCCCTTCACAACTTCCCATCTGGAGGCACTATTTATCAATTCTGTTGTTGACTTGTTTATTGGCCATCATGTCAGTATATACTGCCCCGTGTTTTCTCTCGTCATCCTCAATTTCTCTTACAATCAATATTTTCTGCTGTCACAATATATTACAGTTTTCCTCTTCTCATGACATGCCAAAAGAAAGTGCACTGCCCCATTTTAACATGAGGAAAAAGCTTTACTCGCGCATTAGTTCCCCCCACCCTTTCTCATTTGTAACATCCCTCTGTGAAATCACATCTTTGTGGCTTCCAGCGCCCTACTGACTATGAAAACAAAAAATAATACTACAAATGCCAAATAAAATATCTTCAGATTGAAGTGTTTATATAAATGCCAAGCATTTGCAAAACCACATTAAACAATGCCCACTAACCTTGAACTCCTCCCTTGTCTATAAAGCCACTGAGGTTGAATGAGCAGTTGTTGGATGCCAGGTACTGTGTAAACCTCTGTTGTGGAGTAAAGTGTTGGATTAGAGTCATTTTATGCCAACATTGAAACATTTAAGATTGCAGAATGGCGTACAACCAACAACAGAACTCACAAGGTAATAAGCTGTAGCATAAAAAGTATTGAGATAACAGAGAACAGAATACTGTATTACCAACAACAGAACTATATGATTGTAGAATGTCTGCACTATTCAAATTATCACTACAAGGGAGTAAATTATTTAAGTTATAAGTGTTAATGTTTTAATAATAAAACAAAAATTTTTAAAGTGCAGACATCCAAAGTGTTGTTCTATTAACCTCCATAACAGAAAATCTCAAACTGCCAAAACTGGTCACAAATGCTACGTTCTGAAACAATCATATTTTCATTTGGTATTTCAGTTATACTGCCTTGGTTTTTCAATGATACCACCATTATTAGTCAGGAATGTTAGGTTCTGAGACAATCATAGTTTAAATTAGAATTACAGTGATACCACCAATATTAGTCAGGAATGTCAGGTTCTGAGACAATCATAGCTTAAATTAGTATTACAGTGATACCACCAATATTAGTCAGGAATGTCAGGTTCTGAGACAATCATAGTATAAATTAGTATTACAGTGATACCACCAACATTAGTCAGGAATGTCAGGTTCTGAGACAATCACAGTATAAATTAGTATTACAGTAATACCACCAATAGTAGTCAGGAATGTCAGGTTTTGAGACAATCATAGTTTTAACTTGGTATTTCAGTGATTCCATCAATATTAGTCAGTAATGTCAGCTTCTGAGACAATCACAGTTTTAATTTAGTATTTCAGTGATACCACCAATATTTGTCAGGAATATAAGGTTCTGAGACAATCATAATTTAACTAGGTATTTAAGCGATACCATCAATCCGGAATATCAGGTACTGTGACAATGATAGTTTAATCTGGTATTTCAGTGATACAAACTCTGCCAAGGCCGGTCCCTAGCCCGGCTGAAAAAGGAGGAGGGTGGCCTGCATGAAGGCCGTAAGGAGGCAGCCCCTCCACCATGCAAAGGCACAACAGGCCAATCACCTGTTTGCTTTAAATCAAGATTAGGGGCAATACAAGAGAAAACTGGACTGATTCTAAAGGTGACGAACTGGAACCGCCTACGACTTATGGAACACAAGAAGTATAAATGGGAAAGAAGAGGAGCTGGTGGTAGAGATGAGGAAAGCAAAACTAGAAATCCTGGCTATAATGGAAACGAAGAAAAAGGGACAAGGAGTCATGGATCTCGATGGCGACACGCTGCTCTACAGTGGTGTACCCACATCTGAAAGAGCTAAACGGGGTGTGGGTTGCATTGTGGCAAAATACCAAAAAGATAATATCAAGGGATGGAACTTTGTCTCGGAGCGCATTATGGTTGTAAAACTAAAAGAAGGAGAAACCATAGTCAACCTTGTCATAGTGTACGGGCCAAATGAGGATGAGAGAGCAGAGGTCAAGGAGGCATTCTTCGAGCTGCTTCAAAGGACAGTGGATGACTGCCTAGATGAAATTATCATGCTCGGAGATTTCAATGCCAGAGCTGGAAATGACCATGCTAGATGGGGTGGAGTTATCGGAAGATATGGAGAAGATACTCTCAATGACAATGGAAAGCAACTCCTTAGATTCTGCAGTGAGCAGAATCTGATCATTACAAACACAAAGTTCTCCCTTATGCGCATACATGCATACACTAGGTGTGAACAAACAAAGAATGAGAAATCAGTGATAGACTATGCCATTGTTAGGAGGAGCTCATTCAAATATGTCCGGGATGCTAGAGTCTGGAGGGGGCCAGAGATTGGAAGTGATCACTACCTGCTTACAATCAAAAGAACAACTGAAAGAGTTGCTCAGGCTAGGAACTGCCCAACATCACGCAAGAAACCAAGTAAAGGAACAGGAGAAATGAGCATTAAGACCTACAAGCTGAGAGAGCCAGAAATTAAGACCAGATATCAGGGGCTTATTGCTGCAGCAGTGAGCAACACAGAAGAACAATCTAATGACTTGGAAACCCTCTGGCTTAAATTTAAGGGCATCATAAAGTGAAGTCTAACTTGGGAACAAGAGAAAGAGGACACCTTGGTGGACAGAGGAAGTTAAAGAGAAAATAAGAGAGAAGAAAATGGCGTGGAAACAATACTTAGGAGCTAAAAACACAGCAGGAAAAACAGAGAAATATAGAGAATGTGTGATACTCAGAACAGAAGCAAAGAACAAGGTGCTAGCAGCAAAACAGAAGTCCTGGGAAGAATTTGGAGAAAAGCTAGAAAAAGATGCACAAGAAAACCAGACATTGCTCTATAAGACCCTAAAGAACATGAGGAAGGAAAAACAGCGCCCTCTTAAATTTATAAAGGACAAGCAAGGCAAATTGCTTACTGCCCTGAAGGAAGTGATGGAAAGAATATTTCTCAGAACTCCTTGATGGTGAGCAAGGTCAAGCATCAGAAATGATAACCACTAGCACAGAAGAGAACACCAATGGTGGTGAAGATGACATAAAGATGGAAGAACTGAAGGCAGCACTGGAGCTGTTATAGACCGGAAGGGAGGTATCAAATAAGAGTTGGCCACTCGAAAAGCAGCAGTTTGGAGACTTTTTCAGGCCATAAATCGAGGATTCCTCAGCAAGAGAGAAGTTGGTAAGAAAACGAAGATGGCTGTATACCGCTCCACCTATGTCCCAGTCTTGACGTATGGATGCGAATCATGGGCAATGACTACAACTAACAAAAGCATATCTGAACCTTCATGTCCTCTCTGAAATAAGGTAATCAAGACTGAAGCCACAATACCTACGTTCCTATCTTTGATGGACAGAAATATTCTGCTGATTATTTTATTTTCCTTCTTCTTTTTTTTCAGTCTTCTTTTTCTCCCATACAAATATTCTGACAAAAGATTTCTCTTAACACAGATGAGAAGAAAAGAAAGACAAAAAAAAAAAAAAGCCTGGGAGGCAAGGGCTCAAGCAAGTTCTACTTTGCTCAATCACAAATAACTAAAATCAATACTTGACAGATGCCCAAATTTCAAGCTACTGATGGGCACATTTAAAATGCCATCATGCATAAGCCCTGTGTGGTGCCCGAGGGGGGTTTTCAAGAAATAAAGAATGAATGTTCCCTCAGGTATCTTTTTCTCCCATACAAAATTCAAATGACAAAGATTTCTCAAGTTAACTGCAAAGGGTGAAGAAAAGAAAGGGGGGGGGGGGGGGGGGGGCCTGGGGGGGGGGAAGGGGCCCAGGGGGCTCAAGGGGGGGGGGGGTGGGGGTCAAGGGGGGGGGGGGGGGGGGGGGGGGGGGGGAATGAATGTTTCCCTCAGGTTATTACATGTCATTAAAAAGGTGACTAATATAAGGGCTGTAAGGGGGGGGGGGGGGGTCAATCTCATTATGTAAAACATATTGCTACAGAAACTACCGTTGCAAGAGTTTGTGCTGTCACATAGTAACTATAGAGAAAAATGGCTGAAGGAGCATCCAGAGTCCAGTAATGCAGAACCATACTATACATTACCAAGAAGAGATCAAGTGATAATTTTGACATTTCCTACTAAAATGTAGGAAGTATGAACAACAGAAAAATCCAATATAAGATTATTTACAGGCATGCAATTCAACTTTAACTGTGGATCAGGGGTGGAGAATAGATAGACCTAGAGAAATGCACAATATAGTAAAACAGTATATAACAAGAACTAAAACTAATATATAAGGATTGATGATGGTGTGAGGATAAGGGTTAGTCTGACGGGGTGCTCGTGTGGATGATGACAGATAATTGGTGGATTTGGCGGCATCCTGGACACCCCTGGGCACAGAAAAATCACCCCTTTTCACCTAGTTACTAGCACGCCAGTTATGAGACAAATTTTTTTTGTTTTGTTTGTTTGTTTTTTTTTTGGAAAGGAGAGGGCACAAACACACGCATTCACACAATTTTAGTTTTGATTTACTACAGTTGAACTAAGTGGGGGGGGGGGGAGAAGATACTACATTTAGATATCAGACATCATATTTTATTATCTTGAATTTACTACACTATTTTCCTAATTATAACCCATCATAGGTTGAACAGTATACTTCGTCTTTAAAAAAAAAAATGATAATTTTGAGAGTGAGAACCAGCCACTGCAGACTCAGATACCATCTGTTAAAAAAACTGAAAATCGGGCATGTGTCCATGTGGGGAGGACAAACAGACAGTATAACATGTACTCTAAAACTGTCGGCTCCATGACAGTGGCAGGGTAGCAGTGTGGCTTTCTCCAACCCAGTTAAGGGAGAAACTGTACGGTGATGAAAGAAGTCTGAGATGGACTGCCAGATTTTTAAAAAAGAGATAGATACATGTGGTTATTTGAGAGCGAACAAAGAAGAAGAAACGAACTAAATCAATACTGTGCAGGAGTGGTTTTGAGTGCTCGTTTGCATGTACAAATGGTCTTCTGCTCTGTTGGAAGCTACGTGTTATTTTCAAGATTTCATAAATAGTTTTAGAACCATTGTATACTTCTGTTGTTTTAACTTAATTATAAGTGATGTTATGGGTTGGTTTTGTGGTGCTGTGAGCTGGTTTCAGCTGAGCACATGCATTGTGGAAGTGAATGATGGTTAGAGATGTGTGTAGGAAGATCACATGCTGAAGTCAGCATTTGTAGCAGGAAACGAATTTTGAAACATGGCAGAGAATGAATTTAGACAAGGAGTTTTTAGTTAGTTGACGGTCAGGTCAGCAGTGATTGGGAAGAGCGAGACCGAACGTGGTAGAAAAGAAGTGCTATTATGTTTCGGCCAGTGGTTTGTCAGTAGATTTTTCCCTGGAGAATATTTTTGAAGTTTTACATGACAGCTGATGTCGATGAAGATGTGCAATGAATGAATTTTTATATTACTGTCATTAAGATGTGCAATAACTGAATTTTTGTATTACCGTCATTTTTTCTGGTCTAACTTCATTGTTATAAACGTTCTGCTGACTGAAGCTTGTGTTCAAGTGAATCATTCTTTGTACCACCCCCAGTCAGTGATCTCTGATGGGGAAGATGTGTCCCTATGCTTCACGTACGTCAGATCCACACACTACTATTTGCATTAAATACACCACATCACAAATACTATATGTTAATATGGTGGTTTTAGAAGAGTTTATGATGCAGTAATTATTAATGTAGTGGTTGTTATGTTACCTAGTGTCCTGGATGAGGTCAGCTGTGAAGGCTCCTGATGATAACAGTTTATGTGAGTTACAGAATGCCTTTCTGCTACCACTTATGACCTCAAACAGACCTCAAATGTAGAGCTACGTTAATGGTTTATTTATTTATTTGTGGAACCAGTGTGATGAATCTACAGCAGGCCAGGTATTCACTTATCTGGCCTGTGACGATGTAGTACAGAATTCTAGTAGCCCACTCCTCACAATAGCTGGAGTAAAATGTTAGGCTGCTTCAGCATCCACTCTTGTACTTTTACAAAAGCATCTGGCACTAGCGTAGTGCCAGACCAGAAACTCTGAAACCAAAATTTGTGCCATGTGTCACACACTGCTTAATGCACCAATTTTACACACACAACAAAGCAAACAGAACTTACAAAGATTGGGTCAGATCTCTCTGACCAACTTAGCACATCTCACCCAGGTGGTATCAAATAGTACCAGTTTCCAAAGACTGCATTGCATCCGAAATATGTTCAATAGTTTCCTCTTCCATCCAATAAGGTGGGTGTTATGTTCCCACTGATCTCAAATATAGATCTGTCTTCTATAGTCTTTGATATGCTTTCTATTATTATGTGTTTGTCTCTAGGCCCTGGCTGTCGCTGGGGACCTAGAATAAGCACTCACTTGTCGTAATCATTTTTTTATGATATGGCAGTATCAATCACTCAAAATATTAAATGTTAAATAAAAGGGTTAATGAATTTTTCTCCTTACCACAATTCAAAATGTGAAAACACAGTTACGTTGTACTAGCAAAACTCAGCTGAGCTGCTGGCTATAGTATGGCGTCCCACTGATAATATATAATATCTTCTGGAAAACACTCATTTAGCAGTAACGAACTGTGTTTAAGGACAGTCTTTTAAAAATGGCACAAGCGTGCATCTCTCTTTCAATAATATAAATGCTTTTGTCCAATCGGCGGACTTCCCCTCTACCTTTTTTAAATATTCAAACTAAAAGTCCAATTTCAGTCCAATCTCAGTCTAGTGTGTAGTATTTTTCTGTCGGTCCGTCTGTCTCAACTTGGTTTTTCCCAAAATTACACTTGTTTTTTGGACTAACTACAAGAAAAAACTACACAAATCTGCCCCACTTACTTATACGATTTCTATGCTAAGTTATTTTTAGCTACTATCCTCCTACTTTGCCCATTAGTCCACTGCAGTTTGATTTTATGCGTTTGGCTCAAGGACGTCAAAATGTAACTTTAATGAAAATATGCACAAAAAACTGTTCGCTAGTCTGTATTGAACAATGCAGTCTTTCGTCAATATCTTCCGTGTTATCTGTCCGTCTGTGTAATTAAAAGTATATTATTTGTCAGATTAAGATGGGCTATCAAACTAGCTAGTTTTTATCCTCCTAACTTTATTATTAAAGAAAAACCTACTTTTCTCAAGGTTAGTTTTTTGAAATTTGTTTTTGAACCTTCGTCCACGGCGTTTGCCGCTATATTCAAACAAAACAACCAATTACCGTAAAACGTCCAAGATACGACTGTTTCTAACAAGAGCTAAGGTCGTTTTTCTACCAATTCCTTACATTGTGTCAACTAGTGGCGTAATTTTTTTTCTTTAAAACTACAAATTGCGTCTTTTAGACTTTTAGATTCAAACACGTGTTCCGACCGTCATATTTTTTTTTTTCTTTTATCTCCGTTTCCCTCCCGTCTAAAAGGGTAAACCGTTTAGCGTGGGCGAGAATGTATCATCGTATCTTATGTATAATTTTATCCCTACATGTTATTTTACCAACTCCGCCAATGCCGGTCCCAAGCCCGGATGAAAAAGGAGGAGGGCGGCCTGCATGGAGGCCGTAAGGAGGCAGCCCCTCCACCATGCAAAGGCACAACAGGCCAATCACCTGTTTGCTTTAAATCATGATTACGCGAACTACAAGAGAGAAAACCGGACTGATTCTAAAGGCGACGAACTGGAACGGACTACGGACTACGACTTATGGAACTTGGTACACAAGAAGTATAAATGGGAAGGAAGAGGAGCTGGTGGAAGAGATGAGGAAAGCAAAACTAGAAATCCTGGCTATAACGGAAACGAAGAAAAAAGGACAAGGAGTCATGGATCTCGATGGCAACACGTTGCTCTACAGTGGTGTACCCATATCTGAAAGAGCTAAAGGGGGCGTGGGTTGCATTGTGGCCCAAAATCAAAAAGATAGTATCAAGGGATGGAACTTTGTCTCGGAGCGCATTATGGTTGTAAAACTAAAAGAAGGAGAAACCATAGTCAACCTGGTCATAGTGTATGGGCCAAATGAGGATGAGAGAGCAGAGGTCAAGGAGGAATTCTTCGAGCTGCTTCAAAGGACAGTGGATGACTGCCTAGATGAAGTTATTATGCTCGGAGATTTTAATGCCAGAGTTGGAAATGACCATGCTAGATGGGGTGGAGTTATCGGAAGATATGGAGAAGATACTCTCAATGACAATGGAAAGCGACTCTCCTTAGATTCTGCAGTGAGCAGAATCTGATCATTACAAACACAAAGTCCCCCATAAGCGCATACATGCATACACTAGATGTGAACCAACCAAGAATGAGAAGTCAGTGATCGACTATGCCATTGTTCGGAGAAGCTCATTCAGATATGTCGAGATGCAAGAGTCTGGAGGGGGCCAGAGATTGGAAGTGATCACTACCTGCTAACAATCAAACGAACAACTGAAAGAGTTGCTCAGCCTAGGAACTGCCCAACATCACGCAAGAAACCAAGTAAACGAGCAGGAGAAATGAGCATTAGGACCTACAAGCTGAGAGAGCCAGAAATTTAGACCAGATATCAGGGGCTTATTGCTACAGCAGTGAGCAACACAGAAGAACGACCTGATGACTTGGAAACCCTCTGGAATAAATTCAAGGATATCATAAAGACAGCTGCTGCAGAAGCATGCGGTGAAGTCCGACTTGGGAACCAGAGAAAGAGGACACCTTGGTGGACAGAGGAAGTCAAAGAGAAAATAAGAGAGAAGAAAATGGCATGGAAACAATACTTAGGAGCTAAAAACACAACAGGACAAATGGAAAAATATAGAGAATATGTGACACTCAGAACAGAAGCAAAGAACAAAGTGCTAGCAGCAAAACAGAAGTCCTGGGAAGAATTTGGAGAAAAGCTAGAAAAAGATGCACAAGAAAACCAGAAATTGTTCTATAAGACCCTAAAGAACATGAGGAAAGAAAAACAATGCCCTCTCAAATTTATAAAGGACAAGCAAGGCAAATTGCTTACTGCCCCGAAGGAAGTAATGGAAAGATGGAAAGAATATTTCTCAGAACTCCTGGATGGTGAGCATGATGAAGCATCAGAAATGATAACCACTAGCACAGAAGAGAAAACTAATGATGGTGAAGATGACATAAAGATGGAAGAACTGAGGGCAGCACTAGAGAAAATCAAGATGGGCAAAGCAGCAGGGCATGATGGTATAACACCAGAAATGGTTAAGTACATGGGAGCATCAGGCGACCTATTACTCTTAAAGGTCCTACAGGCAGCATGGTGCAACAAGACCATACCAAAGGATTGGGAGATTGCCATCATAACACCAATTTTCAAAAAGGGTGACAATCGACAATGTGGAAACCATAGAGGCATATCCCTTCTCAGTGTCCCTGGTAAAATCTACTCTAGAATCCTAGAGCAGAGACTCCGACGCCTAGCTGAGCCACAATTGGATGAGGTCCAGTGCGGATTCCGAGCAAACCGAAGTACTCAAGACCTAATCTTCACACTCAGACAGCTGAGTGAAAAGGCCCTTGAGTATAAGAGTGAGATCCATCTTTGTTTCATAGATCTGGAAAAAGGCGTTTGACAGGGTCCCCTGGAGCAAACTTTGGGACTGTTTGGCAAGGAAGAATATTCCAGCACCTCTGATTCATGCTATACAGAGCTTCTACAAGTCTTGCAGAAATTATGTGAGGACAGCAAACCATAAGTCAGAAGAGTTCAGAACCACCACTGGTGTAAGACAAGGTGATATCCTATCACCTTACCTCTTCATACTCCTTATGGACGATGTCATCAAGGCATGTAAGGAGAGAACAAGAAAGTATTCAGTGGGGTACTGGAAGATGAGACAGGTCTGGCATTTGCTGATGATGTTGCCCTGATTGCTAAATCAGAGGCACATCTCCAATCCAACCTGCAAGTCTGGAAGGAAGAGCTGGAGAAGAGAGGGATGGTCATAAGCAGCTCTAAAACAAAATCCATGGTGATATCACGAGAAGAAAGAAAACATCAGATTAAGTTGGGAGAACAGGTCCTGGAGCAGGTCGACCACTTTAAATATCTCGGAGCTATTATAGACCGAAAGGGAGGCATAAAAGAAGAGTTGGCCACTCGAAAAGCAGCGGCTGGGAGACTTTTTCAGGCCATAAATCGTGGATTCCTCAGCAAGAAAGAGGTTGGTAAGAAAACAAAGATGGCTGTATACCGCTCCACCTATGTCCCAGTCTTGACATATGGATGCGAGTCGTGGGCAATGACTACAACCCACAAAAGCCAGATCCAAACCTCAGAAATGAGGTATCTGAGGAAAGTGGTTGAAGTAACAAGAAGAGACATGGTCCGCAACCAGACGATCCGTCAAGGCCTAAAATCCCATCCGCTGCAGACCCAAATAGAACAGTCCCAACTAAGATGGTTTGGCCATGTCTGCAGAATGGGAGAAGATCGGCTACCACGACAAGCATGGGAAACAAAGAGCCAGGGATCCAGACCTCCAGGACGACCCAGAGTCCGCTGGGAGGACAACATTAGACAATCTTTGAAGGACCGAGGACTAGAATGGAACCAGGCCAGGAAGAAGACAGCTGATAGAATGGTCTGGCGCTCTCTCTTCCAAACCTCTACACCTCACGGTAGAAGGGGAACGACTAAGTAAGTAAGTAAGTAAGTTATTTTACCTATTATCTTTATAATTGGAGGAATTTTAACGTTGCATCACTGTAATTTCACCACAATTAAAATCAAATCTTTCAATCTTTCCACAATCAATTCCAGTTTTCCTCTTCTCACAACAATCCCAAAGAAAGTTGATTGCTCTCTTCTAATGTAAATAACAAGCTACTTTTGCACAATGGCCTCCTTCAGGACATTCCTCATAACTCATTTCAGCTGTCTATGGTATTCTTAACAATTTTTCTGCAAAACCACATCTCTGTGGCCTTCACGAATTTTCTTGCCTAGTTCATTAATTGTCCATGACTGGCTCCATATGACTGGACTGGCTCTACATAACCCTGAAAAACTCCATTCTTACTTCCAATGACAAAGATCTGTTGCATTAAATGTGTTTGCCCTAACTTCATTGTTATAAACATTCTGCTGGAGATTGAAGCTTGTGTTCAAGTGAGTCATTCTTTCTACCACCCCCAGTCAGCGAGCTTTGATGGGGCAGGTATGTCACTGTGCTACACAGATGTTAGATCCACACACCTCTGAACAGCTCCATTCTTAGTTCCAATGGCAAAGATTTGTTGCATAAAATACTTTTCATGTTAGGAACACTGTTTCTGCCTCATCTATTCTACTCTTCACCTCTGAGATAAATGATTTTACAGTGTTCTAAGTTAGGCAACTATGTTGACAGCATGCCCCGTTTAGTTCGGGGGAGGGGGGGTCTGATGAAAAAAAAACAAAAACACTACGACTAATCCTTAGGCAAAGCCATCATGTAATAACAAATGGCTGCAAAAACCATAACTGCAAGTGTGTGTATATGCTTGGTGCAAGCCTTCCTGCAGGGAGACCAGCCCCTGGGGGTCTCCATGTACCATAAGGAGCAAAATGGAAAATGATGATGCTGACACCCCAATTTTTGCCAGATTGTAATAACAAATATTACTATTGGCAATTTACTTACTTACTTAGTCGTTCCCCCTTCTACCGTGAGGTGTAGAGGTTTGGAAGAGAGAGCACTAGACTATCCTATTGGCTGTCTTCCTCCTGGCCTGGTTCCATTCTAGTCCTCAGTCTTTCAAAGATTGTTTAATGTTGTCCTCCCAGTGGACTCTGGGTAGTCCTGGAGGTCTGGATCCCTGGCACTTAGTTTCCCATGCTTGTCGTGGTAGCCGATCTCTCTCATTCTGCAGACATGGCCAAACCATCTTAGTTGGGACTGTTCTACTTGGGTCTGCAGGGGGTGGGATTTTAGGCCTTGATGTATCGTCTGGTTGCAGACCATGTCTCTTCTTGTGACTTCAACCACCTTCCTCAGATACCTTATTTCTGAGGTTTGGATCTGGCTTTTGTGGGCTGTAGTCATTGCCCATGACTCACATCCACACATCAAGACTGGGACATAGGTGAAGCGGTATATAGCCATCTTTGTTTTCTTACCAACCTCTCTCTTGCTGAGGAATCCTCGATTTATGGCCTGAAAAAGTCTCCCAGCTGCTGCTTTTCGAGTGGCCAACTCTTCTTTGGTGCCTCCCTTCCAGTCCATAACAGCTCAGAGGTATTTAAATACCTCGGCAATTTACAATGTTCTCAAATACTTCAACGCACAAAAACCCACACTCAATTGTTATTACTCTCAGATTTGGAAACAAATTTAATTTGCAAGAAATTATTACATTTCAACTTCTGCTGAAAGCAAACATGAAGCTTTCACTGAATGATTTCATACATCCTTACAATCAAGGATTCTCAAGATCATGGGATATCTCACCTCATTGCCATAGTTCATGAGATTGTGTATGGAGACCAGAGATTTGAAGACCACCACCCAACTTGTGTGTTGTGTTCTCTCAATCAGCAAATCAGCCATTTGTGGGATTGATACATTTGGCTCATTTGTGCACTGCAGTAAATCTGAGGAGGAAAAAATAGTACATGAATAAGATAACGCAGGCAAGCAAGAAAATAAAATGTACTAAATTAAAACAACATTCAAGTGCACAGAAAATAAATGACAAACTTTTGGGTAAGTATGAAGAAAACAATCTTATAAAAATACAAATACATTTACTTATGAAAGGCACATATCAAACAAAACTAAAAGTTCAGTACAAAAATATAATCAAATAAAAGGAACAACTTCCAAGTATGAAAAGAAAAGTAAGATAAAAAACAGGCGAGAATACAAACAGAGCTAGATAGAAGCCAATAGAGAAAAATGAGAAATTTAAACACTGTGAATCTTCATTCTGCATTCAATGGTACCTATACCTTGTAGCGGTATGGCAGCTTGCGTACCCTGACAATCCCCAGAGCTATGCCAGTGGGGTTTTACTCCTGGTAGGTTCAACCAAGCTGGACTGGTCTGTGTGGGTAGGGGTCAGACAAAAGCTGGTACCCTGGTCCTCCAGGTTGGGGGTTTTAGCATAGGGCTGACACCCCTGTCTATGTAAATAAAATAATGAAGTTACGGAAACAACATCAAATGAACAAACTTTGCTGCGGGATGGACATTCGGAGTCTGTGGCTCGTATGACTGTCAGTGGTGAAAGCCGAAAGGAAGCCACTGACATGAAAACGGATGTCCTGACCGCAAAACAGGATACAAGAATAGGATTTTGGAATGTCAGGACAATGTACGAGACAGGTAAACTAAGACAGGTCACGGCAGAAATGAGAAACTATAGGTTACACATCCTGGGGATAAGCGAGAGCAGATGGACAGGGGCAGGAAAAGTTAAAACAGCAACAGGAGAAACAGTACTTTACTCTGGAAGAGAGGATGGACAGCACAGTGAAGGCGTAGCCATTATTCTACAGAAAGGGATAGAAAGGACATTACTGGAATGGAAACCCATCAACAACAGACTGATACGATTGAGATTGAGAGGGAGATTTACCAACACTACAATAATACAATGCTACGCACCAACGAATGATAGCGATGAGGAGGTCAAGGATGAATTCTATCAACAACTGCAGAAAGAAATGGAGGACACACCTAGATATGATCTTGTTATAGTAATGGGAGACCTCAATGCGAAAGTTGGTACACACAATACATATAATGAAAGAACAATGGGGAAATGCGGCAGCGGAATAGCAAACGAAAATGGGGATAAGCTAATAAGTTTCTGTAGCATTAACAACCTGGTCATTGGAGGAACACTCTTCCCACATAAGGAAATTCACAAGTTAACATGGGAATCACCAAATGGTCGGGACAGAAACCAGATAGACCACATCATGGTTAACGGTAGATGGAGACACGCATTACAAGATGTGAAGGTAAGAAGAGGTGCAGATGTGGGAAGCGATCACCATTTAGTAGTAGCAAAACTGAAAGTGAAACTAAGAAGGGCTGGACCAACTGTAACTACACAGAAAAGGTTTGACATCAGCAAATTGAAGGACCCCCTTACCAGAAAAGCTTTTGCGGCTGACATTAAGAAACGATATCAATTTGCCAAAAGCCAGGAAAAGACATTGACTGATGATATAGACCAGAATTTCAACACCATTTCAACAATATATAAGGAAAGTAGCAAATCATGCTTGGGATTCCAGGAAAGGAAGAAGCAAGACTGGATAACACCAGAAACACTAAACACCATAAAGATGAGAAAGGAAATAAAAAGAAAGAAAACAGAAGCGAAGTCCCCCAGGTTAAAGCAACTATATAGCGAACAGTACAGTCAACTGGACAGGGAAGTTAAACGCCAAACCCGAGCCAACAAAAGGAATTTCCTAGACGATCTTGCAAAACAGGCAGAAGAGGCAGCACTGAGAAATGAACAAAGCACAGTATACAAAATAACTAAATTCATCAGCGGAAAACAAGGTGCAAACAATATTACATTAGTAAGAGATAAGCAAGGAAATCTCATCAAGACAGTAGAGGGACAGGAAACAAGATGGGCAGAGCACTTCAGAGAAACTCTGAACAAGGAAATACCAGAGACACAAATGAATGTTCCTGAGGCTGAAAACGATCTAGATGTAAATACAAACATTCCACGAAAAGAAGAAATCATCACAGCAATCAAAGGGTTAAAGAATGGTAAAGCTCCGGGCCATGATAACTTAAATGCAGAGCTATTTAAGACAGACCCTGAGCTAGCAGCAGAACTATTAGAACCACTATTTGCACAAGTGTGGAAAACGGGGACAACACCATCAGAGTGGAACAAAGGAATAATTGTCAAATTGCCCAAGAAGGGAGATCTTTCAGACTGCAATAATTGGAGAGGAATCACTCTTCTCTCAGTTCCCAGCAAAATACTAGGCAGGATAATTATACAGAGAATTTCAAAGGCAGTAGACTACAAACTGAGGAAAGAACAAGCAGGATTTAGAAAGAACAGAAGATGTGTAGACCATATATTCACTCTCAGGAACATTATAGAGCAGTGCTCAGAATGGCAAAGACAGCTTTACATAAATTTTGTTGATTTTGAAAAGGCTTTTGACAGCATACATAGGGACAGTTTATGGAAAATACTGAGGGCTTATGGAATTCCAAGCTGCATAGTGTCAATCATAAAAAGCCTCTATGCCAACTTTACGTGTAGTGTTGGGCAGAGCAACCTAACCTTCGAGGTGAAGACAGGAGTACGACAGGGATGCCCCTTATCAACCACTCTATTTTTAACAGTCATAGACTGGGTGATGCGCCAGACAACAGAGACAACAGAGGGCAGTCCAAGAGGAATAAGATGGACTACATTTTCAACATTGGAAGATCTGGAATATGCAGATGACATTGCACTGCTGGCACATTCACATCAACACATCCAGGAAAAAACGGATAGACTTAATAAATTTAGCCAGCAGGTGGGCTTGAACATCAATTTAAAGAAGTCTGAGGTCATGACGCTCAATGTGAGCAACCCTGAGCCCATATCAGTAAGGAATCAGCAACTGGTACAGACAGATACCTTCACATACCTAGGAAGCATAGTAACACCAGACGGTGGGGCAGGCAAAGACATCAACATCAGAATGAATAAGGCAAGAACAGCCTTCTTTAGCCTAAATAACATCTGGAAGTCCTCCCAATACAGCACAAGCACAAAATTAAGATTATACCAGAGTTGCGTGCTTTCTGTGCTTCTCTATGGTGCGGAATGCTGGAGAGTCACAGAGAAGGAAATGTCAAAATTGTCCTCTTTTCACACAACATGCCTAAGAAAAATTCACCGAATCTTTTGGCCGAATACCATCACCAACCAAGATCTGCTTACTCGTAGCAAGCAAGAGGACATGCATACCATCATAGCTGGCAGACGCTGGAGCTGGGTTGGTCATGTCCTCAGAAGAGACCCCGATGCCATCACAAGAACAGCTATGCTTTGGACCCCTGAAGGAAAGCGAAAGAGAGGCCGACCAAAAACAACTTGGCGGAGGACTGTGGAGGCTGAGATGCAAAGAATGAACCAGAGTTGGGGCACTGTACGAAGGATGGCCACCGACCGTGCAAAGTGGAATCAATTTGTTGTTGCCCTACAAGACGCCACTAGGCGTGATGGCCACTGACTGCTTTGACGGTCGGTGGTTAAGGATCGAAGAAGAAGAAGAATCTTCATTATAACACTTCAGATGTAAAAGGACAACACTGAAAAAAAGCAAAGACTCTTTAATACTCAAAATATAACGACATGACACAAACAACTGATGACAATTATGAAGCGATGATTATTACGAGCCCAATATTAAGGGTGTGGGGACAAGAAGAAGCAGATACATAAGCCATGCTGCTACTAGCCAGTGTTTTAGCATGCCCACAAAAGGGCACAAAGATCAGCAACACTGTACCCTACCATGTATATCTTCTTCTTTGTTCACTCTCAGACGTCTACTTGAAAATGTTCAAAGGAAGCAGCGGTCTGCCTGAGGTTGTTGATATCTCCATAGAGTTTTTCCAGGAATGTTAATGGTTGTGACAGTATTGTCTCCCCTGCTCTGCAAAAGCGGTCCAACAATGGCCACATTTATAAAAATATTAGAGTATAAAAATGAGGGTATTCAAAGGCTTACTCCTGGCACAGATGTAAATAGAAGAATGATGCTTCTACTTCAGGGCGCCTCACAGGATTTTAAAGAAAAGCAAGCATAACAACTGGGATAATCTAAGCTGTCATGAACTTATTATTCTCCTGCCCCTTCAGTGAGGAAATACTGACTCACATTTTCTGAGCCCCCAGCTGAAGATGATTCAACTATTAATTTAATAGCTCTTTATGGTTATGTATTTAAAACTATATGAGTCATACGGGTGCAGACATTCAATTCACTCAATAGTGATTAATCCAACTATAGATTTAAAGGCTGTGTATTTGGGCACGTCATGTTTGTGATTAACACCTATCTCCAAATACCAGCTGTTATCCAAATTGGAAAACTCAAACAACATGGCTTCGTGGGCAATTTCTTCCATCCATGCTCACAGATCAAATGGCTGTTATCTACCATCCCCGACAAGAAGTCTGGGTTAACAATAAGAATGTCACTGAATGTAGACTCCTTATCCGTCTGTTAATGATTAAACAAACAACCATGTCAGCGTGGCGGCAAAACAGGTCAAGCAATCAGGTATCTGTAGGTAATGACAAGATAATTAACTTTGACTTGTTCATTTCTGCTGAGCTGGTAATATGCATCATTTTTTGGTGGCCTGAATGCTCTGCTTCCCACTTGCTGCTGTCTCTGATAAAACTCTTGGCCTCTCCATAAGTTATGCTTGTGTCAAGTTGAGGTAGCTTTCCCCCTTCCTCTGCCAATATGTCAGCCTCTTCATTTCTGGGGGTGTTGCAGTGAGACAGGATCCACTGTATCACGACTTTTGAATTGCTGACACAGTTTGTGAAGTGTTACATTTAGGTCGTGCAGGTCGGCATTATTCTGATTCTTCAGTATTGCAATTACTGACAACGCATCTGTGAAGAGAGCTACTTGCCACTCTGAGCTTTCTTCTGTCATTAGGACTTCTGCTGCAATTTTTAAGGCTTCTGCCTCTGCTTTGAAGTTACTTGAGAATTTTTCTCCTGTGACTGGCACCTTTTTTATGTGTGCCATTGCTTAAGCTCAGAAAGACTCCTCCATCTCTATCTTCTGTTGTATTTGTTGCTGATCCCTATGTATGCATGGATCCAGGTGTTTCTTGGGCAATGCTTCTCTATGTATTTTGTGGTTAGGACTTTTTTTCTGATTCATTCTGTCTGTTCTTTCTCTCAATACCTGGAGTGTTTTCTATCATTTCAGGGAAGCGCTGTTGTTTCCAGACTGGTAGCTTGTGTGCAATGTAGATGGGCTTAGCATGCATATCAAAGAAGGCATCTAAGGAGGATTGGTGATACATGCAGACCCTTCTCTGATGACAAAGCGTTGGTATTTGTGCATGTTGTTCTGCTATAGTACTGGATGTATGAGAAAGGTACAACCTGTGTGCTCGCACATATAGTAGTCTAGGTGTATGATAATGGTCCCAGCAGATCACACCATCACTCAAAAAGCAATCAATTCAGGGGTTC
Source organism: Oreohelix idahoensis (assembly GCA_024509875.1). Lineage (NCBI taxonomy): Eukaryota > Metazoa > Mollusca > Gastropoda > Stylommatophora > Oreohelicidae > Oreohelix > Oreohelix idahoensis. The sequence continues at coordinate 42,391 of JAMPIV010014043.1, read as the reverse complement.
ATCCCGAGAAACATTGTAATGAAATGTGTTCTGAGCATTGGAACTATCATACAAATATATGTAAAGCAGTGTTTCATTCTGATAGGAAGATTAAATAACATTCCACAACTTGAATAATCATTAAGATATGACATATAGTCAAGTTATCAACTACTGAAGCTATCACGCAATTAAGAAAAACGAAACATCACATTCATAGTACTATTCATTATCTGTTTAAAACCAGAAACACAGCCAGCCCTATCAAAATCCAGTGAGCATACTCGATCCAAAAACTTGATCACTGAAACTTCATTCTCACATGATTTTCACTGACAACATTTATACCTCAGAAACTAACTTACAATCTAGATAATTAACATCTCTTACCCTATCAGACCTGAACTGTATTTATTCGAAATGTACCACATACAAGCATACAATATAACAATATATAATTCAAACAAGAGACCTCTCCATTTTTCACCCATAACCACCCACATGATCATCATCATCATGTGACACTTGGGTATGTGGCCGGTTACCCCCATCTAGTACAAACATAAACCACACAAATATTTTGCCAGAAACATGTACATGTTATCAAAAGCAAGTAACTCTACTCAGCTGTCTGATTTGGAAGGAGACCCTCCATTAGTGAGATTCATGAGGCAAGAATGACAAGCGGTAAGGTGTCTGGACTGTTAACTCATCTCCTTTCACTTAGGAGAACTGGAAACTTATAAGGCACTACAAAGTGTCCCAGAACTTCATTAGCCTAATACAGAAAACATATGAAACCTTGAAATGCAGTCATCTCCCTGATGGGCAACTTACAGATCCCTTTGAAATAGGAACAACTGGAGTGTGGCTCGGATGCCTCTTAATACCAGTACTCTTCCTACCAGCTATAGATTCGATTATGAACACATCAACCAATAGAAATTGAATTGGTTGGTGTTGCATTCATAATCTAATCTATAGATGGTAGGAAGAAATTGAATTACCTTGGGCTGACTACTATCTTTATTAGTCATTAATGTGGAAGTCTGAGGGCAAACGAGAAAGAAAAATAATTCAGTGGACAATGACAAAACAGCCTTCTATACATCCACATCTCAAGGGTCCAAATTTTTTCTTCTAACAGTCCCTTTATCCCATAACCAAAATTTGATACTAGACCAAATGAAATACTGGATGAGAGGTCATAGCGTGGGTCTGAAAATACACAGGGAGAAGACAATGATAATGAGAATAAATGCAGGAAACTTCTTCTACTTCTTCTTCTTCCTCGTTCGCCTTCAGACTTCCACATTTATGACTCTAATAAAGGCAGTAGTCAACTTAAGGTTCCCGACATCTCCAAACAGTTTTTCGTTGACAGAAGTGGGTTGTTGCCATATGCTACTCCGTTCATTACTGTAGGTTGGGCAGTATTGCAGCAGGTGTTCGACTGTCATCGGGCTCGTACCGCAGGTGCAGAGATCTGTTGCACCAATTTTGTATTTGTGGTATAGATGGTATCTCAATCTGTTGTGTCCAGTCCATAGCCGAAAAATGATGACCTGTTCTTTCCTTGATAGTTGATGAAAATGCAGGAAAGAATAACGAAATTGCACTTGAAGAAACACTACTACAAGATATAGAATCATATACATCTATATCGTGGCAGCAATATGGGCACAGTTAAAGGGACAGAACATGATATCAAAGTAAGAATACAAAAGACCAGAGGAGCTTTCATTGCTTGGGAAATGTATGGAGATCAAGAGAAATCAATGCCATTAGATGTCTGAACATCCACTAAAAAAAGACAAAGATTAAGATAATGCATGTGATGAATGATTTCCAGACTGCACTTGGAGAAGTACCTGTACAAGATATGGACTCGTACATCCTGGCAATTACATAGGTAAAGTTGGTGAAATGGACAGTGACATCCAATTAAGTTTACAGAAGGCTGTGAAATATCATCACTATCAGGTGCTATCTTCACATCAAAGGTCAGCTGCAATGGATCTCCAACGTCTTCTATCTCTTGTCTTGGTGGTGCACTCTGATAGACTCTTTCCTGTCCATCTCTTGATGTTATCTTCCCACTTATAGCGCTGTCTTCCTTTTGCACATTTTTCTTCAACTCTGCCTTCTATTATGGTCTTCAGTAAGGTGTTGTCTTTTTTACATGGCCAAAATATTTTAGCTGTCTAATTTTGATATCCTTCATTATTTCTCTTTTCCTCCGTAGGTTTTCTAGGACCTCTTTATTTGTTTTCTTCTCTTTCCATAAGTTAAAGTTAGCTGCTTATCCTTTACAGGACGTGGCAATCAACCACAGCTTTTATTGGCTGTTTGTGATTTTTCTAGGCAGTTTTTTTCATTCAGTAGTTTGCCATTGCTTTCTGAACGGCACGACGCTTATACCATTGTTAAAAATCCACACAAAGCGATCTGCTACCAAACCGCCTGCAGCAGGTTTCGAACCTGGTATATCTGGATTATGAAACTGCGTTCATATCCATTAGGCCACAGACGCCAACTTTTTTTTCCATAAGACGTATCCTATTCTTCTATACATCCACATCTCAAGGGTCTAAATTTTTTCTTCTAACTGCTTGTGAAATATATGGAAATCAAAAGAAATCACACCCAATACAAAGATAACAATCTTAAACTCATACATTAAAGCAGTCTTTTTGTAAGTCACTGAAACACGGAGACCAAAAAAAAAAGGCAACCAAGAAGTTGACATACTTTCATAAATAAGTGCTCAAGTAAAACAGAAGGATCATAAAAATAATTGTTTTATATTTAAAACGGTAATACAGGATCATCATTGTGGAACCCATGAAAATGAACAGATACATACAAGCGGAACAAGAAGTGAAGTAAAGATGTTGGCTTTGGGATAGGACACAAGTAAACCTGTTGATATCCCTAGTTTATAAGGCAATACTTATTATGGAATCCCTTAAGTAAAAGAATTACGGGGAGGCCTAAAAACATATGGAGAAGGGAATTAGAGACGTATAAAAATGATAAAGAAGACATGAAAAGAAGTTGAACATATGATAAAAGACTGAGGGTTTTTTTTTTTTTTTAAATATGGTAATAACACTGACAAACAACATTTTTCTTTCTTATATAAGAATAAGTGTTCTTAAGTCAGTTTCTTGCGCTGATTTCAAATCTGAAATCCGTTTATCTCTATCACATCGGGTTCTTAAGATATTTGTGAATAAATATATTTGTGGGAAACCGTTATTTGCTCCGTTTCATTTTTACTATATAACTTATTAAAAATTAATAAAAAGCAACATAATTCTACTTTTTATACTGCTAAAAGATGCATGACATTTGTTACGCGATTTTTCAAATAGTTACTGTATTTTGAAATAATTCTGAGCAAAATATGGCTTCTAGAAGTTGTAGAAATTCGGCTGATCTGTTCTGTTACGTGTGCGGATATTTTACCGATCGTGTTGACCAGAAAAACTTTACACCATTACTAAAGAAAGCATATGAACTTTATTTCGATTCGAAAGTTGATGATGCAAATAAATGTTGGAAGCCAAATGCAGTTTGTTCGATACATTGGCAGGTTGGTTACGAATATCGCCGAAGCATAAGTCGATGCCATTTGGAGTGCCAGTAATATGGCTTGAACCGACAAATCACGCTACTGATTGTTACTTCTGCTTGACAAATATCCATGGTTTCACTTTTAAAACTAGAAAGTCTGTGGTTTTTCCAAATATTGAATCGGTTTCTAAACCAGTGCCTCATGATCCAATCACGTGTCCGATCCCAGTACCACCAGAACAATATCCGTTGGACGTGATTGAACCATCAGAAAGTGATAGTTTACCTGCTTTAGAAACTAATTCTGACTCGGATTACATACCGGTGAATGATGGTGTTTACTTAATTAACCATTCAGAACTTTCAGATCTAATACGTGATCTCGCTCTTACCAAAGGACAAGCGGAATTACTCGGTTTGCGACTCAAAGAATAGAATCTTTTAGTGCCCAATACTCCGATATCTAAATTTCGTCATAGACACAGAGAACTTGATCAATACTTTGAGATGGATGATGACATTTGCTATTGCAAAGATGTAAACGGTCTAATGGTGCACCTCGGTCATGAGCACATAGTCAACGAATGGCGACTTTTCATCGACTCTTCCAAGACTAGTCTAAAAGCAATGTTATTACATAACGGAAATTTATTTGCATCAATTTCAGTCGCCTACTCTGTTCATATGAAAGAAACTTATGACAATATGGCTATACGTTTGGAAAAAATAAAGTACAATGACTACCAATGGCGGATTTGTGGAGACCTAAAGGTCATTGCAATTCTCACGGGCATGCAGACTGGGTATACTAAATTTTGTTGCTTCCTATGTGAATGGGACAGCCGCAACAGACAGGAACATTATGCAAGAAAGGTGTGGCCTATCAGGGATCGTATGCAGCTCGGGCATAAAAATGTAATACACGAGCCATTAGTTAACAAAGACAGCTTCATTTTACCACTGTTACATATAAAGTTGGGGCTCATGAAGAATTTTGTAAAAGCGTTAGATAAAACGAGCAAAGCTTTCACTTATCTTCGAGAAAAGTTTCCGCAAGTTAGCGATGCAAAGATAAAGGAAGGTATCTTTGTAGGACCTCAGATTAGGAAAGTTATTGCAGACAAACAATTCGAGAACTTGTTACATGGTAGTGAACTTCGCGCATGGATGGCATTCAAATCGATCGTCGATAACTTTCTGGGAAATCACAAATCTGTCGACTATGTGCATATTGTTAAGCAGTGCATAGATGCATACAGAATTATGGGCTGTAACACGTCCCTCAAAATCCATTTGCTCGATTCGCATCTTGACTTTTTCCCTGACAACCTTGGCGAAGTCAGCGATGAACATGGAGAACGATTCCATCAAGATATCGCCGTAATGGAGTCACGTTATCAAGGACGGTGGAGTGTCACCATGCTTGCCCATTATTGTTGGATGCTTCATCGCGATATACCACATGCCATTCACCGACGAAAGTTGACTGCAAAGAAATTCAAGACTACATAACTGTTTACTTCTTGTACGAATGATGTTGTAATACTGTATGCGTTGTTAAAAAACTTCAATTGCGTATTTCTAGAGATCCCGACCTGATAGAGAAAAACGGTTTGCAGATTTAAAAACAGCGCATTAAAATTGACCAGAAAAACATAGAAATGTTAGAGAAAGAAAAAAAAAGTTTTTTTTTGTTAGCCAGTGTAATAAGTCTTATTAGGACAAAGTGCAAAGAAAATGACCAATGTTGCGGCCACAAGGCCTTCTTCAGGGACAAATAAACAGAAAGAGAGAAAACATGAGCTAAGTGAGAAACATGGAACATAAATTAAAAATACAACCAATGTAATTGGCACAGGCCAATTGAATACACAACTTGTATTTCTATTTATTCTTCATGTTTCTCACGTAACTCTCGCTTTTCTTCATTTCTGTTTTTGTTTGTATGTCCCTGATGAAGGCCTTGTGACCGCAACATGGGTAATTTTATTTGTACTAGTAAGATGCATTACCTTTGTTTCCTAATTTTTAAATTATATTTTTAAATTTAAAAATGTTGATAGAATGTGTGATTTCTGTATACACGCACTGGGATCCTCGCCGGTGCTACAGAGTTCATGCACTGTGCTGAGATCCTCCCTTGTGTGTTGTAAGGAAGAAGATTGAAGCCCTGATTGAGTTGTCCATGTGTAATGAAGAAGGTCCTTAAATATCAAACCAAACCAGACACAAGACTGAAACAACATAGCCTGACCTAACTGAACGGATATGCTCCACACGGAGCTTAAGGGATTATAATGATGATGCCACCAACTATGAAAACTTTCAGCCAAGTTCCTAATTCACATTTACATTTCCCATGCCAGCAATATGCACAACACTTATCGAATAAGCTAATGGGCTCCTGATAATCTAATACTCCACAAGAGATAGATATCCATATTTTCATGCCAGAATCACTCAGGGAGAAGCAGGGAACAACAACACAAAAACAAATCAATATTTGGTAAACATGAATAAAACAATGCAACATATTATCAGACAGTATTATTACTGTCTAACTGGCAGAGTGGTTACAGCGCTAGTCTCTTATGGCGAAGTGGCCAGGTATTGGGATTGAAACATGATCTAGTTTATCCAGCTGCAAATGGGTACCTGACTCTGCTCTTGAGTTAGGGAAGACAATGGCGACAAGGAAGGTGACCCCACCTCGTTAAATTAAAATGTTGGACCTACTTTACAGTGAAGTCTCTAACCCTTCACTCCCCTACACAAGTATCTGATATGATACTAACTTTACCGTTACTATTATATAAATATAAAGGATTATTTAATCAAAATCCAATCAAATTATGAGCGTATGATACAAGGACAAGAACATGACTTCAGCTCCTTCAGACATCTTGTTCTAGGCGGTACTGCCCATCAATGGTGCTATACCTTGTAGCGTTTTGTGTACCCTGACAACCCCCAGAGCTATGCAAGCAGCAGTTTGACTTCTGGCAGGTTCTACCAAGCTGGACAGATCTGCGCTGGTAGGGGTCAGACAAAAGCTGGTATCTTGGTCCTCCAGGTTAGGGAGTTTAAGCACAGGGCCGACACCCCTGTCTACGTAAAATATCACCCGTTACGGAAACATGAAATGACAGTTTGTTGCATCCTTACAAGACGCCACCAGGCGTGATGGTCACTGATTGCTTTGTCAACGGCCAAGGACCAAAGAATAAGAAAAATATGAGGTTGTGCATGGAGCTGGCACACCTTATCACATCAAACAAAGTGTTACATTAACCACAACTGCAACAGCACTTGAATAATTTGGTGCAGGATTCTTGCAAGAGGATCAGCGCCAGCGGTGGATCCCATCCTCCATAAGAGGAAATAATGGAGGTGCATGAATGATACAATGACATGATTATATTAATGACTTCCCACTTTAGTCACATTGACAGTGTGGTTAGTCTATCCCAGGGGTCGGGAACCTGCAGCTCGCAAGCCGCATGCGGCTCTCTTTGAGCCATCTCGTGCAGTTCTCGGCTCTCTACTACTATTATGGAATAATTATAATGTATTTTACATGTTGACACAGAGAAGTATTGCAGGAGCAATTTTATTATATTCAACTCCATGTCTGGTTTTCGATACTTCAGTGATTCCATGATGGCACTGCTAATAAATATTCCAGATATGTGATGTTATGTGAAGGACTGTAGGAGCTTCCAGATTATTCATGTATTTGCATGTTTTACCATGAACTTGTATGATTCGTAAATTAAACTACGTCGTTTCTGTGGACCCAAATTACCAAGAAGTTTGGAAGTCAATTTTATGGTTAAAGTTCTTGCACCACCCCATGACATTTGCTACAACATCAAACAGCACAATGCTCAATTATCAATAACCTTCCACAACAATAAAATAATGCAACAACTACTTAACACTTAGTGAATGAGGGATACCCATGTGATTTTTTTTTTCATGTGGCTCTTCAATTTGTTCAAATGGAGACAAAAATAAATATTTGGCTCTTTGTCATGGAAATGTTCCCGACCCCTGGTCTACCCACTTCAGTCCACCCAGCTGTAAATGGGTACCTGACTTTGCACTTGAGTTAGGGAAGGGAAAAGCAGCAAGAAAAGGAACTGGTCACCCCAGCTCTCAATGCTGGACCTAGTATAGTGAAGTCTCTAACACTTCACTCCCTTATTGCAGTATCTGCTATGGGACTGTACCTACTTTAGTAGAGAAACAAAAACCTGCACTGACAATGGTGTATGATCCCAATGTGATAATACAATTTTAGGAATGTGAAATCTGGCGTAAGATTTGCTTAACTTTTTTGAAGCAGGATCTTTTAAATACATCAGAGTTCTTTAATATCTACTTCGATCACATGTAACACGTAATTAAGTGTACACCACGCCAGAGATAATAATGTGAACAACAATCGCATCTTACTGACATGGTGGGTCAAGAGAACAGCTTGTATAAACCAGGGCTCTGGAGTTGGAGTCGATCATTTTTTAGTGGAGTCGGTAAAAAAATGTCCCGACTCCGAATTTTACGAGACTTAAGTCAAGGTAGATCTACGTTTGATCCATGATGAGACTTAAGTCAAGGCAGATCTACGTTTGATCCATGATGAGACTTAAGTCAAGGTAGATCTACGTTTGATCCATGATGAGACTTAAGTCAAGGTAGATCTACGTTTGATCCATGACGAGACTTAAGTCAAGGTAGATCTACGTTTGATTCATGACGAGACTTAAGTCAAGGTAGATCTATGTTTGATCCATGATGAGACTTAAGTCAAGGTAGATCTACGTTTTATCCATGACGAGACTTAAAGGTTTAACCCCCAAAAATGAAGAATTTCAAAGAAAATATCAAATTTTAGATACATGTTGCACTGGAAAGTACATTCATTTGCCCACATTACTGTATGTTTATTTTCACTAAAACCTTTGTGGATGATTTTATATAAATTTTTAAAGTATGTCAGGTAAGTGTATTTTTACCTAATTATATATGTAAAATATACAAATTGGTATATTTGTGATGCTATATTGCTTCTAATGCATGGATTTTAATTTTCGGTACCATGTTCATTTCCCTGAAGCAAATAGAATTCAAGTTTTTCAAACATAGTTTCATGTGTAAAAATAATTTTGACTGGCTAATTTTTATTAACCATGGGGTCCTTTGATGGGTCATCGAAATAATAACGTGGCTGGAGGTATTCCAGTAGAGTGGTAGGGTACCTCCTTATACGCAAATAAAGCTGCAGGTAAGAACGAATCACAGGATTCTGGTTTCTCCTGTGCGAGCTTACATAAATTTGTAAGTAGAGTCCCGTTATATCTTTCCACTTGTCCAATCGATTGTGGATGATAAAATGTGCGGACGAGAATATTGTGAAAAATCCTAAAAACTTCCTCCATCAGTTTCCCTCTGAACTGTGAACCATTGTCAGTTAATATCTGATAAGGGTATCCTAATCTTGTGAATATTGAGAGCAAAGCCTCTCCTACATGTACTGAGTCTGCTGAGGGTAGAGCAATCGCTTCCCCCCACATAGTACATGTCTACCAGAAAAAGGATGTATTTTTTCGGAAACTGACGAAAAGCGCATACAGTCTGCTGAAATGAAGAATTTAATGAAAAGTAAGCTGCAAAGTATGATACAGAACATGGAATCAATAAAGGAAAATACCAGAGATGATTCCTACATAGCAGGGGGATACCGAGGTGAGTAAATTTTGTGTAAAAGTGTAATTCCTCCCTTTTTTCTTAATTTTCTCAAAACCTCATTTTTCACACTAATGTGGGCACCTTGCCCATGATTTTTCAAAAACTACTAGTGATACAGCAGTAAATTTTGGGCCACATGCTGTACACACAGTGCTCATTAAAATAAACTAAAATAAAGGATATATGTTAACAAACTACAAAACTGTTGAGAAATAGCTAAGATACCCCCCTTAAAAATTTCAACTTTTTTTCGATTGGAATGTTAAAATCCAAAAAAACTCAGATATCAAACCAATCAAAATTATTTTAGTATACAATCATTATCATATATTAACAAATGAAACAGCCAAATTTCATAACTCAAGTTGTACTCACATTTGAGATATCTTGGGCAACAAAATACCCCAAAAAGCTAAAATTTGCCTTTTTTTTCACTGTTTTTCCGCCATAGATTGCAAGTTTTTAGTATATACCTCAATGTTTTGTATTTTTTTCAGTCATTTTGCTTGTATAAATGACCAGATATAGATATTAACTTATAATTCTGTGTTTTTCATTTTGGGGGTTTAACCTCCCCTTAAGTTAAGGTAGATCTATGTTTGATCCGTGCAAGGGAGGGAGCGCTTACAAAATTTAAAATAACATTTGACAGTAGTAGAATTCCTAAAACCACTTTTGTGTTAAAGTACATCCACTTTTACAAAATGGGGAAAATTTCAATTTGTTCTGATCATAAATGAAGTTGGTAATTTCCTATTACTCTTGCTTTTTTTGCTCCGCACAGAATATCTCTAGTTATGTGTTGTTTCGTCCAATTAGGGTTAGGATTAGGATTAGGGTTGGGGTTAGGGTTAAGGTTAACCCCAACCCCAACCGTAATCCTCACTGTAAATGCTACGAAACAACTTATAACTAAACATATTCTGTGCAGAGCAAAAAAGCAGCATGAGTAATAGGAAATTGCCATAAAGTTTTTATCACAACTGGAAATTTGTTGGCACATTAAAAAAAAGCACACAAGAAATGAAAATAAACTGTATACACTGTCAATTTTCCCGTCATTGTTAAAATGAAAATATTTTGCCTCATGGTGTTTGGCAAAGCGGTCATTTGTGTGCAAGTGTGGATGATTTGTTATTTTGTATTACGGTTTAAAATGTAGTCTACAAAAGCCACATATTCATTTATTCACACACATACCACACTTATACATATAACTCCATATAAGTGCATACTTTTATGACATATCATTAATTTAAAAAAACTGGAGTCGGAGTCGGAATTCTAACATTTCCAGAGTCGGAAAATTTTTTGACCGACTCCACAACCCTGGCATAATAAGTAAAAGTGTCATAATGATAAAATGCCAAACTAAGTAAAGAATGTTGTCAGACGTCAAGACAGAACGTCTCCGAGGACTTCTAGTTCTATGCATTACAATATGTATGTAAAGACATACAAATTCACCGCTTCCCTATATATTTTTCCGCTTCCGTATATATTAGGGCAGAAGTGTCATTAATTCCAAGGCCTCCTTGCCACAATTATGTCACCAAAATAACATAAGCTAACCTAATTACTGGTTTACAGTAGTCAACCTCTGAACTATAATAATAAATTACATTACAAACAATGACAGCTCTGCTCATACCTCCTAGTGCACACTTTACAAACCTAGGAGTCACCTGAATATTGGTTGAGAAATATACATGTAATTTATTCCTACAACTTAATTATTGTTACAGGTCATAAAACTGTCCTTCAAATGACAAACCCTTTCATGTTATCCTATATGACCACCAGCTCAACGTCACGAAATGGTCGCAATTTCCACATCCCTTATCTTCATTTTACTTTGCGCACCTTATGGAGCCACCACTGTAGCTGGCCCTCTTGCAAGAACTCTGCACCAAGCACTCACATGCTCTTGTCGTGGTGGTTTCTGTAACAACTTATGTTACATGATGAGGCTGTCAGCCTCATGCACAACCTCATATTAGTCACCTTGTGCAACATGCCTGAGGGTGACGTAGCCTTTTTTCTTTCTTTGTCTCAACGGTGACCCCTGGGAACCACACGAGGCCACATCTCTTTTAAGAGTAATCTCTCTCTCTCCCTCTCTCTCTCTCAGTGTTAAACCTCCCTAACTCAAATGACAATGGACCTTTTGGGGGGCGCTTCTTACTTATCCGAAAATGAAGTTGGCTGCAGAAGACCTGTACAGCTACTTTACAATTTAACGATAAAAACACATCAGCAGAAGCTTTAAGGGAGATAAAGGGAGACCAAAGAAGAACAGAACTGGAGACAGACATGAAGGGGATGAAGAAGACATAGAATGACCTTGAGCTGATGGCACGTGACAGGAAGACTTGGCATAAGCTTGTTGAAGGCGTATGCTCCTTGGGGAGCTGAAGGGTGGTGAGGGTGATGATGATGATGATAAATTTTTTCGCAATCGTAAGAACAGGGATCACTCGGGCGACTATCAAGACCTTCCTGAGGGCAAAGCAAGTTTGGTGCATGAAAGAATTCAAATAGATAAAGTGAAGGTTTTTTTTTAAAAAGAGAGTAAAAGTACAGAAAGATACAAACAAGGATAGAGTGACACAAATCCGTTTCAATAAGACAACTCCTGGTTTCCAATTTTACTTCCCCTTTTCCGTTACCCTCCTGCAACCAAACCAGTCTCAATTGTATAACATAAGCCCTGACGTGTCCAAAAGAACACTCGCCGTAGCGCAAGGGGCGCGCTGGGGTAAGGGGGACTGGATGAAACAAAGAATCGATCGAAACATGTTTGGCTGGACCTGCTTAGGCTCAGGCCAACAAACACGCGGCCCGCGGCTCAAACCGTAAAAGTGACCACATTTTTTGGTAGTATTTTAACAGTCACTTAAAAAGCGTTACATTTTTATTCCTTCTCTTCAAGAGCCAAGCATCGTGGGAAGTTTCAATTGCAGTCTTCAAAGTTTCTTAAGTCCTGTACCACTGTGTATCCTTTCCTCCCGAAATCTTTGATCACACCCTCGACCCATATACAACAAGGTTCGCAACGTTGGAGCTTTTGGGATAAACTTTACTAACAATGAACCCTGTAAAGATCTACCATTTATATGTGTGTGTGAGAGAACGATTTTAATTAGGGAGGCGGGGCGAAGATGGGCGTTACAAAGAAAAGATCACATTCCTATATCATGCAGTTCGTAAATATAATTTAAAAGCCAGCTAGAGTGTTTTCATTGGGAATGATGAAAAAGTACCGCTGATCCCGGGGACAACGTGATTGTAAGTGTCTGAAATTTTCCTACTTAAAAAAGCCTTTCTTTTTTTCCCTTGCAGTCGCCTAAAGATCTACCTAATCATCCAATGGTATCTACCGGTAGATGGGGATTGACCAGTTGCCGACCCCTGATGTATAGTATTGTGTTGGTCTTCTGTTTTCGGATGACCGTATATGTATCACTCGTAAATGCTGGTTGAGTATGATTCGTTATCACTGGTATATCTTAACCGTTTCATACTCTACAGCTCTAAGCATGTACGTGTATATTATTCCACGAAGGCCCGGGTTGAAACTTTGGACCACATTATTTCTGCTTTATCCCTTCTTTATACAGTAGGTCGATGCTTAGCGGTCAAAGCGCTTTTCTCTCGCGACACAGTTACCTGGTTCCGGGATCTTCTTCTTCGTACACTCTCAGACGTCAATTTGAATATGTTCAAATCAAGCATTGTTGTTAAAAAAAAAACACCAACAATATTTCAGTAATTGTAGTATTACAAATTATGTATTAACACAGACATAATATAATGTTGATGACGTGCACTTAAATGCCTCTAATTTCGATATGACAAATATTATACCTTAAAAACAAAAAAGAAATATTTAATGAAAGAACCATTATATAAAAAAAATGTTTATGTATCGGGCATTCCGCCTAAAATCTCGCAGAGGTCCGGACAGCGATCGAAGTCTAGCACAGCCCGTTTCGTAGATAATTAATAACACCAGCCGTTAGTGTTTATTATATGACGATAAATTCACTACTTCCAGAGCAGTTGTTATGGCAGACGATGACAGGTTTTGGAGACGACAATAAAACACCTGGCACGCACAGCGCGATGTAGACAATCATTGTGTGGTTAATTACACAGGTTCGCACTAAACTGGGGTTTGACATGAGCACGCAAGCTCACACACGCAGAAATATGATGAATGAAAAGTCACGGTCATATGTTTAAATTATTTCTTCACTCCCATTCAACTAATTTACATGACACAAACGTCAAAACAAAGAGTACTGGGTGTCATTTTCTTACACAAAATGATGTCAAATTCTCTATCTACACTGTCAAATACTGAGAGAGAATCACTTTGGAAATTTATGAGTCATTATGGAGTCACCGTGAACATCATTAACTTAATAAAGAAGAGTTAGGAAGGCATGACTAACAGAGTTGTTCATCAAGGATAACTTACAGGTTCGTTTGAAATAAGAACTCGAGTGCGACAGGGATGACTCTTTTCTCCATTTCTTCTTATTAGCAATCGATTGGGTTATGAAAACATCGACGTCACACAACAAAAATGGAATCCAAAGAAATCTGACTAAACAGCTTGATGATCTAGATTTTGCTGATGACTTGGCTCTTCTGTCCCATAACCGTAATCAGATGCAGGACAAATTGAAAACACTTGATGAAAGGTCACAACAAGTGGGTCTGAAAATACACAGGGAAAAGACAAAGATAATGAGAATAAATGCAAGAAATAATAACAAGGTCGAACTTGAAGAAACTCAACTACAAGATGTAGAATCATACACATATCTTAGCAGCAATATAGACAAAGTTGGAGAGGTAGACAATGATATCAAAATAAGAATACAAAATAGCACGAGGAGCTTTCATAGCACTGGGAAACATATGGAGATCAAGAGAAATGAAGTCGAACACAAAAATAAGAATCTTCAAATCAAAGTCAGTCCTATTGTATAGCTCTGAAACAAGGAGAACAACAAAATTAACAACCAAAAAACTAGACTTTCATAAATGGGTGCTTGTGTTGAACAGAAGTATTGAAATGGTATGACAAGGTCACCAATGCGGACAAGTGCCTGTGGAACAAGAAATGAGAAGAAAACGCTGGCGATAGATAGAACATTGAGGAAATCTGTTGATAGCACTACAATACAGTGCTTGTTCTGGAATCCCCAGGGAAAGAGAAGTAGAAGAAAAAATAAATTAAGGGAACTGGAGACAGATGACAATGATGAGGAAAACGTGGGGAAAAAACTTGAGCTGATGGCACGTGACAGGTGGACTTGGCATGTGTTTGTTGAAGGCCTATGCTCTTGGGGGAGCTAAGGGTATTGACTGATAGTGATTGCCACATTAGCATTATAGCTCAACTCGAGATCTGGCCTGCTCAATGCATGACCTCATATAGTGCCGCAACTATTGCCGTCTGCTGTAACGCCCGTTTGTTGGCCATTTAATATCATATTTTACTGTTATGCCGTTTCCGGAGGGGAAAATATAGAAAATACAACTTGTGAATCAAATGGCAGCGACAGATCTTTATTTTGACATGTTTCACGTATATATTAATAGATGCAGTAAGGACGTAAACATGTATATAAAAAAATACGGAGTGGCTTTTCAATCACCGTTTACATATTTACATATACGACTTACTTTACTTAGTCCTTCCTTTTCTACCCTGGGGTGAAGAGGTATGCCAGAGAGAGAGCGCCATATTATCCCATCGGCTGCCTGCCTGGTTCCATTCTAGTCCTTGGTTCTTCAGAGATTTCCTAATGTTGTCCTCCCAGCGAACTCTGGGTCGTCCTGGAGGTCTGAATCCCTCAATCTTGTGGGACTGTTCCACTTGGGTCCGCAGGGGGTTGGGTTTTGAGGCCTTGACGTATCGTCGGGTTACGGATCAAGTCTCTTCTTGTTACCTCAACCACTTTCCGCAGACACCTCATTTCTGAGGTTTGGAGCTGACTTTTGTAGGTTGTAATCATTGCCCATGACGTACATACATTAAACCATAATAATTTTTCGATCAATGGCTTCATTACGTATTGAAAGTCCAATTGGCAGAGTAACTAGAGCTCTTGCCTCTCGCGGCAAAGTTATGATTCTGGTGTCGAAACCTGGTAGTGTCATGCTCCAGTATACCCAGGTGTAAATGGGTACCAGACTCGGCTCCTGAGTTACTGAAGGCAAAGGCAGCAAGGGAAGGAGGGAACTGGTCACACCACCTCACAAAGCTGGGGCTAGTATGGTGATGCCTCTAACTGTTCGCTCTCCTGCAGCAGTACCTAAGAAACTGCCAACGTTTTATGACAAGGTTTCCAGGGGGTAAGTGAAACGGGGAGGCATTTTAAAAAACATGGAGAAGAGGAACTGAGGACAGACATGGCAAAACTTTTTATGGGCAACAGGAAGGTCTGGCGTGTGTCTGCTGCAGGAGTGTGATCCATAGGGGGCAGTAGGTAATGATAATAAAGTTAACATACTCTGATTATCTTCTTGTCTCAGCAAAATGGTGGTTCTTCCCAGTTGCTGTTTGATGCTCTCTGTTATTGTATGAAGGTTATCATAATTATTAATGGTCTGGACTTATTTGCGTTCAATGTTTTTTCTTAGATCAGGGTTTCTTAACCTGTTGTCTTTGGGCCGTGGTGAGGGGGGGAACTTCCCTGAATGGATTCTTGGGCGCCCGAATACTTAAAATAAAAATTTTTATTTAATTTTCACAAAATTACTATAGATTTTTTGCGTTTAAAGAATTATGTGTTGCTTTAGACATTTATCGTTGTTGCATCTAACTTTTCGATAAGCTGACTCAGGGAAAATATTCGCCAACACCGAAGGGTCCACCACCTTTTCATGTCTCCTAAGTTGCTCCGTCTTAGAAACCTCTGTAGCCCCGGACGCTAATGCCACTTACTTTCGTTATCTTCTCTTCTTCTTCCGTCCTTAGCCACCGACCGTCAAAGCAGTCAGTGGCCATTACGCCTAGAGGCGTCTTAGGGCAACAGCAGATAGGTTTTCTTTGCCATTGTTTCCCATCACGCCTGGTGGCGTCTTTAGGGCAACAGCAAATCAACCCATTTACTGTTGTTTCTGTAATCGAAGTGACTGGCAAACGGGTGATCAGCCCGTTGTGATTACTTTCGTTATATATCGATGTAAATCTTCGGGAAAATCCGTAGGATGGAAATATTCCTTATTTGAACCATGTAATAGCTAGCAAATACACTTGATATAGCGCATATTTATGCATATATCTAGGTGAAGACTGCTTGGAACGGAATCATAGTTTTACACTACAATGCAGAACTGGGACTAGATCTATGGAATATTGTTAGGAATCATTACATGATGTTATTCTAGAGATATGTGTCACAAAATTAACCGTGATACAACGTTAAAATATCTCCAATGATACAACGTAAGGATAAAAACAAATGCGTAAGCTGCTAGAATACATGATCGCCCACGCCGCGGGTCATCACCCGCCATGGAAATTAAATTGTTAGACTTGACGGCAAAACGGAACGGAGATCAAAAGGAAAATCTGACTGAACGCGTACTTGAAACTAGCGAGGCAAAAAGGACGCAAATTGGTGGGGAAAGGAGGAAAAAGTCACGTCCCCAAGTTGACATAAAGTAAAGAAATCGACAAAAGGGACCTTGGATATTATACGGCACAGTCATTTTTTGGACGCTTTTGCTATAACTTAGTCCGTTTATTCGAATGCAGTGATGAACGCATTCCAGAAGATTCTAGAAAATATTTGAAAAAGTAACTTTTCTTAATAATAATGTTAGGAATATAAAACCTAGCTGGCCGGATGCCCCATTTTGAGCAGTGAAATAATATGCTTTTATTTATACAGACGGACAGATAATAAGAAAGATATTGACAAAAGACTGTGTTGTTCATATCAACGATCGACTACATTGAAATAAAACATGCCACTAATTTTCAAAAAATTGTGGGCTTGAAGACGCAGGTGCTAAAATCTAGTTGGAATGAAGAGACGGGGTGGGATGGAGAATTGTGGCTAAAAATAACTTTAGGGGCAAAATTGTGTAGGGGAAGGCAGAGTTGGTTCAAAAAAACAAGTGTTTTGTTTTGTGAAACGCAAGTAGAGACGGACGGACCAAAAGACAATAAGGCATACTTGACTGAGGGATGACTGAAATGACTTTTTGGTAGGATATTTGAATTTGAAAAAAGAAAAGGCAGTGATTGGCCACAGATGAATATATTATCGGCGCTCAGGCGCGCATTTTGTGCCATTCAGTATTAGTTGTCCTTGTAGACACAGTGAATTATCAAGTGGTGTAATTCCCAGAAGCTATTGGAGTATTTAGAGGGACGCCATCATAAGGCCAGGAGCTCAGCAGAGTTTTGCTAGCATTTATTTAACTGTGTACTATATTCATAATTCTGGTAAGACTGAGATTATTTCTTTGTACATTTTAATATTTGTTTAAGGTTTCGAGTGATTTGATACTGCAATAGCATAATCTGTTCCTTACAACAAGTAAGGGTTCGCTCTAGACCCCCCGCCCCAGTTCAGGGTCTAGAGACAAATAAAATACATAAACTCCAGCAAGGATTATGAAGGACAGATCAAGTGTTGAGATCAGTGAAACATATCACCTATCCTATTTTATGGCAGGAAGCTAATGAACATATTTCAGAATCTGTAGTCTGGGAGAACTTATCCTATGTGAAACCAAATTGGTAAGCTGTGTTGTTTGGTCAGAAAGATCTGACCCGTCTAGGTGTTGTTGTTGTTGTGTAGTGCTGTGTCCAGAAATGGTTAGAGGATGGAATTCTGACACATGAATAATACTTTGATTGCAGAGCTGTGAGTTTCAGTTGGCACCACTGTGGTGTCAAATGAGTTGTTGATTATTACCAGAGTGGACCCGTGACGTGACTTTTGTCAGAGCAGCCTATTATAGCCCCCAAGCACGGAGAGGTGGGGCCACCAACCTTCTGATATTGCCCCCAAGCACGGAGAGGTGGGGCCACCAGACTTCTGTTATTGCCCCCAAGCACGGAGAGGTGGGGCCACCAGATCTCAGCACCAGAGCTACACATTCAAGCTACGTGAGCGCCTGGTCTGCTGAGAATTCACCAACTCAACTTATTTGCTAACACCCCCATAAAAATTCCATCCAATAACTGGACAATGTGTAGTCACCTTAGACAGGGAGTGATGAGGCCACCCCAACAACTCATCCATTAAATGTTCTCCCAAAATAGATTAATACTATAAACAGTAATAATATTAACTAGTCTAGTAACATATATATGTACACACCTTGCATTTATTATGTAATATTCATGCATTTCTTTCATAATTTCTAAACTTTTCATATGTTCTGGCCAAAATAAAACCTTGGTCCAGAACAAATAAATGTAAGAAAATTACTATCCAATTTTTACACACTTGAGTTAGTTCAGTGTATTATAACATTTATTAATATTATTAGACTTAGTAAATATCTGTGTGTGTGTATGTAAACTACCACAACACATTACATATCATTACCCTAGACATTTAACGTAGCCACATTCATTAGTAAAAAAAGATAAGTGTGAGGTCGTAGTGGTAGCAAGAAGGGCCTTCTGACAATTCACAGCTACATTTTATCTCAGGAGCCTTCACAGCTGACCTCATGCATCACACGTAGTAATATCACCATCATACAATACCATCAAACCCACTACATATATTGGGTAGCTCGGTCTCGGGATTTAAATTAATCACATACATTAGGATCTCCTGGGGGGAGAAATAAATTAGGGGAACACATTATAAAAATTAAAAGTGTCCCTTAAAATTAAAAGTGTCCCTGAAAATAAAAGTTGGTGAATCTTCACAGCCAGTGGTAGTTAATTAATTAATTAGAATTATTTAGTCTAGAGTAATTAGAATTACTTTAGTGGTTGGAAATTTTATTTTGCACATTGCTAGATTTGTTTAAAAAGTATGGCGGAGCTGGCAAAGTTCAGATCAGCTGCTGTGCTGACGGCAAAGGAGATGGGAATGGAGGGTCAGATTTTAATTCAATATGTAACGGCTGAATGTGATAAATATATTGAAAGGGAAGATAGAAAGGTAGCTGAAGAGAAGAGGTTACAAATTGAGGCTGATAGAGAAATTAAGAGGCTGCAGATTGAGGCAGAAGACAAACGACAGCAAAGGGAGGCAGAAGATAAAAGATTGACTGCCGAAAGGGAGGCAGAAGATAAAAAGGCCGAAAGGGAGGCAGAAGATAAAAGGTTGACTGCCGAAAGGGAGGCAGAAGATAGAAGGTTGCAAAGGGAGCACGAATTACGACTCAGGGAGCTGGAGCTACAAGGCCAGGCTCCTGAAAATGGTGCCAGCCCTTTTGCCTCAGATGCTACGCCCAGTCTGGGAGCCTCAAACTCAGCTATGGGGTTTCATTTAGACCATTTTGTTGAAAAAGACGATGACATAGAGGGGTACCTAGGACGTTTTGAGTAATTAGCTACTACATATGGGTTAGAGAGAGAGAGGTGGAGTTTAAAGCTATCACAGGGACTGAGAGGTACTTCTTACGAAGTCTTCGCCAAAATGCACAGAGAAGACCATGAGAATTATGACATGTTAAAGCAGGCTTTGTTATTGAGGTACGAAAAAAAATGGGGAATTTTATCGTAAGAAATTTAGAAATGCCAAACTGTTGTCTGGGGAGACATACCACCAATTCTCTGCCAGACTGGAAACCTATTTGGAGAAATGGACTGCTCTGGGGAAGACCCAAGATCTTAAAGAAATGATCATGATTGAGCAATTGAGAGAGTCCATGGCTCCAGACATGAGAAAATTTCTCATGGAACAAGGTGCAGAGAAATTGGGGGAGGTTTTAAATGTCGCTGAAAGGTATCAGGCAGCCCAGGCAGAGGTAAGTGGTGCTAAAAAGAAGCACATAGACAATTTTAAAGCTCCACAGCAATTTAATAAATTTGATAATAGAGAGCAGGGAAATAAAGGTAGGACAAACTTTGAACGGCCAAGAAATGACTACCGAGACAGAAACTCACAGTTCAATGACCAAAAATCCAATGAAAGAAAACCGTTTAACCAAGGAAAAAGATGGTGTAAATGGTGCAAGAAAGATAACCATAACACCGAATTTTGTAGAAGGAAACCTTCAAACATTGCTGCAATGAAGTCGGGGACTCAAAGATTAAAGGTTAATCCTAAGGGACAGCAGGAACCTTATCACCCCCCCCAGTTTGTGAGGATGTTATTTGTAATGGGGTCACCATAAGGTGCCTTTATGATACAGGTTTGGATTATGATTCAGTTGTGAAGTCTAGCCTAGTGGACCCAAGTCAGTATACCACAGAAACAGTGGAAATACAAGGGGCAACTAAGGACATACCACTCATGACACTTCCCATCGCAAGGATAACGGTGAAAACTCGCTATGTGGAAGGAGAAATCAGAGCAGCAGTGATAGATGAACCAATCTACCCTCTGATATTGGGGTGTAGATACGTCTTCTTGGGGAATCCCGAGAGACCTGTGATCATGGCGACAGTGCAGACCAGGTCACAGAAGAAGGAGGAAGAAGGTGAACCTATAAATGCCCATCCAGAGGAGATGAGGAAGGCGCAGGCTGAGGATAGGACACTCAAGCCATGTTTTAAAAAATTGCCCAAATGCCACACACCTCCGAGCAAGGGGGAATATTTTATGAAGAACAAACTCTTATACAGGAAGGCCGGAGCTGGAACAAATGGTCACAACCAGCTGGTTCTTCCCACTTCATATAGGGATAAAGTGATGGAACTCGGGCATGCGATTCCCTTCAGTGGTCACATAGGGATCAGCGCCACAGGACAGCGTATAGCTTGTCATTACTTCTGGCCAGGAATAACGGAGGATATAAAAAGATATGTCAAATCCTGCCCAGAATGTCAAAGGGTAGCTCCAAAGCACTGGACTGCTCCTGCAACTCTAGGGGAAATGCCCATAGTGGGAACACCTTTTGAGAGGGTTGCAGTGGATATTGTAGGACCTCTCACTCGGACCAAGAGGAGGAACAGTTACATCCTTACTCTGGTGGACACTTGTTCTATGTGGGGAGAGGCGGTAGCCCTGCCATCAATTGATTCAAAACATGTAGCAGAGGCACTACTTACAATATTTACCCGATTAGGATTCCCACATCAAATCTTGATGGATAATGGTTCTCAGTTCAAGGGGAAACTAACGGAAGAAGTTTTTAAGCTATTTCAAGCCAGACACTTTCATTGTAGTCCGTACCATCCGCAAGGGAACGGCCAGGTAGAGAGGTTCAACGGGACTCTCATTTCTATCCTGAGAAAGCTGGCACACGAAAAACCGGATCTGTGGGATCAATTCCTGCCCGCCGCATTGTTTGCGTACCGGGAGGTACCACATAGTTCAACCGGGATGGCTCCCGCAACTCTGCTATTTGGGAGGCCAATAAAAGGTCCATTAGAAGCCTTATTAAGGACCTGGACAGATGAGAAGGCGGAAGAGACTGTTACCTCATCTTAACAATACGTGAACGAACTGACCACTCGTTTGAAAGCTGGATGGAAACTGGCAAATGATAATTTGAAACAAGCCAGGAAGAAACATGCAGCATATTTTAATAGGAAGGCAAAGGACAGAGAACTAGCTGTGGGAGAGAAGGTGCTGCTTCTACTACCCGGTAGCCAGAATAAATTACAAATTGGATGGCAAGGTCCATATACTTGTTCTAGAGAAGGTGTCTAGAACAAACTATAAAATTGACAAAAAGGGGAAGGAGAAAGTTTATCATGTAAACCTGTTAAAGAAGTATCTGGACAGACCACTCCAGGAAAGCACCCCCTTACTGACCTTAGCTATCGCAACTCAAATGCAAAAGGAACCACTCACCTCACATGAATACCCATTACATCCTTGTGAAACAGCAGCACAGGTAAAAGTCAGTAATCACCTGACTAAAAACCAGAGGGAGAGAGTTCAACAGGTTCTGGAGGAACATACAGATGTATTAACAGATAAACCAGGCCATACAAATTTGCTACAGTATGACATGAAACTGGTAGACTCAAACCCAATCTGTATGAGAGCCTATTCTATTCCGTTCGCGAAGGAGAAGGCATTGAAGGAAGAAATAGATTATTTGATGAAGGAGGGGATTATTTCACACAGTGAATCATCTTTGAGCTCTAGTGTCGTATTGTTGAGAAAACCGTCTGGGGAACACAGACTGTGCATAGATTACAGGAAACTGAATGCTGTCACAGAAGGACAAGTGGATCCATTACCAGACACAAAACAGTTATTTGCCAGACTGAACAAGGCAAAATACTTTTCAAAGGTGGATCTTAGTAAAGGCTATTACCAGATCCCAGTGAAGCCTGAAGTGAGACCTTATTTGGCTTTTAGCACTTCGGATGGACATTATGAATTCAACATGCTACCATTCGGACTGAAAAATGCTCCGAGTGTATTTTCAAGGATGATGCGCAAATTGTTGGATCCCCTGAATAACCCATGTATCACGAATTTCATGGATGATATTCTCGTCGCCACAGAGACATTTGAAGAACACATTGAAGCTCTAGAAATGTTATTTAATAGGCTTAGGGAGGCGAACTTGACTGCTAGGCCAACAAAATGTTGCATTGGATGCAAAGAGTTGGAATTCTTGGGACACACTGTATATCAGGGTAGCATGACCCCTGATCCCAAGAACTTGGAAAAAACTGCAGAGAGCACCTAGACCACAAACAAAAAAGGATGTGCGATCATTCGTGTCGTTATGCGGATTTTATCAAAAATATATCAAAGATTTTAACTATTTGTGCTCCTCTGACTGATCTGACTCGCAAGGGACTTCCAGATAAAATTAATTGGACTGCGCAAAGTGAATTAGCGTTCCAGGACTTAAAGGAAAAACTCACTAGCAAGCCTATTCTCAAACTGCCTGATTTGACACAGGACTTTGTCTTAAGAACCGATGCCAGTAATGTAGGACTCGGAGCGGCGTTGTTGCAAAGATCATCTTCACCTGATGGGGAACTGAAACCAGTCGCTTATGCAAGCCGCAAATTGAATAAGGCGGAACAAGGATACTCCACAAGCGAAAAAGAATGTTTAGCGTTAATCTGGGCAATAAAGAAGTTTCAAATCTATCTGTATGGTAGGACTTTTGTGGTCGAGACGGATCATCAGCCTCTCGTATTCTTATCTCAGGCTAAGCATGAAAACGCAAGATTGCTAAGGTGGTCTTTATTGCTTCAACCTTATCAGTTTAGTATCCAATATATCCCAGGCAAATTGAATGTCGGTGCAGATTTCCTCAGTCGGCACCCCTGTGATCAAAATTAGAGTAATGACAGGCGTAAGGAGAGATTTTATCTATGTGTATCACTGGTTTTGGAACTTGCCGTAGGCATGTTTTCAAGTGGGGAGATGTGTCACAAAATTAACCATGATACAACGTTAAAATATCTCCAATGATACAACGTAAGGATAAAAACAAATGCGTAAGCTGCTAGAATACATGATCGCCCACGCCGCGGGTCATCACCCGCCATGGAAATTAAATTGTTAGACTTGACGGCAAAACGGA
This sequence comes from Oreohelix idahoensis, assembly GCA_024509875.1. Taxonomy (NCBI): domain Eukaryota; kingdom Metazoa; phylum Mollusca; class Gastropoda; order Stylommatophora; family Oreohelicidae; genus Oreohelix; species Oreohelix idahoensis. The sequence continues at coordinate 18,412 of JAMPIV010014043.1, read as the reverse complement.
ACGGAGATCAAAAGGAAAATCTGACTGAACGCGTACTTGAAACTAGCGAGGCAAAAAGGACGCAAATTGGTGGGGAAAGGAGGAAAAAGTCACGTCCCCAAGTTGACATAAAGTAAAGAAATCGACAAAAGGGACCTTGGATATTATACGGCACAGTCATTTTTTGGACGCTTTTGCTATAACTTAGTCCGTTTATTCGAATGCAGTGATGAACGCATTCCAGAAGATTCTAGAAAATATTTGAAAAAGTAACTTTTCTTAATAATAATGTTAGGAATATAAAACCTAGCTGGCCGGATGCCCCATTTTGAGCAGTGAAATAATATGCTTTTATTTATACAGATGGACAGATAATAAGAAAGATATTGACAAAAGACTGTGTTGTTCATATCAACGATCGACTACATTGAAATAAAACATGCCACTAATTTTCAAAAAATTGTGGGCTTGAAGACGCAGGTACTAAAATCTAGTTGGAATGAAGAGACGAGGTGGGATGGAGAATTGTGGCTAAAAATAACTTTAGGGGCAAAATTGTGTAGGGGAAGGCAGAGTTGGTTCAAAAAAACAAGTGTTTTGTTTTGTGAAACGCAAGTAGAGACGGACGGACCAACAGACAATAAGGCATACTTGACTGAGGGATGACTGAAATGACTTTTTGGTAGGATATTTGAATTTGAAAAAAGAAAAGGCAGTGATTGGCCACAGATGAATATATTATCGGCGCTCAGACGTGCATTTTGTGCCATTCAGTATTAGTTGTCCTTGTAGACACAGTGAATTATCAAGTGATGTAATTCCCAGAAGCTATTGAAGTATTTAGAGGGACGCCATCATAAGGCCAGCAGCTCAGCTGAGTTTTGCTAGCATTTATTTAACTGTGCACTATATTCATAATTCTGGTAAGACTGAGATTATTTCTTTGTACATTTTAATATTTGTTTAAGGTTTCGAGTGATTTGATACTGCAATAGCATAATCTGTTCCTTACAACAAGTAAGGGTTCGCTCTAGACCCCCCGCCCCAGTTCAGGGTCTAGAGACAAATAAAATACATAAACTCCAGCAAGGATTATGAAGGACAGATCAAGTGTTGAGATCAGTGAAACATATCACCTATCCTATTTTATGGCAGGAAGCTAATGAACATATTTCAGAATCTGTAGTCTGGGAGAACTTATCCTATGTGAAACCAAATTGGTAAGCTGTGTTGTTTGGTCAGAAAGATCTGACCCGTCTAGGTGTTGTTGTTGTTGTGTAGTGTTGTGTCCAGAAATGGTTAGAGGATGGAATTCTGACACATGAATAATACTTTGATTGCAGAGCTGTGAGTTTCAGTTGGCACCACTGTGGTGTCAAATGAGTTGTTGATTATTACCAGAGTGGACCCGTGCAGTGACTTTTGTCAGAGCAGCCTATTATAGCCCCCAAGCATGGAGAGGTGGGGCCACCAACCTTCTGATATTGCCCCCAAGCACGGAGAGGTGGGGCCACCAGACTTCTGTTATTGCCCCCAAGCACGGAGAGGTGGGGCCACCAGATCTCAGCACCAGAGCTACACATTCAAGCTACGTGAGCGCCTGGTCTGCTGAGAATTCACCAACTCAACTTATTTGCTAACACCCCCATAAAAATTCCATCCAATAACTGGACAATGTGTAGTCACCTTAGACAGGGAGTGATGAGGCCACCTCAACAACTCATCCATTAAATGTTCTCCCAAAATAGATTAATACTATAAACAGTAATAATATTAACTAGTCTAGTAACATATATATGTACACACCTTGCATTTATTATGTAATATTCATGCATTTCTTTCATAATTTCTAAACTTTTCATATGTTCTGGCCAAAATAAAACCTTGGTCCAGAACAAATAAATGTAAGAAAATTACTATCCAATTTTTACACACTTGAGTTAGTTCAGTGTATTATAACATTTATTAATATTATTAGACTTAGTAAATATCTGTGTGTGTGTGTATGTAAACTACCACAACACATTACATATCATTACCCCTAGACATTTAACGTAGCCACATTCATTAGTAAAAAAAAATAAGTGTGAGGTCGTAGTGGTAGCAAGAAGGGCCTTCTGACAATTCACAGCTACATTTTATCTCAGGAGCCTTCACAGCTGACCTCATGCATCACACGTAGTAATATCACCATCATACAATACCATCAAACCCACTACAATATGATTCAATATTGCCACAAAAGAAACACGAAACTGGCTTTTTCGCCTGACACACTTGAGACGAACAGAATTTTCCCAGCATGCTCACCAAGTCGACCGTTCAGCTACTATATTAGGACGCGGGAAATTCAAATGACACAAACAACAGTTGACATCATATGAGTGCAAGATCCATATTTGCATCGAAGCCTCTACAAGTGCAAAGTAGAAGAATTCTGCCACTGAGTGCAAGTAACTTCTAAAACTGTTTTAGTCAGCGTACTGAGGGACCGTTATTAATTTTGTAAAATAAGTTAGGTTGAAAATTAATGTTCGATTGCAAATTTATATATATTTCGTGCTTGATTTTTCATGTCGATAATTTTGCTCTGATGTGTATTATATGCCCGACTCTTCATTCTTGCATATGCCCATATGAAGCTTGGTTTAATCACAAAATATAACCACAATCCATACAGCATTGGTGTAAGCTAGAGTCCTTGTCATAGCTGGTATTGACTAGCTAATAAAGCTATCAGCCCTTTTCAGAGCTGGCTTTTAATGCTGAGCGCAGAGTTCGCCTTTCTGTATTTACTGGGCATTTTTTATCTATATGATAAATGTATTAACAATGTATTATATTATGTAAGACATACTTACTCTGACGGACTCTACATCTCCAAGACGTTGTATTATAAACACGACAATGACGTACTCCCCTTAATTGACAATATGACTTCATGATGGTGTGTCATAACATAATCAATCTTCTTCTTCTTTCGTTCGCTTGAAATATAGTCTATATCTGCAATGTTGTTTCTTGTATAAATTTCACTGTCTTACTTACTTACTTACTTAGTCGTTCCCCTTCTACCGTGAGGTGTAGAGGTTTGGAAGAGAGAGCGCCAGACCATTCTATCAGCTGTCTTCTTCCTGGCCTGGTTCCATTCTAGTCCTCGGTCCTTCAAAGATTGTCTAATGTTGTCCTCCCAGCGGACTCTGGGTCGTCCTGGAGGTCTGGATCCCTGGCTCTTTGTTTCCCATGCTTGTCGTGGTAGCCAATCTTCTCCCATTCTGCAGACATGGCCAAACCATCTTAGTTGGGACTGTTCTATTTGGGTCTGCAGCGGATGGGATTTTAGGCCTTGACGGATCGTCTGGTTGCGGACCATGTCTCTTCTTGTTACTTCAACCACTTTCATCAGATACCTCATTTCTGAGGTTTGGATCTGGCTTTTGTGGGTTGTAGTCATTGCCCACGACTCGCATCCATATGTCAAGACTGGGACATAGGTGGAACGGTATACAGCCATCTTCATTTTCTTACCAACCTCTTTCTTGCTGAGGAATCCACGATTTATGGCCTGAAAAAGTCTCCCAGCCGCTGCTTTTCGAGTGGCCAACTCTTCTTTGATGCCTCCCTTTCGGTCTATAATAGCTCCGAGATATTTAAAGTGGTCGACCTGCTCCAGGACCTGTTCTCCCAACTTAATCTGATGTTTTCTTTCTTCTCGTGATATCACCATGGATTTTGTTTTAGAGCTGCTTATGACCATCCCTCTCTTCTCCAGCTCTTCCTTCCAGACTTGCAGGTTGGATTGGAGATGTGCCTCTGATTTAGCAATCAGGGCAACATCATCAGCAAATGCCACCTCCGAAATATAGACCTGTCTCATCTTCCAGTACCCCACTGAATACTTTCTTGTTATCTCCTTACATGCCTTGATGACATCGTCCATAAGGAGTATGAAGAGGTAAGGTAATAGGATATCACCTTGTCTTACACCAGTGGTGGTTCTGAACTCTTCTGACTTATGGTTTGCTGTCCTCACATAATTTCTGCAAGACTTGTAGAAGCTCTGTATAGCATGAATCAGAGGTGCTGGAATATTCTTCCTTGCCAAACAGTCCCAAAGTTTGCTCCAGGGGACCCTGTCAAACGCCTTTTCCAGATCTATGAAACAAAGATGGATCTCACTCTTATACTCAAGGGCCTTTTCACTCAGCTGTCTGAGTGTGAAGATTAGGTCTTGAGTACTTCGGTTTGCTCGGAATCCGCACTGGACCTCATCCAATTGTGGCTCAGCTAGGCGTCGGAGTCTCTGCTCTAGGATTCTAGAGTAGATTTTACCAGGGACACTGAGAAGGGATATGCCTCTATGGTTTCCACATTGTCGATTGTCACCCTTTTTGAAAATTGGTGTTATGATGGCAATCTCCCAATCCTTTGGTATGGTCTTGTTGCACCATGCTGCCTGTAGGACCTTTAAGAGTAATAGGTCGCCTGATGCTCCCATGTACTTAACCATTTCTGGTGTTATACCATCATGCCCTGCTGCTTTGCCCATCTTGATTTTCTCTAGTGCTGCCCTCAGTTCTTCCATCTTTATGTCATCTTCACCATCATTAGTTTTCTCTTCTGTGCTAGTGGTTATCATTTCTGATGCTTCATCATGCTCACCATCCAGGAGTTCTGAGAAATATTCTTTCCATCTTTCCATTACTTCCTTCGGGGCAGTAAGCAATTTGCCTTGCTTGTCCTTTATAAATTTGAGAGGGCATTGTTTTTTCTTTCCTCATGTTCTTTAGGGTCTTATAGAACAATTTCTGGTTTTCTTGTGCATCTTTTTCTAGCTTTTCTCCAAATTCTTCCCAGGACTTCTGTTTTGCTGCTAGCACTTTGTTCTTTGCTTCTGTTCTGAGTGTCACATATTCTCTATATTTTTCCATTTGTCCTGTTGTGTTTTTTAGCTCCTAAGTATTGTTTCCATGCCATTTTCTTCTCTCTTATTTTCTCTTTGACTTCCTCTGTCCACCAAGGTGTCCTCTTTCTCTGGTTCCCAAGTCGGACTTCACCACATGCTTCTGCAGCAGCTGTCTTTATGATATCCTTGAATTTATTCCAGAGGGTTTCCAAGTCATCAGGTCGTTCTTCTGTGTTGCTCACTGCTGTAGCAATAAGCCCCTGATATCTGGTCTTAATTTCTGGCTCTCTCAGCTTGTAGGTCCTAATGCTCATTTCTCCTGCTCGTTTACTTGGTTTCTTGCGTGATGTTGGGCAGTTCCTAGGCTGAGCAACTCTTTCAGTTGTTCGTTTGATTGTTAGCAGGTAGTGATCACTTCCAATCTCTGGCCCTCTCCAGACTCTTGCATCTCGGACATATCTGAATGAGCTTCTCCGAACAATGGCATAGTCGATCACTGACTTCTCATTCTTGGTTGGTTCACATCTAGTGTATGCATGTATGCGCTTATGGGGGAACTTTGTGTTTGTAATGATCAGATTCTGCTCACTGCAGAATCTAAGGAGTCGCTTTCCATTGTCATTGAGAGTATCTTCTCCATATCTTCCGATAACTCCACCCCATCTAGCATGGTCATTTCCAACTCTGGCATTAAAATCTCCGAGCATAATAACTTCATCTAGGCAGTCATCCACTGTCCTTTGAAGCAGCTCGAAGAATTCCTCCTTGACCTCTGCTCTCTCATCCTCATTTGGCCCATACACTATGACCAGGTTGACTATGGTTTCTCCTTCTTTTAGTTTTACAACCATAATGCGCTCCGAGACAAAGTTCCATCCCTTGATACTATCTTTTTGATTTTGGGCCACAATGCAACCCACGCCCCCTTTAGCTCTTTCAGATATGGGTACACCACTGTAGAGCAACGTGTTGCCATCGAGATCCATGACTCCTTGTCCTTTTTTCTTCGTTTCCGTTATAGCCAGGATTTCTAGTTTTGCTTTCCTCATCTCTTCCACCAGCTCCTCTTCCTTCCCATTTATACTTCTTGTGTTCCAAGTTCCATAAGTCGTAGTCCGTAGTCCGTTCCAGTTCGTCGCCCTTAGAATCAGTCCGGTTTTCTCTCTTGTAGTTCGCGTAATCATGATTTAAAGCAAACAGGTGATTGGCCTGTTGTGCCTTTGCATGGTGGAGGGGCTGCCTCCTTACGGCCTCCATGCAGGCCGCCCTCCTCCTTTTTCATCCGGGCTTGGGACCGGCATTGGCGGAGTTTTCACTGTCTTTTGTAGTTCAAACAGAGGTCCGTATAAATTTTCTTCCAGTGTTGTTTCTCTGGGCCAGTGAATTTGCCTCAACATATCATATTCGGGGCAGTCTTGAAGTATGTGCTCTGCAATCTGTGGTGCCCGTCCACATGGCTGAATTTCCCATCTTAAATTTTCATACATGTGGCTGCAGAGGCGGTAGTGTCCTGTTCTGATGCACAGAATGACAATTTGTTCTGATCTGTTCATAGCTTGGTAGTCGTCCTGCGTTGGTGGCTTTCTGATTGATTTGATCGTCTTTTTCTTATGATGGTACGTAACTGGTACATCCAGTTGCTCGTCTGCAGCACCTTCTTTAGCCAGTCGATCTGCTCTCTCGTTTCCTGGTATTTCACAGTGAGAAGGTATCCACTGTATGGCGACCTTGCGCTGGTTGCACAGTTCAGGCAGTAAGGCTGGTAATTTTCTGGACTGAAGTGCTTGAAGTGCTGATCTTGCATCTGTCAGGAATACCACAGGCTGTGGACAGAGATTGGTGTTCAATAGTTTCTCGGTTGCCACCTTGATTGCCTGGATTTCTGCATCATAGTTGTTACAGAATTTCCCCGTTGGTACTCTGACCGTATCCCTAGTGTTGTTTGGGTATTCTATGTACACTCCTGCTCCTCCATTCTTTACTGCATATTGTGCTGACCCATCCGTGTATACTTGAACCCAGAGGTCCTGTGGGTATTCATCATCCAGGAAACTTAGAGTGACTGTTCTACGTTGCACGCTGTTCTGTTCATCCTTGTCGAGTATTCCTTTCACTTTGTCTGGATGTATACTGGTACTCCAGTCTCGTCTCTCCAAATAGTTAATCATTAGAAGAGGTGGCATCTTCCCTGAACAAGTACCATTCACTGGGCTTGTTCTGTTTCAGGTTTCTATCTGTGAGTGTACACCGAGATAATACCTAGCCCAAGCACTGTCTTCAACCCAGGAGTTAAACATATTCAAATCCGTGGACCACCACTGCTACCTGGCCACATCATTGTGTCTTTAGATCAGGAGCCATATTCAATACAAACTGTGTACATAACTCAAGAACTAGTCAACCATCACTGCTATCCTGCCTCAGCACTGTGTCTGTGAGTACCAGGAGCATATTCATGAATTAAGTGTATATCTCAAGAAATTACCACCAACCCAACCAAACATTAACACTGTAAGATGATGATAAAAACTAGGATGGACACTGGCTCAAGTTAATTATCTTGTGCAATTCTGTACGTTATATATATATATATATATATATATATATATATATATATATATATATATATATATATATATATATATATATATATATATATATATATATATATATATATATATATATATATATATATATATATATATATATATATATATATATATATATATATATATATATATATCATCTGATACATTAATTTTTGTGCCATTTAAATCATTAAAACAATCTGATTAATTTTTATAATTGAAGTTATTGAATTATTTTCAATGTTGTCAGCGTTGTGTGTGTGTGTGTTAAAAGAATTGTCAGTGGTAGGGAGTAAATTCAAGCTTCATTCACATCCCCTAGAGGCATAGTATAGGTCTAGCCAGAGGGTGAATTACCTGCCTGTTCTCCACTTCTATATCATCTGAACTGGATGTTTACTACCCGACTTTATCTTGTGCCATCCCTGCCTATAATTCACTACTTCTCCTCCTCGAGTCTGCAAAAACTATTCTTTTATCTAGATCAAGCAACTACTTGATACTATCAACTAAAATTACCCATCTCGCCACAGTTGTTTCCACAAGATATGTATCATGTGTTGTTTTACACCAGGCATTTATCGTGTGTTGTTTCCACCTGACATTTACGGTATGATGTTTTCACAAAACTTATATTTTCACTAGACATCTGTTGTGTATCAACTACACAGTTGTCGCTTTTGCACTTATTATTCTTAGTGTGTCTGTTACACATCGAAGGTGTTTCTACTAGTCGTTTGTGTTGTCTGGCATCATGGAATGTGGTATATGCTAAGATATATCGAATTATGTGTTGTCTGAACTGCCCGATGGTGTCACTTACCACAGTACTGAGTTGGAGCGTGCGGTGGTCATTGCCTATTGAACTGCTCTTTTAAGATGTCATGGCAGGCCTGGTAACTTATTCTCTCCTGGCGAGAATTGTGTCACTTAATTTACTGTGTCTTCGTGATTGTTTTATCTAATTTTCGCCATTTCTCTTTCTCTTTTATTTCAAAAATGTTTAATGTATTTTCTAAGTGCTGCACTGTGAAATACTTGTCATGGGAGATGTTTGTCGCAATGCGTCATCAGCAATGCAAAAGGCAGGAAATGTCAGATATATGTAATGCATGTATAAAAATAAAGCAACGGATTCGTTAGATTATTAACTTTAGGGCAGGGTGTCTTAACCTTTTTTTTTTTTTTTTTGTGTGCCACGGGCCTCTCTGATTGTCAAATGAAGGCCTTGGACCCCGTTGATTGTCCAAATGAACGCTTTTTATCCCTTTGATAAACTTTTCATTTTAAATTTTCGGTTATGTACATGGAATTAGACAGGGCTGGTTGCCCAATTCTCAACCCTTTTAAAATAAAGTTCGTTCGTTCTCATACTTAATCACCCGTCCCATATTCATGTTCTGGCACAGAACTGCCTTAAAACAAACAGCTTGATCCGAGCTCAAGTATCAAGCTGTCCACTATGTATACACGTTTCAAGTTACAGGCTACAGTTGCAAGAACCGCTTAACCACAAATAAACCACGACATAGCCGGCGCCTTCTACCACGTGTGCTGTAAGCTAGCGACAGAGTGGAACTTCTGGCGCGATTGACCAATCGATACGAACGAACGATGTGAGGTCAATAAGACCTGAAACCCTGTCTGGAGTATCGGACAATGATCACTGCTATTGATTACCATTGGCAAAACGGTAAACAGTCGCATCCGCCTGCAGTCAAACTTCTTGCTTGACCCAGAAGGCGTTTTACTTCAGCATTCCAGCAAACTATACTTGCGGAACAAAAGCTATTTTGAAAATAACAGAATCAAAGGTTGCATCTCAGAGTGCAAACTGCTAAAAACAAATATAAGTGTCTGTTCGGTGGCATAACTATAACAAAAGGGCCCCTTGGCACAAATTAAGACAGGCTCTTCTTACATGACGTGCTCAACAGCTATAAATCAATATACGGTAAATCTGTATTAATAATTTAACAACTTACTACATCATCAACACTCCTCAGCCCTCGCCCCCCACCCTTCAACAAATTAGTGCTAAATCCTCCTGCCCTATCATCATCAGTTGCCATCTCCACAACGAAGGTTGGCTGTAATGGATCTCCAACGTCTTCTGTCTCTTGTCTTGGTGGTGCACTCTGATAGACTCTTTCCTGTCCATCTCTTGATGTTATCTTCCCACTTATAGCGCTGTCTTCCCCTTGCGTGTTTGCCTTCAGCTCTCCCCTCTGTTATGGTCTTCTTCAAGGTGTTATGCCTTTTTATGTGGCCGAAGTATTTTAGCTGCCGAACCTTGATTTCCCTCATTAGTTCTCTTTTCATACCTAGAATTTCTAGGACCTCTTTATTTGTTTTCATCTCTTTCCATGAGATACGCCCCATTCTTCTATATATCCACATTTCAAGGGCCTCAATTCTTTCTTCCAAAATGCTTATTCATCTTCCATGTTTCTGCACCATTCAGAAATGCAGAATATATATAACACTTTATGATTCTCAGTTTTAATTTGTGAGATAACTGTTTGGATGTCAGTATATGTTTCATGTTGTTGAATGTAGCTCTGGCCATTCCTATTCTCTTCTTGATTTCTATTTCACATCTGCCATCTTCTGTTATATGACCAAGATATACGTAGCTTTTGACTTGTTCCAGGATTTTCCCATTTACGCTTATCTTTAATGTGGGTTTATCGTTTGTTTTGCTAATTATCATAGTTTTTGTTTTCTCAATATTAATGTCGAGTCCATATTCATGACTTATACTGTTCCCTGCCCTATGCCACACTCTAAAGATCTGTCCTTTTCTTCTTTATCCCCTGTCATTTATGTCACAGGAAACAGGTATACGCTATGACATTTAAACACGGGAAATTTAAACGGTGGATAAAGAGGCGAGGGTCCCTTGCGAGCACTACTTTCCGGGGTCCACTCCAGACTGGGTCCCCCGGGATGTGCCCGGTCCACTATAGTTACGCCACTGCGTCTGTTGGCTGCGCAAAATATTTACGAAGTATAAAACATGCCGTTTACTACATGACAGAGCGTCGTTGTTTCTCGTTGTCTTGTCTATGCAAACCGGTGTTCGCTGAACACTGAGGAAGTACGGGCAGCGTTGGCGTAGCTGTCGAGTCCTTTTTAGGGCAAGTCCTTTTCAGGGCTTCAGGCTAGCAGATGGATAATGTTAGTCCTTTTCAAGACTTAGTATCTATCAACGCTGATCGTTCTAACAGTCATTTTCAGGCTAGCTGATAGATGCTAGTAGTCCTTTTCAGGGCTTAGAATTTATCAACACATCGCTTTAGTTAACAGAGTTCACTTATTTTTGAATGGCAAATTGCGTTCTGATATAACCAAATAGGCCGAAAGGAACGCGCCTCGCCACAAGAAGGCAAAACCCACAAACTAAAACAAATGACAGAGCGTCCTAGAGGTTAGAGAGCTCACCTCTCGTGGCAACGTTACCGGGTTCCGGGTCCAAAACCTGATAGCGTCATGCTCCAGTCTACCCAGCTGTATACGGGTACCTCATTCTGCTCTTGAGTTAGGAAAAGGCAGCGAAGAACGGAGCTAGCCACCCCATCTAAAACAGTTGAACGTAGTATAGTGAAGTCTCTAACACTGAACTCCCTTATGACAGTATCTGCTATAGGACTACCCTTACCCTTCAGTAAAAATCAAGACTACATTCTATAGTTTAAGCTGCTTGGTACTGTTAAAGTTAAGAGTGTCTGGTGGCAGCGCAATATGTTTACATCGTACTGTATTGACACGCCCCTTGCTACACAGCAATGGACAGATTAATATTGCTCTTCTATGTCTGAAAATGACAAAAAACTGTTGGACGTATCAAATATTACCAGTTCGCCTGACTATCTTGATGATGGGTCAGTACATTAGTAGGAAGACAAAACGGAATATGATTACGTAAAAGAAAATAAGGGATGGTGTCGTAGATTTTTTATAGGGAAATTAAGACTTAGGTTGGTCCCTTCTGAATAGATTAGAACAAGTGATAGCAACAGTGAGAGATAATAATAGAAATAGATTTTCACGAGTGAGATGGTAGAAATTAATAGAGTCTGTCCCTGAAATCGAGAATCTTCTCTCTTTCAGCCTATCTTCTACAACAGATCTAGGGGAGTCGGACAGTCTATTGACTATATATATATATATATATATATATATATATATATATATATATATATATATATATATATATATATATATATACCACTCACGTATACACACACCTAAGTGACGACAGTTAGACGCACAGACGTGAAAACTATAACAATGGAATATAGATATTTGGGACAAGCTGACTGACACACTCGAATAATGTTTATGTAAATTTTATTAACATGAAGAAAATGTTCAACAACAAATAAGTTTGCTTATCAAGCGCATATAAATACACATAGGTTAATGAATTGCTAAAAGAATAATAGACCCATATGTGTAATCTTTTCCCTCTATGTTTAGCCCACGATCCTGTTAGAAGAAAAGTGATAGCCCCAAAGAGTCACGGATTTATACGCTATAGTCTAAGAAAGTGGATGCACAAATCATATCATAAAAGAATCACTCAGTCCTGCATTCTCTCTGTTCATTCAGCCGTGGCCACAGGCGTACTTTCTTACCTACAACTTGTGTAGTAACTTCTGGAACAATACTTAGGACACTCACATACAGCAACTCCCGTGTTATTTTGGCCAAGGGAACCCCAGTTCCAAAAAGACAAGTTGAATTCACTTCTTCAGGGAACGTTCTCTTGATTATTATTATTTAGGATTTCTGTTTAGGTCCCATTTAATTTGTCCAGGCAAGAAAGTTAACAGCGCGCACAGTGTCAATAGCTTGAAGTTTCCAGTAACTAGGAATGACAGGTCGGTGACTTCTCTCCGTATAACAATTTTGTTTGATCACACCACAATTAATCAAAAATGTCGGAAATGTTATTGATTATAATATTTCTCTCGCCACAGAGGCTGAATGTACAATGAGATTGTTGGGAAGAATTATAATCTGGCTCGATAGGCACAGTTATTTCATTTTAGCATTAAAGTTAGTGAGATGAGTACTCTGTCTCTTTCTGGATGCACACCATGCCAGACAGGTGGTAACTTGGAAACTCACTTATTTAAATTACATAAATGTTTCTTCTAGTTTCTTCTCATATACTGAAACAAAACCGCTGGTAGATGTTGGGCTGACCCAAACTGTATAAAGAGGAAAAGGTAAAGGAACCCGTTACACGCCCATTGAGGCATATTGGGAATATGGTGTTAGGCCCATATTATCTTGACCGTCGGCACACTAGGGGTGATGTGGTCGGCATCACGCCGGCCGCCTTAACCTTCCCAGAGTAGCTCTGGTACCCATTTGGGGCTGGGTCGACCCAGGAGCCGTTTGTGGCCTAAAAATTTTCCGCCTCATCTGGGGATCGAACCATAGACCACTGCGCTAGGAAGCCAGTGCACTAACCACTATGCTACCGCGGCTCCATAACTGTATAAGGAAGAGAAAAGTACAAAATACTAAGCCATAATATTATACACACATCCTATCCTACCCCGCGTAAAATATAATATTCACTTCGTTTATTAACTTTAAGTTAGAGAATATAAGCTTAGCGCTTGTCTCCCCATTTAAACTTTCGTAAAATAAATTCTAGTCATTTAAAAGAATAAATCATCATGAATTAGAAATTTCTTCTTCTTCTTTGATCCTTAGCCGCCGACCGTCAAAGCAGTCAGTGGCCATCACGCCTAGTGGCGTCTTGTAGGGCAACAACAAATTGATTCCACTTTGCTCGGTCGGTGGCCATCCTTCATACAGTGCCCCAACTCTGGTTCATTCTTTGCATCTCAGCCTCCACAGTCCTCCGCCAGGTTGTTTTTGGTCGGCCTCTCTTTCGTTTTCCTTCAGGGGTCCAAAGCATAGCTGTTCTTGTGAGCGTTTGTCTCCCCGTTTAAACTTTCGTGAAATAAATTCTAGTCATTTAAAAGAATAAATCATCATGAATTAGAAATAAATATATAAATATATTTCGTCAATACTCAATGATGAATCAGTGCATTTAATAGTTAAAATATTCTCGGGCTGGTTACTAGCAATTTAATGAAATTTATTTATAGCTGAATGAGTTTTAGCTAGAAATTATAATTTATTTAGCTATCCACTGTAACACGGTACTGAGAGAAAATATAACTGATTTTCATTTAATCGTTCTACACATAAATCTAGTAAAGATATAATAGTCGATTTACCACTTAAATCACTCACAAATACTATCAATATAATATTTTACCTTCACACACACAGCCTACTAAGACTATTCACTCCAACGAAACTGAGAAATTCTACTTAAATAAAGTGATTTCTAGAACGTAGCTAGGTTGTCTAGAGAACTGCGGAGTCTGGAATAAATAAAGTTAGATTCCCCGAGTAAGTATATATATATATATATATATATAGTAAAAGATGAAAGAAGATAGTTAATTATCCCTCCAAGAACCCAGACCTCTCTGTGACGTACGTCTAAGAATGACAAATGAATTTCCCTGACTCGATGGATGATAACAGAATATTGGCCTCTCATAACTTTAGAACCCCTGATCATCTGTTGTAACTTTTACCGGCATGCAGCATTTCCACGAGAACCTTACACGCTGGATCATTAATATGTAGCCTGCTATCTTATGTGAACGTTTGAGATCGCATGGCCTTTGATGGGAGGTTAAATCCCGCCCACAACCATTTCTGAGAACGATTTATAGAAATCTTGTCCTTAACGCCGGCCCAAAAGAGGACGGGCCACAGACTCACTCCTGTTTCTAGAGCAATAAACAGCAGATCATTTTCTTACCTGGCTGTCACCCCGCCTGGTGGGAGTTGCCAAAGCTCTCAGAACAGCGGTACCATCAAAGAACAGGCTGATCTTCAGAATTCAACGTGGAGCGGCCGCGATCTAAAGAATCAGGGAACTTTCAGCTCACAGAGTTAGCTTCTCGGAAAATTTTCGCACTCTTATGCGAGCAGCCTGAGACGGAAGAAAATCGGTAGACCGGGGAAAACGAAGGAATCGCAGCGTTTAACACATCGGCGAGGTACCCCGGATTTTGCTCAAGTTCAAGAAAGGTGCGAAAATTTAACACGCCCTATTCAAGTTACATTCGAGAAGTATAAATAGAGAACTCCGAGAAACTGCATTTTATCGTTCGCTCTGACAGAATCCTAGTTGCACTAGCATAGTCGGATTCCTGCTGGATTTCATCTACCTTCGTGACTATTGGAGTGTATTCTTTCTGTGCAGACGGTAATTTATACATTAGCTTCGAGTGATCAGTGGTCGAGTTATTTCAATTGATTTCAATGGATTGTGGTGTAAATTTAACCTTATTAAATAAACCCATTTTCAAAGTTCTAGTGCAAACTAATGTTACAGCTAAAAGTATTTCCTAATACAATTGACGCGTAAATTTATTTTGCAGACGTTAAAGAGAATTATAACTTTAATACAGTTTAGTTCTGTATAGATAGATGTGTTTTAATTGTTTTAACTCACGGGAAGTTTTCCTGATTTGTTAATTGACGACGCTAATAAGTAAATAGGCTAACTGTAATTTATCGCGTCAGATTATAATATGATTTGTAATGCATTTCTTGTTTTGATTATCTTTCATTCAGAACGATCATTCAACCTGCATCCCAGCAATTATTAATTATATACAGAGTTCTGCCAAACTCAATTCGATAACTCCAGTAACATATGAACTTTTTAAAGCTAAACTTGTGGCGACCTGTAATGGGCCCCGCTCCTCTGAACGTAACTGAGAATAAAGCCATTCAAGAAACACTTTAAAAATACTAGTTCATATAGAGTCCTTAAAGAAAACTGGAAGCAGAACATATTTTATTCACTGCCCCTATTTGTGAAGAAAAAGCATCGATCTCCCTGAACACTGTCTGTCACGTATATTCAGTGGATTTTCCCCCCGCCCCCCCCCCCCCCCCCGCCCCCCCCCCCCCGCCCCTCCACACGCCCCCCCCCCCCCCCCCCCGCCCCCCTCCCCCCGCCCCCACCCCTCCACCCCCCCCCCCGCCCCCCCCCCCCCCCCCCCAAGAACTTACCTCAGTGTTTTTCTTAACTTGTGACATTACGGAAAAAGGAAGTTATCTCCACCAGCTGTGCCAATTTTAGGAACCACACCATACCTCACGCCTAGCCAAGTGCCTGTGACATTCTTTAGGAACTTTATCTAATAAATAAACAGTACCGTTAAACTTCAACGTCCAGCGATTTCGGGACACTTTGTTAACTTCAACAAACCCCAAATCTGGGGCTGTACACGGAAGAAAATACTTTTACCTAAGCCAAGGTTTAGTGCTGTTTTTTTGATGTATTTCCTATGAAGTGCCAGAATTCACCTTTCGGTAAGTCTGCGTGTGTGTTTGTGGGGATGGCCAGCCCTAGTGTGTTTTTTTTGAATGAAAGGAGATTTATCTTTTCTTTACCCTTTTAATTAGTTCGACCTTGTACTAAGGTGCATTATATTCCTTGTACGGGATCTCTCCTAGCGGGATCGGGTAACTGTGTTCCTTCCCCCTCCCGTAAAATTTGTTGATTTAAAGGGAGACAATTGAGAACCCTAGCTTTTCCTCTACCCCCCCCCCCCCTTTTTTCTGTAACCCCTTGCCTCAGAGTAATAAATTTACCAGTGGGTTAAATTGCCTATCTCTGATCACCCCCCCCCCCCCCCTTTTCTTGTCTTTGGGACCGGGTTTTGTCTGTTAGTAAATATAAACGGGAAACGGTGGATGGGATATTTCTCCTCAAAAACCCCTCTTCCCTTGTTATATTTGTATTCTGTAACCTTTGATTTTTGACTGTAAATGTACAATTATGTGTGAGTCCTTTATTATCATAAAGGTATTAATCTTTATTTGTGTTGGTTGTCGGTTGGCCTAAAGCTCCAAACATTTCCATCTGTGTAGGCTGTATTCATGTACGTTGAGCGACAGAATCACCAAATCGGTGAGTGCGCCTGAGCGACTGGAACTGACAAACAATTGTTTGTGCAGAAGAGAGATAGGAGTAGTCTGTGAGAAAACAGATATTGTCGTAATAAGAGACTGTCCTTGCTCCTTCCCAGCGCTTGTGAATCTACTACCTCATTCTCCCAAATCCTTATTCTCACAGAGCCTTCAATATCACTTTACACTCAAAAGGGACCAATATTCATCAGCACCCTCTCAGATAAAAAATTACGACAATATATGGTTAGCTCGTTCGGGATTCTGAACTTAGTTAAAATAGAGTGTGGTTGATTGTCTTTGTGAAGTAGGGTATAATCTTTAAAAGTATTACTTCCCCTAGACCAAGCCGTTCAGTATTTTGGGCCAACCACACAATAATTAAGACAGGTTTGTTTTTTCCACAGGAACAGGCAGTTAGTGATAATAAAAGATTGTCACATTTGTATTCTCTGGCAGAGGGAATTGAAAATTTTTGGTTATATAATTGCTGGGACTGCGTGATTGTTTTACAATCACTAAAGGTTATGAAGCGTTTGAGTTGAGCTAAGCTAAAGACGGATTGTTCTGATTTTTAAAAATTAAGTTAACTACGTCTCATCTCAAAAATTGTCTTCAGGGACGGAGTTTGTTGTTAGAGAATTAACATTTTCTGGGAAAAATTTTTTTTTTTCCTTTTATATTGTTTAATATAAATTTTTTCTCTACTGTTAGTAAGAGTAGATTCTTTTCTAGTGTAACTTACCATTTAATTGGCATAGTTGCTTGCGTTACGAGTCTTAAGTGACAATAATAGCGGCGATAAGTTAACACACGAGGTCATTCAGTAAATTTTTTACTTTGTTTTTCTCGTAGCGGCTTTGAGTTTTTTCCCCTTCTTGTTCCATCTTACTATTCTCTAGTCTTAGAAGCATCCAGTTCTTTGACAATGGCTGAGAGAATTAGGATAAGATCCATTTTGAGACAGGAAGCGAAAGACTCAGGATTAGACACAGAAGCCGCGAATCTGTTTAATCACCCAGGAACTGCAACATATATGACGCGGAGCAACAAAGAGCAGAAGCAGAGAGGAAGGAAGAAGAAACAAAGGGCAGAAGCTGAGAGAAGGAAGAAAAAGAGAGAGAGAAGAGAGGGCAGAAGCTCTAGGAAGAAAAAAAGTGGAACGATCGTCAATTGGAACAGAAGAAAATTTAGAGGCAGAAATGGAAGCCCATGCAGAGAGAGAGAAAGAGAGAAAAGAAAGACAACATGAAACAGCGCTCAAGGCTTTAGAGAGTCGGAGTGCCTCTACTTCAAATAATGGAGAGCCGTCTTCGCCCCAGTCTCAAACAATGGATCTCTCCAGCACTCAGTCTGCCCAATTAACTGCGATGTCTTTTGCTTTAGAGTCTTTTAGCTATATTTATATCTTTTCCTAGCCCTAACGAAAAAAATTGACAGCTACCTAGAAAAATTCGAAAGGCTCGCAAATCTGTTATGGGTTAGAGAGTTCCCTTCCGCTGGCACTGAAACTCTCAACGTCACTAAAAGCTAATGCATTAAGATGTAATACACAAAGCTGGGACCCGAACCAACATGATTACGACATGCTTAAGAAGCCTTGCTAGAGCGGTTTCGAAATGACCGCCCGAAAATTTCTGCAAATGTTTCAGAAACAGCCGAAAAGAGAGCACAGAAACATTCCCACAATACTCTTCACGTCTACACGGGTCCCTATTTGACAAATAGTGCATTGAATTATCTGACCTACCCTCTACATATGAGGGACTTACTTGAACTTTTTCTGTCTTGTGGAACAGAATAAAGGCAACTCTGTCTAAACGAAACCCGTAGATTTTTTGGCTGAACAGGCGCAGTCAGGTGCTTGAGGACATACTCAAATAAGGCAGAACGCTATAAACCA